>JAGFMF010011464.1:4646987-4659045 GCA_019455555.1 Galemys pyrenaicus
GCTCTCTGTGGTGAATCCTCTCACCCCCCCCCCCACACCTCTGGCCTGTACCCCAGTGCTTGTATGCATAAATAAATAAATCTTTAAAAAAAAATAAAACTTCATATTTATTAATTTTAACTGAAGTGATTTCATTTGATTTTCAACTATTTTTGATATCATCAAATAAAATACAGTAGGAAATTTAGAAATAAAATGACATTAAACCTCTTTTTAACACATGAAACTCAGCAGTGTTTTCCATTCTAGTCAATAAGCAATCCTAGAAAATTTGTACTAAGAGTAATGAAATGATATTTGTTGGTAACACACGCAAACACACACACATATATTTGGTAACATGGTTTTAAATTATTTTAAGATTTCAGTTTGAATCATTTCATGTTACCATACTGATGTTTTTGTTTAACAGAAAAGGTAATCTGTCACTCAGCAGTTACCACACATGTTGAGAGGTCACTCTGTTCAGAATCTGGGTAAAAACTGAGGGAAGTAGGGCCTCCCTGGTGGCACAATACGAGTTAACCTCTTTGGTGGGTTAAGCACCACACTATGAAGCACCCACAGCCAGAGCAGTGCAAGTTTGATCCCCAGCCCGGGAGGGGACCCACATGGTGCAACAGACCTCTCCTACCCTTCCCGCGCTCCCCTCAGCAGTGTATTTCAGTCGATCTGTTTGTTCAGCGCCCCACTCTGTCTCTGGTGAATTCTTTCACTTCCTGTGCTTCTGGCCTGTATCCCTGCTCTTGTATGCATAAATAAAAAAAAATCTAAAAAAAAAAAAAAAAAACCTGAGGGAAGTATAAAGAGCAGTAAGCACAATGTCTGCCTCTTAGACTCTTAAGATCCATCATCTACATGAGTTATACAAAGAAACATTATCAATTATCATTTAAATTTCTAGTAAATGTTTTAAGATAGATAAAGATTTTAAAAAAACTCTTAGATAAAAATAATAATAAAGAATGCTATACAGGTGGGAAGTTTCTTTGTGAAATTATAATTTAACCATTGTTCTAGTTCCTCAACTGATGAGAAAATTCATGATACCCTGATATTAAAATATTTTGCTCAAGGATGCAGAGGACATTCATGATGGTGGGACAAAAGCTAAGGTCTCCTGACTTACTATATGACATCTACTAAGGTTTTTGTTAATGTTCTAACAAATAATGGAATGTATAAATTGATTATTTCTCAAGAAGCATGCACATTTCAATTAAGATGATATGGTTTAGCCATTTTATTTCTGAGTTCTTAACACTGGTAAAAGAATCACCTTAAAATGCCTTTGATTACATATCATGAATATAGTCCCCACATATAAATCATTGAAATCACATTCTAATTGAGTGAGTTTAACAACCAGTATCCATCTTAATTGTTACATGAAGATGATGAGGTGTGTGGCCTCAATGGCAAGGGGGGTGTGACTGAGACTTTTCTTGTGTGGAGTTGAACACACTGGCTGTGGAGATGTGATCACATGAAGCTCTTCCCTGCTTCATATTCAACTGTATAACATCAAAGTCAAACAAGGTGGGATATTCACACCATGAAAAGCAATAAAATTTACAAATAAGAGGTTGTTTGGTAGTTTAATTTTTTCAGAACAGCTTACTTAGCATCTATCAACACGTGGTTTTCTATCCCTTTGATAAAAGTAAAGATCAAGCTAAGTCACCCTTCAAGACCAACAAGATTTTAGTCTGAAGACCTATTTTCTCAGCCCTGTACTACAGTGGATAGACCAAATCACTGGCATAATCAAAAGCAGCAAACAAACACCATCAGAGGTTTTCCCATACCCAGCCAGGGCGAAAATGTAATTAGTAAAAAATGCTAGGCGAGAGCATTGTGTGACCAGAACTATTCAATCAGAAAGTGCTGATTGAACATATATAAGCACAATCAAAGCCTTTATTTAAATAGGGGTTACAGTCCTAATAAAACACAAAGGGAAGTAGGGGCATAGGCCTCCTCGACAGGTAATGAAAGAAAAAATTAAACTCATCCAATTACATCTGGGGAAAAATCCATTACCTATAACAGAGAGAGGACTGCCCCAGGAAAATTCAGATGCAAAACTAATAATGAAGGCACACTGTCCTTTCAACAGATTCTAAATGAGCTCTAATTTTCTTATATCCACCATTCCCAAACTATATAAATTTCAACTAAGCAGAAAAAAGTGACATGTTAGCACAATTGTTATTCCAAACAGGCCCAGCTGCTTGCTCACCTTAATTAGACCTAATCCCAAAAGGGAGCCAATCTTTCCTTATTTTCTTCTATGAGCTCACCTGATTTCCCTCAACTTTTCTTTTCTAATAGATTTTGCTGTAACCTTTCAGCAACTGTCGTTTTAGATATTCTCCCAGGAATCACAATTGCTCTGGCTTCTTTGCCAAACAGAACATGAGTCCAACAGTTACAGAGAAGAAAACTGGGGTGCTGATCCAAAAGATAGGGTGAGTGTAAAGAAAAGTTGAACTTAGTCACCTTCCATCTAATTCTATGTGTGTGTGGGTCTACATGTGTGCATATGTGTGAAATTTGGAATTCTAGCATGGCTGAGCCTGGAGGGATGTTGAGATCATCTTACTGTGTCCTCTGTTGAATGACTTTTGAAATGACTTTAAAATAAATTAGGGAAAAATAAACCTTGAAGTCACTATCTTACTAGAGCTGAGGTAGCCTCCTACATTGTGGAAATAGTTAATCCTCCCAGAAGTGCATCCTATATGGCAATACCATCATGGTATCCAGTTTCAGTGGGTTTTAAAAGCTGTGAAAATTTGTCTTTTAAAATGCTTTTAGCACAAATGTTATCACTACAAATAGGAATTATGCCTTAAATACTTCTAAGAATGATTTGATTCTATGTCATGGAACGAAGGCCACATTGGAAAATCTATCCTAAGGGGGGTGGGGGGCTCCCCTTAAAGGGAAGGATTTGTTGAAAGTCTCTAGACTATTCATTAACTCAGCAAATAGTTCCTAAACAACAGAAAGGATGAATCGGATCGGGTGGCGGGGCTAATGCTGTGACCTCCACGTGAAAGGCAAAATGGAAGCTATTTCCGAAAGTGACTCACTACACAAAGTACAAATTAGATAATGTGTTGTCCACTGGTTATATGTAGTATGTCGTGTTTAATACTTACATAAAGGAATTCAGAGAAACCAGACCTGCTAATGGGCAGCAAACACTACAAAGTTCTTATACGAAAGAGAGAGTTAAATGAAAATTGAGGACTGTATAATATTTGGGCAACATTTGGAAAGATAAATAGACAAAGCATTATAAAGTAACCCGATAAAGCCTGAATGTGTGTATCAGCATTGTGTGTTCCAGAAGAAAAAAAGAATTCAACTAAGATTTTTCTGACCATCCAGTCTGCACTGATCTCTCAACTAAAAGCTGATAGTGCTTATTGCTCATCTGATTTATATTCCTATATTGCCATTCAAATCTTGAATCTTTATTCAACATTTCATGCATATATATCATGTCTTTCCAAATAGCAGCAAACTCCTGAGGGCAAGAGTGGAATATAATATCCTTTATGTTCCCCACAAATGCATTATGCATTCCCCATATCCCCCAATGTATTAAATAAGTAGAAATATAAATATAAGCTGAATTGATTAAAAAATGAACACAAGGAGTTAAAGGAAAGAAAAAGGGAAAAGGCAGAGAAAGGAGAGAATGAAAAAAAGCTGCCCAGTGAGAGACATGGAATTAGAAAATAGAGTCCAAAGAGAGGACAAGTTGCTTTCTTTTCCCTCCACAAACACCTTCACCTGGCTTGTCAAGCAGCCTAGCAGTAACCTGACCTGTCATCTGATACAGCATTAGTTTACTGACATAGCATCTATTCTTAAAGAGTGATGTGAGTAATTGGATATAAATAATCATAAGTTGGTAAAGGTAAAAAATAAAAATAAATCTGGCAATGAGAACTACTTTCCACACTCAACCTCCAAATCCAAATCTTCAATGTAAAGTCGGACATCTGCTTCTTGTTGCTGTATTCAGGTCTTTGTTAAAGAAGACACTGGCACTCAAAGATTAATCCAGTCAATGGCAGGTGCCTTCCAGAGAGCTATTTTTTACAAAGCGAGTGGCATTTGTGTAAACACCTCTATTCTAGTCCCATTAACAAAGATGCACAAAAATACAACCACGTGTACTTCATTTTTATGTCTTTTCCTTCTCCTACTGTCTCTTTTCTGAGTGTGCAGTAATAACATGCCGTCAGTGTCACCTCTACAAAGGCAGAACTTCAGTTTGGGCAAGTGTAACTATTCCCAGTGTAAGTTGCCAGACAGGCATTCGCTCAAATTAGCTTAAAAAAAAGTTGTCACATCTGTGTATGTGGGATATCTTTGGAGTGTAGAAAGCAGAGAATGTATTCTTTTAAAAATCTGCCAGTGCAAATTCCTGCCCCCATTCTCATGTATTTCTTTTTTGAAAAATAAAGCAGTGTGTTTTTAATGGGGCTAGGGAGGGAAAGTAAAAGATAGAAGAGGGAGAAAAAGACAAAGATTGGTATTTTCCTGAGATTTATTAGAAAAATATTCTGTTATCTTATGCAAAATTACAGAGCCCTGCTTCCCTCTACCCACATCCACCCCACAAAAGGCTATGGAAGGCAGATGTAGCACTCTCAAAAGGAGCACCCACCAGGAAGGAAAGGAGATAGGAGCAACAGTTGGGCCACTCATACATATTCATGGTATTTGCAACTGAGAGCTTCCTGATTTCAAGTGAGCAAATGAACATCCGGGACACACACAATTCCATATTTTCAGGATCATTACAAAGATGTAGCAATCTAGTCACAATTCACTTCTTAGCTTTTGAGTTGGAGAAAAAGAAAGCAGTGCAAAAATTGAATAACAAAGAGACTCATTTGTGAAAGACCATTTAAGTCACTTCTACAGCCTTCCAGTGCCTACATACCAACAGATGTATAAATAATGTATGTTAGCTGCACTGATGGTAAAAGTGGCCCTTGCACCTGAAATAATTTGCGGTTGAGTTAGCGACCAAACATACATGGAGCAATGAGTGTACATAACAAAACAAACTATAGTGCATACTAAATCATCCAGTTTAGATGGATGAAATCATATTCACCCTCCAAAACAGATTTATCACATTCCACACTCTCCAATACCAATGTTTAAACAACAGCAACAACGTTTAAACAACAATAACAGACATTCTAGTCTCAGAATTTTTAGGAGTCTGACAGTCCCATCTTGTATGATTTACAAGGAAAGTTTATTCAAAATCTGTAGAAGACTCATGCATTCAATAATTATTGAATAAGCACCTTTTATATACAAGACTCTTAGAGAAACATTTTGGGAGTACAAGATGTATAGCTGTAGGGGAATCTCTCTGTCCCATCACTAAAATGGAAGTCTCTAGAAGGAAATCCGGGAATATAGATCTATATTGACTCTGCCTCCATTACCCCTTATCCACTCTTCAAACACAGCAAAGTAGATCAGTGCTCCCTGCAGTGTCAGGGGAGAACAGTTCAACTAAAGAAAAACCTCTTTTGGTGAAGTTTATTTCTGCTATTTTGTTTTTATATCATTTCCTTAAAAAGTTTTCCCTAACCCCTGACTTTTTCATACTCCTCTGTTATTCATTTTCATTAACACCCTGCATTATCTCTTTATTATCCCAACTGTAATTAAATAATCAATGAAGTAATTATTTGTACAAAGGTCATGTGCTCTACTATTTGCTAACTCACTTGGCACAAACCACATCTTTACTCCCTGTCCCTAGCATAAAACAGAGTGCTTTGAATGTTCTAAATCCTCAACAAATATTTACTAATTGAATAAAATTAACTAAATATGATATACATATCATACATATTTTTTGCTGATTTGTGATGGGGGAGTAATTCTAAAATATACCTTAATATGTGGAGTTTGATGACACTAAACATTAGGGGAAATGGGCTCAGACTCTCATCCAAGATATTCTTAACAATATAAATTTTCAATAAAAAATTCTTAGTTTATAGAACACAGACTTCTGCAAGCTGGCTATCCTAACATATATTGGGGATTCCTTCCACAGTGGTATTTCTTTTTCTAATATACTGGATATTGTTCTTTAAAGATAATTGACTTTCTTTTCTTAGTCCTACATTCAGAAATTTGGCACTGAAAATTCCTTTCAGATTCCTCTGAAATCTCTGATGAGATTTCCAAATTAGAAAGACTAATAATCCACGATTGCCTACATATGTCAGTCTGCTCATAAGCAACTTGAAACAAAAACATAAGCTTATGAGAGCTTATCAATCTCTTAGTTCTCCAGTCATTTACTTTTCTAAGGGCAACTGAGATCAAAAAAAGGAGAAAATCTTTGAGCTACCGCCTTTCCTGAGAACTCACTTGTTGCTTTCTCAAATTCTTATTTCTTCCTTATCCATGTTTATCTGATAATTTGTAGGTCATTCCTCCACCAAAACATTTACACTGTTCAGAGAACGAAAGGCTGTTATGTCAATACAGCGTCAGAAAAATGAAGCGATTACCTTAAAAGTAAGCTTTGGCTAACCACAGAGAAAACTCGACTCTGGAATATCCAGATAAGTCAATTCAATAAAAATATTCAATCCATTCGAAAATGAAGAAAAAACATCAGATTAATGGGTAACTATGTTTTCTTTTAAAATGTTCATTCTGTTTTTACTACTAATTTCGGTTTTAATTTTTAAAATGGTTTAAGTATGCACACAAGACTTATGTTTCTGGAGGTCCTTGAATTTAGATAGTGACTTGATGCAAGAAATGACTTCAGTAGACTGGGACTTTAGAATCTGTGTCACATTCATAGCTTAATGAGGACAGATCATGGAATGTACTAGATATGATAATATTCAAACACTAGCACTATTTGATTACAAATTTTAACTTCTATTACAATGTTTTAAATAATATCTCAACCATGATTTGAATCAGCAATCCTACCAGTGAACAAATGCTAACAATTACACATTATATACACTATGTCTATAGTCTCTTTGCCTGAATCCCATGGAGATAAGAAGCCAAATCTGGTCATTTTCACAACAGATATCAGCAATACTTTATTTTTTTTTAATGATAATGACCTTTTTTAAAATTTATTTTTACTTCTCAGTTTTTATTGGCTTTCTCAAATCCTTGGTGGAACCAGGTGAATATCCAGTTATGGAAACATAAAATTCATGATTATACTGAGCCTATTCTGGTTTGAAAGAGCCTGCCCCATTATTTAGCTATAAGATATCAAAATGTCTATAGCAGATCACTATTTTATAAGTGATTACATGAATCATGACAGTAAGCATGCAATTAAAATTTACATTAGTTTTTTAAAATTCCAAGTCACAAAAAGTTGGAAATTATAGGCCAAAGGCCACATTTGATTTTCTCTTAAAATTGGAACTTTAGTGGAATAACGCTTACCTCCATTGTGGGCAGAAGCATATCTCCTGATAGGGTCTGTATCCTTTTATGTGTAATATGCATAGCTACTGGCATGGGAAAATCAGACATTAAACCTTGCTGTTCAATCCTGACAACTGACGAAAGACTTACCTACACAGGAGAATACTTTAATTTCTCAAAATATATGTAAGTTATTAAAAGTCTAATTTTCAATGTTTATATGCTTTAGGGAATATATATAAACAAATAATCATAGCTACTATTATTATCTGTTAGAATATCTGAACATATACATATATATAAACAGATAATAATATAAACAGATAATAAAAGCAAAACCAGAACCAGCCTACATTTCTTGTTTGGGGTCCCTAAAATATTTTTTTTCTATAAAATCCCAAAGATAGACTTGTTTTTACACTCTATGTTTTGGGGATAATAGAAAGTTTTCTAGATGACAGAGACTCTAACAATAAGAGAGGAAGTTAAAAATGGGCACTGAAATTGAAAGATACACTTACATTTACCTCTTTCTCTAGCCCTGCCTGCCAAGTGGAAAATAGGACCATTTTCTTGCTTTGTACTTAAAGGAAAATATGAAAATACTATTCACTGGGCAAGACATTCAAGAATACAAGAAATCTTAAATAAAGCTCTACTTTGCTTTTGGGTGTTTTTTTCATCATTGTGCTTGTGGAATTTTTGTATCATTTTGTCTTTATGGTTAAGATCTTGGAATTATTGTTTGCTTTTGTGTGTGTTTGCATGTGTGTGTTCCAGAGGTGACATTACATAGAACCTGACCTTAAATTTCACAAGAAGGGGTCCCCTTGGGGCGTAGAGGGTTTAGCGCCACACTGTGAAGCATCCGCTGCACAGCAGTGCAAGTTGGATCCTTGTCCAGGGAGGAGACCCACATGGCGCAGCAGACATCTGCCTCACCCACTGCTCCCCTCAGCAGTGTATTTCAGTCGATCTGCCTGTTCTGCTCCCCTCTCTGTCGCTGGTGAATCCTCTCACCTCCCTTGAATCTGGCCTGTACCCCAGCTCTAGTATAAATGTATAAATAAATCTTTTTTAAAAATTCACAAGAAGATTAATTTTATAAAGTACAAATAGACAAAGGACAATTTAATCAAAATATCAAGAAGTTTAAAAATCAGCTGAAAAATTATGTGCAAAAGATAAAGATTATTGTTTTTTTTTAACTAAATGTTCTTTCCTTCCAGGAATATGTAGTGTTTAGTTAGCAAGAAAACTAAACGTGGAGAAAAAAGAATAGTATTTGTGCCTGTCTGCCTGCCTGCCTTTTGAAAAGAGAAGTCTGCAGTTTTTGATTTGTATAAATTTCCAAACCTTAGTATTAGATGCAACAGAAGCCGAGGCAGCAATATGTCCAATGTACCCAAGATGAAACACATTAGAAATCCATAAAACCAGCACAGTGTCAATTTTGTTTAAATTATCGCCCTTCAGCATCCAAAATATCAGCTGTACTTAGTAGCACAGAATAGGGTACGGTTTTTATTTCCCTGTGACTCGATGCAACTTTTATTTTGTTCTATGTTCTCACATATCAAGTAAATTGTGTTAGCCATAGGGGGAAATTTTTGAGAATCAAAAGAAATGGATGTTTCATAATCGTTACTGAAAATGGAAGGATGCATTATAAAGTTGAAGAATCTTCTTTATCTGAGACTTCATAAAATCAGGGTTCTAATTCCAGTTCTCTAATAAACTAGGTTCTGGGCTGGCCTTGAGCATATCTCTCTACTCCTCGGGGGCATAGGATCCTGAGTTGAAAAAAAAAAAAAAGAGTCGAGGGGTAAATTAGTTACTAATGAAAACTTTTGATTCTAATCATTGATAATAAAAATGATTGCTAACTGGGAGAAAGGGGAAAATCTCTTGGAGTAATTTATATTTTTCTCTTTTCTACTCTTCTCACCCAAAATGATTTCTAACAAACCTAACATTTTAGATTATCTTTTACATTATTTATGATATTTTTCTGTGATTTTTCCCCACATTGTAAAATATACATGTGCTGGGAACTGCCGTTTAACCTCATTTCATCATTTATGGTTTGATGCATTAATAATTACAGCACATACTGAGGCAACTAATTAAAGTAAACTTGTATAAAGTTTCATTATTATTATAATTGATTTGCAACAGAGTAATACAGCTATATCTATTATTTTGTTGACAAGTTAAGTTAAAACATTTCTTATTTTTATTGCATTCTATACAGATAATTTCTCAATGCTAGAAAAAATATTCTTGCCTTTCCTTTGGCTTTCTGCATGGACAAAGATTTTAAATTAATGCATTTAGGATCTTCTTTGTTTCTGTTGTGGTTAAATATTTAATTGAAAAAAGAATAATTTATAGTGCTTAATTGCATTTTGCAAGACCAATTATATCAAATTAATACTGGAAACAAACTACAGAGGCCTCCCAGACTGGGTCACTAGATTCAAACAGTGCCTAGAAGGACTTTTAGTTGGAGAGAGGGTTATGCTAATAGGCAGGTCAGGGAGTTAGAAAAGAATGACAGCTTTCCTGCCAGTCACTGGGATGAGCACCTGCTGGAGCACATCGCATGAATTCAGGTAAGAAGCTCTATCCAAAGTGTGTGTGTGTGTGTGTGTGTGTACGTGCGCGCGCGCGCGTATGCACACACGCACCCATGATGAAGTTTATGACCACAAACTCAATCCACTTTCCCACCAGCTATCATTAACATTCAAGTCCTATATCATCAAGAAATCTGGGAAAACATGAGAAGGACCAGGAAGACTCCATGATGGCAGTATTCATAAAGGTATTGACTAGAAAATCTGAAGTCCAGTCTATATTCTTAGCATTCCCTCCTTATATGATCTTGGGAAAGGTGTATTTTAGAGTAATATAAGAATATACTAGAATAAGAATAGAGAAATAGTAACTTAGATTTAGAATAAAGATTGATAGTATTTCAAATCAGGAAATGGTAGGATTCAATAAGTATTTGATGAATGATTTAATGGAGTCAAAGTTGTTGGTTCTTGAAATTTCTCTTTTTGTTTCTATGCACTGTACTATTATCATCCACTGGAATAGAATCAGAAGGTACCACTCCATTAGGGTAGCCCCGTGTTCTTCAAAATCAGTCCCCATTGCCTATTATATTTGATACTTAATCTAAATTGTGAAAGTAATCAGATCTGAGTAAATCTTAAGATGAAGCTTTTGGTAACAGGAAACAGTCTTTCTATAAGTGGGCCTTTTTGGTTCAAACCGTGTTAAGGTATGCAGCTAATCATTTTGACTATTAAATTTTGTTTGTCCAGGTTGACATAAGAATAAAAAATACTTGTTTATAAATGTAAAATAACTTTTAACTTGTATAGATCCTAGTATTAATAAGTTTTGAAAACAGTAATTGTTACACCTCAAAATATTTAATAACTATCACTTCATATTTGTTAAAAAATGAAGTTATATGACATTACAGTGTCCTCTGCTTAGAGGAAGACTATCAAATCAAGCTAAAATAGAAAAGACATAGTCCCTTAGATTCAAATATTCTAATAAAATGAGGAATGCAAGACTTAACAACGCACAAAGGTTAATGCAATGGTAAGAAATAGCTGTGTAAGATATTGATTACATCGTAAGAGAGTATATCAGTAATCAATAAATGAGTAGTTTTGACAGTTACTAAATGGGTCATAGAAAGCTAAGGTCATTGTGGGCTTCATTGATCAGGACAGAATCCACGGATGAAATAATTTAACCAGATCTTGAAGGATATGTAGAACTTTAATAAGTAGGTCTATTATAGAAAGTCCTCCCTGGCAGAGGGAACAATATAAACATGAAAGTATGAAAATGTGAGCATACTCGAGGGACAGTAAAGAAATGAGCTGAATGTTGATTCATGAATATGTAATTTATTCAGAAGGCAAATAGAGAACTTTGAAAAAAGAAAGTAGGAAAAAAAATCCACATCTATTTGACTTTCTGCAACTCAGTACTTTAGCTCCGTATGAATGTGGGGATCCCTTCTTTATTCTTTTTCTACTCAGCATTTATGACTCCTTTTTTCATACCAAACAACCTCCAATACTGTTTAAACATCCACAAATCCCATGAGTCAGGGAAAATTGACCCAACCCCTTCCTTTTTGTCAGTGACTGGTTCATGCTTCCAAGCTTGAGTCAATCGCTGTTTCGTGTTCACTGAGAGATAAAACTGAGAGGAGATATCTTTCCATTTCTTTGTGTCCTCCTCTATTTCTTTTAACAGTGTTTTATAATTTTCTCTGTATAAGTCTTTTGTTTCTTTTGTTAGGTTGATTCCNNNNTATTTGATTTTCTTGGTTTCAATTGTAAAGGGTATATTTTTCTTGATTTCTTCTTCTTCGGAATGGTTGTTTGTATATAGGAAGGCTACTGACTTTTGTGCACTTATTTTGTATCCTCCTACTTTATTAAACCTGTTGGTTGTTTTAATTAGATTTTCTGTAGAGCTTTTAGGGTTTTCCAAGTATATTATCATATCATCTGCAAATAATGATAGTTTTACTTCCTCTTTTCCT
>JAGFMF010011464.1:4659774-4700262 GCA_019455555.1 Galemys pyrenaicus
TTGGATGGTTATATCTGTCTAAAAACCTGTCCATCTCCTCTAGATTGTTAAACTTGTTAGCATATAGCTGCTCATAGTATTGTCTGACTATTCTTTTGAAACTGAGAGGAGAGAGTGGACCACAGTTCAACCTATCAAACTGAGGGAGAATTTCTATTCCAGAGCTTAAGGGTAGCACTTTATTTTCCTTTTCAATTTGACACAAAGAATATTGTCTTAGTCCTTGTTGGTTGCTATTTTTGTTTTAAATAAACACAATCAAAGCAAGTTTTCATCCCAAATATACAAACAAAATGTAGCAAAGTGGAAACATGGACCTTACCTTATCTTTTGTGTTTCAGTATACAAGAGTATAGCTACCTTCATGTTTAAGATGTTTGATTTTGTTTTCTCTTGCAACCTAGGGTATTCAATCTACAAATTCCAAACACAAATTTCTTTAGGAATATCACTGAAACTACCACCATTATCAGTAAATCAGCTTGTGAAAAAAAGTTTCTTATCCCTACAGTTCAACCCCAAACATCTGGGGGATGGGAAAGCATTTCTAGAACAAATTTGCTAAGAAGCTATAAACAACAACAAATCAACCAGAAAATAAGAAATAAAACTGAAAAATTCTTAGTGCACTTTGCATAGTTCCTTCCCCCTATAAATAAGCAAACCCTAATCATAGACTTCCTGGCTGATGTAATTTATACAAGTTCCTTTTTTTTTTTAATTGTATGAAATTCCAGATTTGTGCTTAGCCCTGGGCTAATGTATTAGATCTTTAGTTGACCTGGCTCTTGACATTGTGTCCTGATTTCTCTGACTTACTAGGGTAAGAAAGACCCTCTCCTGAACTTAATACAAGTGGGAAAATGTTAGGGGGGAAAAGTAGTCCTGAATGGATTACACAGATAGGTTTATGGACTCCAATCCCATTCAAGACCACTGTTGTTCCAGAACCACAAATCTGATAATATGATTATCAAAGAGTGGATCACTGGGACCTGAGGGTGGAGTTAAGCAGCCAGGCTGGCTATGAAACCAGAGGTGAGCCTTGGGCTCTCTCTTCCTTTGGAGCCATCTCCTTTGATTCAGAGCCAGCTCTCAAGGTACCATTGGGTTCCGACTCGGAAGATCTGGTAGGATATTTACGGATTTGTATCCCTCTCTTCTTTTTGTGTTATTTCTACTTTATTCCCCTTCTTTTCTAAAATAAAACCCTTTAATAACTTTTATTGCGTGTGCCTGAAGTTGAGGCTTATTATAAAGGTCTTCTGAGCGTGCGGGCGAGGACCCAGTGAGGGAAACCCATTTTATATTAGGGTTGCCCTGTAACAAAAAGACTATTAAAATGCTTTGTTTCACAAAATACAATACAGATAAATAAAGCTTTCCATTGAGCTTAAGTTTTGACAGATGAAAGTTTACCTGCTCATTCAGTTGATGATTAGAATATAGTCATCAGCTTATAAAATCTAGTGACTTTCAATGACAAAGGTCTTTCCGCTCCAGTTACATATCAGGAGCAGGTTCCTTAATGCAGGATGCTTGAGATCTTGTCTCTGAGTCTTTCTTTCCTGAGTCATGAGAGTTCAGGCAAACCCCATTGTCTTTCAGATCTATTCAGATGTGGTGTGTCACGTGCATACATATTTTATTGGCCAAATTTAGATGTACGATCAGCCTAGAGCTAAATACAATGAAAATAATGTAAACTGAATCATGCAATTTTCTTGCTTCTTGCTTCTAAAGGCAGTAGGAAGAGTTGGAAATAATGATATCTTCAGCAATTAGTCATTTATTCTCTTCATTATCATTGAGTCTTTGATGTTTCAAGCAACATGCTGGCGTTGGGAATAAATCGTGTCAAAAGTTTGACTTCTTTCCTCAGATGGCTAAGATTTAGTATTAAGACTTATGAATGTCTAATAGAGAAAAATAAATTTATTTTAATAAATCACTGAATTTTAACCTCTATTGCTGTGGACCTATAATATTTGAGTAATTCTCAAAATACGTATAAATTAGTATTACAATTAAAAATACATCTTGATTGTGATTAGGAAATAATAGGGAAATGATAAAACAAAACACAAACCTTGAAGGTTCTCTTCCTGTCAAGTTCACTTTTTTTTAATTATTGATAACTTGTAGCTTGACAAGTTATTAAAAAGTATGGCAAAATTTAACAGGTAGGAGCTTTTTTAAAATGACAATTAACCTTAAGTATAATTTGGATTGCATAATTTTAGTCCAAAATTAAATAAATTGAATACTTGCTAAATGAGAACAATTGCAACCACTCAGTTGTTCTTCAAGAAGTGTTCTAATTTATGTTCTGAAGTTTAGTTAAACATAGTCAGTGGGATCAGTGACATGTAAAGGCATCTTCTGAGATTCATGAGATGCTTCAATAGTACTGCTGTATACCTTAATTATACCTTAATGTGGTCAGTTCTTCCAACACAATGAAGTAAAGTCACATACATCCAGTAAACACAAAAAGCAGGCCAATTCATGGGCTATACTGTAACCCATTGTATTAACTCTGCATGTAAATACAGAAACTCTCTTTTCCCCAGTGTCAGTACCTGACTGTCTGCTTTCATGTCAAGTCTGTCTATTAAAAACTTACAATTTATATGCCCATTTTTGCCCAATCCTCAAAATAACTAACTCAATCTGACTACACTTCATCAATTTTTCTTCCCCATTAGTGAGGGAGGGGTTATAGTCCGCTATTTTCCCTCATTGGCTCTGCAGCATCTGGAGTAAACGCCATCCTCTGGATGTCCAAGTGATCATTGGCCACACATTCTGCCTTCATGGGAGCACCTGTGGCTTTAAAACCCATGTCAGAAGTTTGCTACTGTCAGAGACTGGCCATATAGCCAAGAAACTATTTTTTAGATCTTGAAATAACCCAGGTTATTTCTCTTAATTTCTTCTTTTTTGAGGGGGGAACTAAACTTTTATTTTGGTAAACTTCCATGAAAAAGGGTTAAGAAGTCTTTTTGATAAAGATCCTGTCTATAAATTCTGCATGTGAGCATTCTCCACTGCTGCCAAAAACTTACCCTAGACTTTTGAAAGCAGATCAAAATGATCATAATTTCTGACCAGCCCCCTCTATTCAAAGTCTGAGCACTCGCTGTTTATTTAGGTTGACTGAGACCTCTGATCAAGTAAGTGTGCTTCTTTTCTTTCCCATTTTACCCCATGTTTTACTGTTTCTTTAAAACTAGAGCTTGAAGAATGTCTCAGTTCAGGATTTTACAGGCACTTTTTTTTTTCCTATGAGAACAGTTTCATATGGGAAATGACTAGAAATAATAATAAAGCAAAAATTCTAATTTTTCTTTAAATTATACCTTGAAATGATATTTCTCAGTGAAAAATAGAGGCATGTATTCAGCTTTGCTTTATATTACCAAACACTCTCCAAAACTGATCAATTGATAGGCATATCAGCAATGTAAATGATTTCCATTTGCTTCACAAGCTTGTCAGCTCTTGATTTTGTCAGTGTTTTCAGTTTTAGACCATTTTAAAAGGTGGTTTTAAAATGGATTCCCTCATTTCATATACTTATTGTATTAACTTTTTCGTGAAGTGCTGGTAAGTCTTTTGCTTATTTTGAATCAGACTGTCAATCTCTTACTAATTTGAAGAATTATATATATTCTGAATATTAATTCTTTATTGACGTATATATTATGCACATCTCCCAGTCTGTGACTTGCAGATCTTAACCCTTTGCATTATGATTAAAACTAAAAGAAATTATAAAGGAGAGTATATGTATTTCTGTATAATAGAGTGGAAATATTATACTACAATGAGCTAATTCTGGCAATGCAAATTGTGTTATTTTATAGTTGCTATGATCATAAGGCTAGATAGACCTATCTAAATGTCTATATAGAGATAAAATATAACTGTAAATTAAAGATTATATAGGTAGATATATAGATATATTTATGGATGTAGGAATGATAGAAATAAAGTTATCTTTAAAAATTGATTGATTCTCCCCATTCATTTAAGGATTAAGGACAGTAATGGACTACACATAAAATATCATTGGAATAACGTACATGCTTTAAAAGGCATCCCATTTTGCAAAGTATTGAAGATATACCCACTATGCATAATAGTATGAAGTATATATCTGCTCCCTGGAAACTACAATTTAAGGACCACATGTGCATGTCTGTTAAGCTGATGATACTTTCTGACATAGAATCCTGATGTTCATCATCTCTTCTGCTGTAGTATTCTTCCTATGCCACCCTCTAGTTCTTCTAAAATAGAACACAAAGAGGAGGGTAAAGTAAACATAGTTATAACAAATGCCCTTTGGGCTTGTGACTTTAGGAAGTGAAGAGATCTGGTAGGAGACCAGACAGAGGGCAGCAATAATACCAGATAAAAAGGCTTTGTCAGAGCACATTATAAGGTACCGTATGTAGTAACTAAACTCTCACAAAGAAAACAAATAGGACAGGGATGCTCCAGAATTGGACTTGCTTTCAACGTCAGACTGTCAAGTGTATTTCAAGTTGAAAAGATTCCAGCTTGGCCATAAAAGCTTTCCTGCATCAGGTGAGCTGTCTCATCTAGGCTGCTGATGTAAGGGCCCAGCGCCTTTACATGCAAGCACGCACGCAGAAAGTTCAAGTGGATAAGGGAAAGGAAAGCAAACAACAAAACTTGTTTATCAGATTCAAGTTGAACCATCTGTTGTTAATGATTAAATCTTCAGCTTCCAATTTCCGTTTGAATGTTATTGCTCATTTCTAGCGGGGCACTGCGCTGCTTTCCCCTGTGTGTGTATTCTAAGTAAAATACGGCTTAGGAGGAAGAAATCATGCTTAATGATGTCTGGCAGATTCTTCTACCCTGAAGAGAACTCAAGAGGCCAGGTCATGAAGCAGGTCAAGTCTTTGCTCAACATGCTATTAGGGTAATGGGTATACTCAGTGCACCTCAGTTTGCCCATCTGAAGATGAATATTGTTATTTTTGACTTCTCAGAATCTGAGACTAGATAAGTCTCTGATACTGTTTCCCATTCACTTTTGATGATTCAACTTCAATGCAGAGCTTATGAAACTCAATTCAGGATTCCTCTGTGGTAATAAACAGGTTGTTGGGATAAATGTTTCTTTCCTGGAGGGTTTTATGTCTCTGTAATTGTGGTTTGTGGGAGTATCTTAAATCACCATTTTTCATAGGTCTTATTCCCCATTTGGAATCAGTTGTATTGATTGTAGGTAATTATAATTGTATTTGCAGTGCTGCATCATCTGTATGGGGATGTGAAAATACCTGACCCAAGATCTTGAAAATAATTCCTGTGTGTGAATGTGTGTGAGTATGTGTGTTATTTACATATCTGGCAAGCTTCCTCAAGTAATAAATTTCACCCACACAGAGTAACATGCACACATATATAATTAATATAAAAACAATTCAATAAAAATTCCATGTTATTATTTGTTCTCTCTTTATGACATTTATACTTTATATTTGTGTATGTGTGTATGTTTATGTGTATTCCTCCATAGAAAGTGTGTTTCTAAATGGACAGGACTATACTCAATACAAGTTAAATTCATAATGTCTATAAGATTTACTAGTTGTTCATTTGGATATTCTGAGAACCTTAACAGATTTTCAAAATAACTAGCCAATGGTAAAAATCATCCTGACCTATTTTTTGACCATATCTTTGAATCAATTCTGTCAAACTAATTATAGTATAATAAGCAGAAATATTTAATAAAAAACTTGAAGTTAAAATGCTTCAATGGATAACCTCTAACTTTTGATACTAAATTCTAAGATTTCATCATTTTAATGTTCCCATAATTCAAATATTCCTTCTTCTATGTTGAGTAAATCTGTGAAGTTGCAAGAAGAGTAATAAAATATTTTGACATTGACTTTTAAGTATTTGCTGACTCATTGGGCAGACAATAACAAATGAATCTAAAATAAAACTGGAAAGGCCAACCAGAAAAATAGTGGAAATGTTATGAGATGGCCACAATCCCCAGTCTTGGCAATTTTGGCAGCCAAGTGCAGTAACAAACACAAAGCACTGGGATGATGATCAGACAAAACTGAGGAAATCAGGGAAGACTTCTTAGAGGAAGTAAGAAGAGTAAGGACTTGTGCTATGTCTGTATTGTCTCTTAGTTGTGGAAACCATGGAGACTCATGCCATGCAATCTTTAAAGGATTTTTATCACCTACTCATCTAGCTCTAGGGAGCAGTTGACTCCTGGATCAATCACCCACATCCGTGGAATGATGGGCTACTCATTCATGCTGATAACCATATGCTTCTCCGATAAAGCTACCTTCTCTCTTTTCCTAAATGCCATTTGATAATATGTTCCATTTCCTCAACTTTTATCCTCTTTTTTCTTGTCTTAATCTACATGAATTATGTAGTTTCTGCTCTATTCTCGTTTCTTTGTTCCTGTAGTTAATTTCAAACTTACTTTCTTAGAGTGAAACTGAAGAATAAGACATCAGTGTAGTGGGACTAAATCTATGTAATCTGTTGTTATGAAGTAAAATTTTGACAGCATATTATCTTAAGAATAGTGCAAAAACTTTTGGAAGAAAGTTGTAAACCTGGTGGCGCAAGGGGTTGAGCACCACACTGTGAGTATACTGCCATCACTGCAGCGGGAGTTCAATCCCAGCCAAGAAGGGGACCCACATGGTGCAACAGACCTCTCCTGCCTCACCCACTGCTCCCTTCAGCAGTGTATTTCCATCAGTCTGCCTGTTCTGTTTTCTACTCTGTCCTTAGGGAATCCTCTTACACACACACCACCCTCTCACCCCTGCACCTCTGAGCCCCAGCTCTTGTACAGATAAATAAATAAAATCTTTTAAAAAAAAGTTGTAAACTTCACAGATTTTTATCACAGAAAGAATCAGTTAAAATTAATAATTTGTCCACATCTTCTATGTGTGAAAAATAATAAAAATATTCCTTGTGTTTTCTGATTTAAGGACACCCTGGGATATGTTATTTATAATCAAATTAAGATTGTTTAAACAAAAAGCAGAGTTCATCATGAATGCCTAGAATGTGCTATGAAACACAACATGGGCATAGAGTAGGGTCCCAAAAAATACACTGAGCACAGGGCTTTGCCTCTCCCTGCCCATCACATATGTGATCTGCTGTAATTATCCTTCATCTCTTTTGCTCAAGATTGCTTTGTTTTTAATTTCAGTTCACCTAATTGAAAAGGGCTGGTGGTAACTATAACTTTATCTTTTCAGTTCAAAATAAAGCCACGATGAAGACAAGAGTGTTAGGTCAACTTCATATTCTCTCAAGAGAGAATGATTCATCTAGCTTTAGTGAGCTATTCGCTCCTAGACCAATCAACCACCGCTGTGGAACCATGGCATATGTTACAAAAAGAGCCACTAGGAGTTCTTCTGTTCTAACCGTATGAATTGGGGTTTATATAAGAATTCCCCCCCCCAAATAAAAGGAAGATAAACTTTCCTCTGTAACTATAACTTAAACAGACTAAACACAACATGAACCCTTTCCCACTATATTAATTGTCAGCATACTTACTTCTGCCATCTCCCACCAAAATAAAACAATGATGAGGGAACACCACACCAAAGTGGGAGGAGTAAGAAAATCCTCTATAGTTTGTCTAGAAACAAGACACAGGAAAACCTTTAATTTTCCTCCTAGAACTAGGAGCTGCAGCTAATTACATTCTAGAACCATGATCTTCAAATGTGAGTCCCAGGACGGACAGCATCAACATCCCTTGCATCATCTGAAATGCAAATTCTCAGACCCTGAAATTACTGAATGAGAATCTCTGGATCTGGGCCAAGAAACCTGTGTTTTAACTAGCTCTCTAGAAGATTCTATGCACACACTTTTCTACTCTAGAGTCTAAGATATTGCTGGTTTTTTCCCCCCAATATTGGGGTGGGGGGAAGGAAATTGATTCTACAATACAAGTCCACTACAGAGATTTGAATATCATCAAGATAAGAACAGCGAAATGGATGCCCCAAACTTACTGAAAGAGGGAAACTTTAGTGATAGTCACAATTACATAATTGCAAATATATGTGCTTACTGATATTATATATATATATATATATATATATATATATATATATATCTTTACTGAGGTAGAGCATTCTCCAAGTAATTCTGAATTTCATCACTCCTTGCTGCAAACATTTGGCTCTATTGCACGCTATGAACTCAGAGTTCCTATCAATAGAAACCAAAATGAAATATTGAACTATTGGAGTCTGCACATTTTGAATCTCTTAGTTTGATGTTGGAGACATATGCTGGAGAAAAGGGGCAACAGAAGACAATAGTGATTAAATTACAGCATAACATCTTCAGTGATACAAGTACCTGTAGTGGAATTGGGAAGAAGAGAGGGGTTGGTCCTACCCAGCAGTTCAGAGAGACTTCCTAAAAGAATTGTCATCTGAGCAGCGATTGTCATCTGAGAGATGTGAGTAGAGGTCAACCAACATCAGAAGGCAATTTTGCACTCTAAGAAACAAATAAAAAGCAATATAATTTTTGATTTGGTATTTGAGAGTTAAGGCAAATAATATTTCTAGAGAGGAAGATGCTGATGTGCATGAGAACCAGAAACAAGGACTTAATCTCTTCATAAGAATATTATGCTCATTGTGCTTTAGGGCTTTTTTATGGAATGATGTTCATATTTCCATCCTGCTCATACTTCTACTTGCAGATTATGCAAAAGTGTCCTTATCAGAAATCAGTTGTGCAACTGTGCATAGAGGGACTGTCCTTGACTCTGAAGGTCTTTGAACTCAGAGGAAATAGGAGTGAATGAGTGCACCTTTTGGGTAGAGTCCCAGTCTCTGCTCTTCTCTTTGATTCACGATTAAAGAGAAGAGGCAACGGCTGACCTCTATTTTCTGCATTCCTGGACATACTTTCTGTCAGGATAACTTACAAGCAGTATTGTGGACGAAGTCTTAAGGAGAAGGTAGATTCAAATCAACCTTAGCCTTGTCTTCATAGAGAGAGGTGGGTGAAGAACACTCAGGCATAAAGATGACTGACAGTCTGGACTAGCACCATGGGAGATAGGACATTCAGGATATTTTTCAAGGAGTTAGGTTTCAAATTTTATATTTGGTATGATAACAAATCACTGTCTTGAGGAAAGGTAACAGAGTATTTTACAAATCATACTCCCTCCCACTACCAAGGGGTACAAGGAAGAAACATTATGCTAAAGAATCATAGTGTGAATTAAAACTGATGGAAGAAATGGATGAGTGGAAAAAGACTGCTGTGCTCTCTCTCTTCTTACACACACACACACACACACACACACACACACCTCATAAGGACTTGAAAGGATAGATTTAAAAATAAATGCAAGTTAACCTAGAAAGAAAAACGAACTAGCTACATAAAAATTAATTGGCTTGACTTGTATTTCTCTATTAAAATATTCATTAATAGCAATTTCATTTAATTGATTTATTGTTGTGCATCCACAATCATCTGATCAGCCATATAAATTAATTTTAATTATGGAATTCACAATCTTCCCTTCTTAGGCTATCATGCTATTAACTTATATGTACTCATAACACATTTCTTCACTCCTTTCCATTTTCAGCTGAAGTTTGGGAGAGTGAAAGGGAAAGTAAAATTTGGAGGAGGACATAAAAGAGTTGTGGAAATCATCCTGTCCTCTCCCTGAACTTCAGAGAAAATCTAGACTTTTTGCAGATTTAGGATCATTACCCCACCTTTCTTTATATGCCCATGTCCACCCCAGAAGGGCAGCTTAGTTAACTTACATTCTGAGCTCTAACATTGGGCTGGTGCGATTCAAAATGTTTATGCTCCAAGCAAGAGAACCTTTGTCACTGTTTGCCAATCTGTGTCAGATTTAATCTAGATCTGTAAACACCAGTGCATTTTCGATTTTGATGCAATTTCCTTAAATTTACCCTACAGAGGAGGCTTTGTTATTGTTGTTTTCTTTTCTTTTTTTTCTTTTTGGTAATCTAAAAGTGAAAAATCCCTGAACCAATTGGTTAATCGATTAACAAATTAACTTCTAAATAATGGATTTGGTCCTGTGGACATGGTGACAGGGCACCCAGAATAAAATATGTCTCTACAATCCTTCTTTGAACACATGCCTAACAAAGCAACACTTGCATTTCCTAACTAGTTTACACAAATGCCTAAAACCAAATAGGAAAACATGGGCTGATAATATTTTATCATTCATACATGCTGAACAGAAATGGGCATTACATTGAGAAATGAACAAAACTTGTTTTCCTTTGGATTAAATTTTAATGTAGCAGAACTTTACATGATCCTTTGAACATAAATAAATTCAGAAAGACAACGAAATATTTTCACTGCTAATTATACTGTTTATACTGAACATGGTGTAAAAGTACACAAGAAATAATGTTACTAAGTGAACAAAAAAATTAAGAGTAAAAGGGTTTGGAGGAGGGAGGGATGACAGAACCACATAATGAAGTTTTTGTTATGTAAGAATTATCCTCTACAGTGTTCAAGTCTTGGTTGTTTACCTAAAGTCTTTTAGTCTGGAATAATGATGATATGAATAATCATCAGGAACCAAAGCTGTAGCTTAGAAACCTAGAGAGAAAGGATGTTGTATCAAAACCAGAAGAAGCTATATATTAAAAGGAGGACATTTAGAACTGCTCTTTAGTGATAATATTCACACAGTTTCTGCAAAACATCAAAGAGGAAAACAGGCCTTTCTCCCTAACCCAATTCTCCATTCATTTGGGGTTGTTCACACTGATGGTTTTGAAGGATGCTTGTGGATTTACATTGGAAGCAGTTTTCAAATTACCACTTTGGAAGATTTCCTCAGACTCTGGATTTTCAAGTAGTGTTCACACAATGAAAAAATTAGTAGGCTGTTGGAGACACAGGTTATGCATCAGTTGATGGCTAGAATAACCCGTAATAACCTAAAAAATTCCCCTTTTTATAAAGGTTGATCTATTTTTCCTCAGTAAGGAGTATTGAATTCTTTATGCATATCTTGGTGCTGTGTGTGTGTGTGTGTATAAGAGACAAAGGTAACATAATAATCAACAAATACGGATCAAGATAAAAAGATAGCACTGACAATCAATATCAAACATTGCCAATACAGATTTCAAAAACATTAAGATGATCATATGAAGATTTATGAACACATTTTTGCCAATTGTTTTAAAACTTAGATGAAACAGAAAAATTTATAAAAAATACAACTCATACAAATGTACACAAAAAGCCCAATAAGAAAACCCTAAATCAAGATGATTTAACAATTCTATCGAATACTTAATAGAGAAATTATATCTGACTTAACATAATTTAAAAAATTACTAGTCTGAAGGAAAAAAATATTGATAGCATAAAGGGGGAAGGGGCCCAATGGAATGTGGTGGAAGATTATGGTCTTGGGTGTGATGTAGCTGAAGAGATATGAGCCTATACCCCATGTATTGTATCTATCCAATGTTGCAAAGTAACATAACCTCAGTGAAAAACAATACAATGAAAAAAAACATTTTAAAAGAAAGTAAATACAATTAGTATGATATAATGGAAGAAAATCTTGATTTAGAATATATTTTAAAATCCAGAGTACATTCTATAAATCAACAGGAATGATACTACAATCTAAAAGAAAAATAAGCTAAACATTTGTATTGATATTTCAGGGAAAATATAGATATAGAAAGAAAAGATTTCAACCTCATTAATGTGAAGAAATTGCTGTGAAAATCAAAATGAGATGCAGCTAGGCTCTTATATAATGTCTAAAATTAAAAATAATGACAATGTAAAGTATTGGCAAGAATCATCTGCAATTGGAAATGTCCCACATTGCAGTGGGAGTGCAATTTAGTACAAATTCTTTGTCAAATTATGTAGCATCATCTAGTAAAACTTGAAAATATAAATCTCCTGCCACTTGGCAATTCCACGATGCATCTTTGCACCAAAACACATATACAAAAAATGTTTGTAGGATCATTTTCCCAGTAGCTGAGAACAGGAAACTGCCTAAATATTTTTCAGTAGTAAAATGGACAAATACCTAATGATAAAGTCCCACTTTGGGATAACAGGTAACATAGACAAAAGTGGGTCTCAGTTGCACTCAACAATGTGACCAAATCCAGCAAAAATAAAGCTGAGCAAAGATGCCAGATGCCAAATATATATAGTTCATGTTATAAGATATGAGCTATGAGAACGTTAAACAAACATGTAGGACCTAACTATAGTACTTACTGATCTATACTTCTGTGACAAAATGATAAGGAAAATTAAAGTATGTAACATAAGGCTAATGATAATTTGAGAAGGAAAGGTGCAGTGATCTGGAGGGATAAGGCATTGGGAGCATAATACTACCCTATGCTTGATCTGGGTAATAATTACATAGATATTTATGTTGTGATAAATTTATCATATTGGGATAAAATTCAAGTTTTCTGAATGACTTCTTATGTATGTAGTATAATACCCACAAACACACAATATTTCAATATTCAAAATATATATATATTTAAAAACTATAGGTGGGGGAAATTTTTTGAATTTTGTATTCCTCATATTATAATGTGGGAATAATAGGGAGTAAGGCCTAATTTTTCTAGGATGTATGAGTGAAATATATTAACTGATACATTATAAACACTCAGATGCTATAAAAGCCATTCTACACAGAGATGAAGAATTCTTTGTATTTGTGCATATAAAAGGTGAGATTAGTTAATGTATATCCTAAAAGAAAGATAGGACCTAAATTCCATCAATTTTAAAAACCAAATGAATTCAGTCAAGAAAATGCTTGCATGAATGTATATTAGGATTTTGTGAATGTAGATTCCTGTATGGGTAGAAATGTATATAAAAGATAAATATATGTCAGAAAGAAAATAATACACAGAACATGAAAAGTTATCTGTGTGCTGATTTTAACACAACACACTGAGAAGAGAAAGTTTTGGACCAAAATTTCTTTGTTTAGTAATCAGGGCAAAAAGAGAGGCAAAAATGTTTCTTCTCTATTCATGTCATATTCCACATTCCATGGGTCCCCAAACTCCTGTGACATTACCTTTAAAACATATCCAGGATTCTACTACTGTTATGCCTACCCCCAACTTTCCATAGCACCAATATTCTGTTTTCATGCTGCTTCTAATTGCTTGCTGGTGCTTTTCCTTCTTCCCTCACATCATACAAAGTGAACCTTCAATCTCTTGCCCTCAACTCAAACTCTCCTACATTCTTATATCACTTGGGTATGTCCAAGTTTATTTCAGTTCAACTTGCTCCTTCTACATTTTATATTTCAGAATGCATCCTGTGAAAGGGGGTTGGGGGGGAAATGTCACCTTAGCCCCAGTAAAGGGTGCCAGTTTCCCCACGCCAAATACAGCCACCTTGAGCTGTAACTTCCAGCAGGCCATAAAACAGACATCTGGAATGACGGGCAAGAAGAGACACAACGGGCAAAGGAGAGGTGTGTAGATGAGAGACACTTTGGAAGACTGTGACTTGTCCATGGTCCTGATGCTTTAACATTTTGCTAGAGACAAAGACAGCCATTATCTTGACCTCAGATTATAGGGTACATTTTGAACTTCCAGTGTCTCTTGCCCCAGCTCTCTGGGACCTGTGTCACTGCTATCTTATGGTTCCTTACTAGGATGTGTCTTTTGACTTGTGGCAAAGCTTTTGGGCCTCAGCTACCTCATGTGGAGCTGGCCTGTTTGACTGGCTGTTTGTCTGTGAGGGGTTGGGTAATATTTGGAGTTTGAGCAGAAGTCTGTTACATGAAATCTTTTGTTCTCAATACTGCTATCTCTCCACACATGTAATAATTAATGACCTTTGATACTTTAAGAGTCTATTTTCATTGCCTTTGTGTATGCAGAAGACCAGACACCTTAAAAATACTGGCAACATGGGTTTTTCCCATTAATTTGGGGTCTCTGGGCACCCCTCAAGTGCAAGATTTTATTTATACACACACACATACACACACAAAAAATCTACAGCCTCTTTTTTAGCTAATCAAAATGCAGATTTCTATTTAAAAGCAATAAATAGCTAGGTAAAGTCTCAAAATGTTAATAGCTATTCAAGCAGATATTACTATCTCAAGGAGTGACCACTTAATGAATCACACATACTGAAGGGTCAATGAGGCCAGTTCCAAATGTGTCATGTTATTTCAACTCACCTGCAAATGAGCACATTAATATTAACTGGCAGATTGCATACCTTTATATTTATATAAAACTCATGTGGGGAATGACATAACCGGGAGGTTTTAGAAATGTTTCCATAGCTTGTCATCCTATAAATCAGGTGACTTGGGGTTCATTACTTACATGATTTTAAATAATCCAATTTTCAACTTTTGTCTTTCTGATAAAAAGACACATGTTTTTATCAATACTGATATTTTGCTGAAAAAATTTACCAGACTTAATTCAAAGTCACTTCTGTAAAGATAATTTTTTCTGTAGGAGATAATTGTTTCAGTCACACCAACCTACATGTTCCTTATACTCTGCTTATTTGGAATTGGAATATATTATATTTCTTGGTTGTGATGGTTACTCTGGAGAAATCTTAGCACACCAGTTCAATAAACATGAAAAATTCTGTTGACAATTTTATATCTCAAAATGCTAAGTATCCTCTGATACCACATTTTGATTCTCATCCATGAAATTCCCTCTCACTTTTGCCAACAATTGCTTTCTTCTTCAAGCAGATGTGTTTTCAGATTAGTGGTAGCTCCTGACTCAGAGGAGTTTCTCTTTGGACGAGCCCTCATTTCTTTATGCCCCTTGTTTTCTTGTTTTCCTTCCCTTTTTCCTCCTTCCTCCCCTTCTTTATATGATTTTTCTACCTCTTTCTCACCTCCTTTACAACTCCTCTTTTTCCTGTTCTCCCCCAGGTTTTCCATCAATGTAGTGAAGAGATGTATAGTGATATGTTTATTTAAAATAATTATATGCTAGTGCAAAATCAGCCTCAAGGAAATGGAAAAGACAAAATATGGAACCAGATTTATCTTTACAGTTGCCATGACTGTCAGATTTGACTAGAAGATATCTTGAAACTAAAGTAATTATAAAGAAACTTAAATTTATTTGTAATTTTAACATCAAAGAAACACATTTTTAAGTTATATATGTTTGTCAAGTACATAGTGTTTAACTATGTCTACTAGCTAGGGTAATAGTTAAAGGTTTACAAAAGTTTTTGTAATCTATCTTTGAATACTAAAAATATTTTTCACTGTGACTTTATTAAGCAAAGTGATGAGTAAGGTCAGTGACAACATATTTTTGGAGAATTGAATCAGGTTAATCATCTTTCCTTTAAGGCCTGATTCATCTGAGGAAATCATAAAACTTGCATGAGGGAGACTGTAAACAGATTTCAGGATACCAATCTAGACCCTGAGATCACAACCTTCAGGGAAAGGTCAAGCTTGAACAATATCAAATATATTTCTGGGTATTTGCAAAAACCTACTACCCAATAGGTCACTTACAAAAAAACAAAACAAACAAACAAAAAACTTTCTCTCTAACTGCCTTAAATTTTAAGTATCTAAAGAAGACCCACTGCATTCATTTATCTGAAGGCCTGGTGACGTTGCGTTGGCCTGTGAAGAGTTTGGCCTCCATATTTTTTTGTGGGCACCACCATCAGTAAGACAATTTGGCACAGGTGGCCCCACTTTGTGTCTGTTCACACCTCAATGGCTATTCTCTTAAGGGCACGGCAATATTATGCATGAAGAGTAAGCTCATAATCCCTGATCCAATCTCTCCCATCATCCAGTTTGCTCTGAAAGAATTCCTATCCTCACACAAACCACTCATTCACAGTTGACAAAACTGGAGTCTCAGATTCTCCAAGACTTGCTCAAAGTCAAAAAGATCCAATAACAACAGGGCTGGGACAAAAGCCCCAGGAAATCAGCACAATGTCCTGTCACTGACCCCCACAATTCCCAGGGGAACACATACACCCTCCCCTCACTAAGATCCTTCTGCTGCTGTTTCAACAGGCGCCTGCTGTCTCTGGAGGTCCAGTATTAGCTGCCTTCTCTGACCATCTCCCTTTGTTTCTTTTATTCTTCTGTTCTTTGAACATCCTGAGAGAAAACATGTATTTGTTCTCTTCATTTTTCATTTGTTTCTCTCCTTCCTTCCACTCTGCCATTGTGATTCCTGCTGCTATCTGCAAGGGGCTTTCTTCTTCCCAACATTTAATATCTTTGTGTAACTCAGAGCCATGCAAAATTTCTCTATTGAAATTCAAAACCCAACCAGTCTGACCTCATTTCAAAATAAGACCAAATCTCAAGCCTTAGACTTTATATTCAAACCATTTTTACATTATTTTTATTTATTTATATGAAAATATTTTTTCCTGTGGACGTGTTTCTGCATGAGGGATTTTGGCGCATTAATGAGAAAGGGGCATGATAATACCCTATATTTGCATACCACTTTATAGCTTCACAACCTTCTGCAAGAGTGAGTCCTACTAACAAGTACCTAGTAAAGACACTGGACAAATCCTATGACATCTGCTTCCACATTTGGCAGAGTGTTTCAAGAGGGATAAAGTGAGTTTCCCAAGATCTCTAGATTGTTAAACAAGCACATACACTTATGCATACACAAATTTATACAAGTAAGTACTATTCCCTTTGGAATCTAGACACTCAATAATATAATATTATGAAGCTTGGGGTATCTCTTACTGGGTCAACTTTCGATGAATCTCAGTTCACCTGAGGAATTCACCCAGAAGTACTTCGGTGTTAAGTTCTAGTAAGAGAAAACTCAATGGCAGATGACATGGTTAAGCATCCTAGATTTATTTTAAGCTCCCTGTTTTAACAGAATTCCAATGTTGTTTATATCTACCACTCCTCAGATGGCAAATGGATCCTCTCTCAGCCTAGGAACAACATATTCTGACTTGTCAGTCAATCATATTATTTGGTACTCTGACTGGCATTTTCCTATCAGTTCCAGTTTTTCAAATGGACTTCTGATCCACTTCTGGCCAGTAAGACAAGAAAGGAAATGCACCCGGATGGTTTTTGGTAAAGCTCTCCTTCTTTTTATTGTTGTTTCTAAAGTTTACAATATAGGAAGCCATTTTGTTACTTGTAGGAAAGCACAACTAGTTTGCCACTATTGCTTCTGTTACTTGTAATCTAAGCACCTTAATTTACTTGCATTAACTCTCAACTCTGTCCCATCCCTTTACTTTTCTAGGAGAATTCTGTGTGTGTGTGTGTGTATGTGTGTTCTTTCAATAAAATTTGAGTCAACAGGAACTTAGCATTGCAAAATTCAGAGTGCTCAGTTGCAAAAATCAACTAAAATGTCCTGTAAATTCAGAGCTAGAGAACCAAGACACTCTGATCCTTTTCATACTAAGAGTATGCATGATTTCAGACTATGAAAAGGCAAAGGTGATTTGGCAAATGAGGGAGAGAGAAAAATAGCAGAATTAAAGCACAGGGAGAAAAGGAAATATGTGCCATCAGAAAAGTATCTGACACATAGTAGGTATACAATAGATGTGTTGATTTTCAGTGATAATTGTCAGTTGCTCATCCCTTTTCTCAGAGTCTTATTTTATGTATATGGCAAAAGTGAAATCTGGGATCCTAGGATAGCTATTTCAGATGTTTAAGTGCAACTTGCAACTTGGCCTTACCAAGTATTTCTTCAGGTTTCTCCAGGCTAGCAATGTTCTTAAGCTTGTTCACATCACCACCCCCAGTTCACACTGACTATGCGAACTGCATGACTGGATTTCTGTCCACACAGGCTCTACTTCAAAGAACATATAAGCAAGTCTTGAATGACAGTTATCAGAAAGTATTTTTAAAAGCACACCACAAAAATAGAGTAAATATTTTTCTCATAGTACCCACAATAGACATCATTAAAGATAAAATGTGCATATAGCCAGTGGGAATGAAAAAATATCCCCGTGCTAGAGGTTATAAGATATCCTCCAATATACACAGAATAGGGTTTATTTGTGATAAGATCAAACTTGTTAAAGAGGTAATAGCACAGTCATTATTAAGTGGGTTATAAACACTGAAACACAAAGTATAAACATTGCATCTAATATTCCAAATGGAAGCATATTTTGGGTTTAAATTTCCTCAGTTTGTATGAAACTATTGCTTCTATTTCTATACACGCAGCAATAATTACATCTTTATATTGCTCTTAAAGGGTATCAGAAGCAAGGACAAATAGAAAAAAGGCTATAAAATGGCACTATGACTATGTCCTTTTAAATTATGTAAACCTCATTTTATGTAATAGTGTCACAGAACAAATAATCAGTTGGTTGAGGAAGATTAGTGGCTGTAATTATTTATTCATTTTAATGTTTGTTATTAAGCCTTCCTTTTGCTATTTGTGGCCATTATATGATGAAAGATCAATACAGGGAAGATGAGAAAGTGCGTAGATGATGGTTAATTATCAGAAAGGAGAGAGGTAGGCAGATGCCTGGCTTCTTGCTGATAATCCCTTTCTTCATCTCACAAATGTTTCTGTAGTTAACATTTTCCTTGGCTTGAAACAATACAGAGAGATAAGCAGCTGTCCAATTTTCTCCCCTGTTGGTCAGGCATCTTTCTTACCATTGGAATGGGTTTTATGAGGCAGTCTGTCTGTCCTGCTTCCTGCTGCACCCCAAGCCCAGAGAGACACATTGTGCATAATACACACTGTGGGTGTTTGCTGGATGAATAACAAATGAACAAGAAGCACACTTGGAAGCATCATATCTGAGCTAGAAGACTTAAAATTCACATTAGCATTGTAAATGCCCTGAGAAGACCTGCAGTAAAGTCACTGCATAGTTTTGCCAAAATGGGGTACCACAAAATGTATTTTCCCTTTGTATCTGTCCCACTTTAGGAAAGCTAACTGGAAGATATTTTTAAGACTATTTTTTTTGCCAATTACAATGTGCTATTATTTGGAATTCCTGAAAAAAATACTGAAAACAATTTGGGAAAAACATGTATTTTCCAGTAAAAGCAGTTATCATCTATGCTGGATTTGTGCTCCACCAGTCATCTGCCTGGTAATTCTATAGAATCGGGGCCCTCTTAAGTGTTGTAGTCATTGCCCTCACTACCCACATGATTTCTCCACTCTATCAACATTAGAAAGTGTGTTCTGGCGGCCTCCCTGGTGGCTCAGGGGGTTGAGCACCGGGGTCTGAGCGCTGCACTGTGGAGCTTCCACAGCCACCGCAGTGCAAGTTGGATCCTGGGCCAGGAGGGGACGCACAAGGCCCGGCAGACCTCTCGCCTTGACGGCTGCTCCCCCCACCCCCACCCCCGCAGCAGATTTCAGTAGACCTGACCTGCTTCCTGCTCTGTCCTTGGTGAATCCTCTCACCTCCGCCCCACCCTTGCCTGTACCCCAGCTTTTGCATGCATAAATAAATAAAATCTTTAAAAAAGAAAGTGTGCTATGTTTCTGTGAAAAGAAAATGTCTTTGTAGTCTTTGTGTATGGACACACACAGATACACAAACACATTCCTATATTAAGACAAACAAAAAGAAATTCCTCATTTTATGATCACTTGAAACACAATGCTTGGATCAACTGCAAAGTCAGAACTTTCTAGTCTACTTTTAGATTGTGTGCATGGAGCTTTGTCCAGTTCCACTATCCATTTGCTATCACTCATCTCTCCTTGAATATAGGTACGGTATTCATCCATGCTTCCTGCACTTCCCAATAGTTGTTATCTCTGGATATCTGGTTTATGGAGGTCATTTTTATTTTCTTTTATGTGTTTTATTTTTTATTCCCCACATGTCGTTTATACTGTTTCATTAAAAATAAATGAATATTTTAGATCTTTATCTAATCAATCAAATATGCAGATCTAGGCTTACCCACATATTCTATATGCCATGACAGAGGACACAATGGCACCTATCTTAGGAGGGCACTGCTTTCCACTGCTTACCATCCATACCCCCTGAGCAACCCTACTCAAAGTCCTGGACAGTGATATAAAGAAAAATCTGTACCTTTGCAGATGGGTTACTCTTTTGACAAACAAGCCAGGTCTTTTCAATCCCTGGGGGTGAGGGTAAAGAAGTGAAGAATCCTATATAAGTTTTAAAATGTTATTTTTAAAAGATAAATTTATTCCAAAATTCCATACTAGAAGGCAGCTATTCTCACTGACCACTACTAATTGTTACAAGAGGACCGTTTATCTTCTGGAAGTTAATTATTGGGTAATAGAAAATGTCCCACTCAACATGTTAAGACCACTAATAAACAATCAATCACAGTATCACAGAATCCTATATATCAATATAGAGGCATTTATAAGTTCACCTTTAACTAAGCATATATGTCTCTTTTTTAACAGAGGAGAGTTCTCTGTTGAGCCTTTAAAACTATTGAGCTCTCCTTAAAACTTGCAAATGTGAAGAGATAATGAAACCAAAGCCATAGGTTAGTATTTAGCATTTATATAGCACTTGTATTTGAAAAGTGTTTTAGAATAATTCAATCCTTAATACCCATAACAGCCTTGGGAGAGAGGCCCAGATAGCATTCCCTTCTAAGTGAGGAAGCAGAGACCTGGAGAGGTGGCAAGAAATGATATTTAGTTGATTGGTGGCAGCCACCGATTAAAGCATAAGGGTCTTGACTCGGAGGAATGTTGTTCATCCTTTGGGCCCTGAAGAATGAGATTTCTTAATAAACCCATGAGTCATGGAGAAGAGGCACAGACTGACTATGATTTTACTAGGCTGTTTCCACTGCATCTCATTGATGGCTTAAATCATCTTAGTGCCGCTGAACCCTTTTCAGCAATAAAATAAAAAGTGTATTAAGTGCTAAATTCTGCCCATAACTGGTATTTCTCATTGACTGCAAGTTTATGGAAGTTGTCAACTTCAGAGACTAACTTATATGAAGGCAATCCAGCCTCTGTAGGTAGATGAATTGATGTAGTCAGGAATGATGAGGATAAAATTAACAAATTTACCAATCTCTTGGAGCTGAGGATACATTTGCCAGTTTTATACGCCAGCACCATCTCCCTACAAAACTCCAGAGTTGACGCATTCATCATTCTCACCTTCAGACACTGTTACCTAGATACCTCACTTTTAGTTACAAGCTTGAGATCACCATAGCAACCAATTAGTATTTATGCTGCTAAGACAGGATGCAGAGAACAGGGAAAGCAGAATGTGCTTGCTCATTTTTATGTGATCTCAATGGAGACAGGAGAAAATTCTGATTCCCAATTTCCAAATTCCCATTGACTTCTCCCATTTCAATTTATAATATTCACCTTTGTTTTTGTCCACTGGTAATCTCCTTGCTAGCAATGCACTTAAGATTTATCGGATATATTTTGAAGTTGCCAGCAGTGCCAAAGAGAAGTCAGAAAAAAGAGAAATAGTTACATTTTCTGGATAGGGACTTCAAAAATCTAAGCCTTCAGCTAGTACTTTTTAAAGCTACCTCAGCATCAAGTTACATACCTTCCTCTTTCTCTTTAACAGACTATCAGCAGGCTTGATTTATTGTTATTTGTAGTTGGTTGTATTTTTTATCCTATTCACGTTAACTGTAAGAAACCTGAGGACAAATTTCAGTTCTAATAGTAACTAACAATGAGCCCTTTAGCTATCAATGCTGCCTTCCCTGACTCAGTGTCTAAAACAACTGGAATCTAGTCCTCATGCCAGAGTTAGTGTCTTCAGGTCAGCATAGGGCAGGTACACATTCAAAATTCCATCTTATCTGCTTATTCTCTTAAAAACAATCAAGTAATTTCATTTAAGGGTGGTCTGCCTTCCTTACATTGAATATATTCCCCATTTTCAAAAATCTCAATTCTTAGAAAACTTTCCCCACTAAAGAGAGTAGGAAGTGGCAGCTAAGTCTTTCCTAACATGACTAAATGTAGCAAAGACCCTAGACCCCTTGCCACAAAAACCTTCAATTACATGGAAATGTGCATATCTGCAATATTACCAGTCACCAATGGATTTGTCCCTTTCTACACCTTGTTTACGAGAACAGAAAATCCCATAAGCAACACAACTTCTCCCCAGGTTCATCTTGAAACAGTTCAGCACCCTTTGGATTTAATGAAATAGTCTCAGAAACTATTACTCTGAAAAGCTAAGTGTCTATGTAGTTTGGATAAATTGGGTAAAGAATGAAAATTTCCCTTCCATCTAATTTGTTGTACACTGTTTTAATGGCAAATAAATGGTAAATGCTTTGTTTGTGGACCATATAGGAAATGGAGAAAACTTTTTGGTCTGGTCTGTTTGGCTTCAGTCTCTTTTGACAAATCAAGTAAGGAAATTAGTCAAACAACTCAGCAAATTATTTAAATGAAGTTCAGTTTATGTTTTCATTGCCAACTGAATATTCCTCACAAATCACTGCCTGCATAAACCACACAGCACTGTTTCCTCATCAATCATAAGCTTACATGAATCTGTCCCAAAACCACCACTTCATTTTGATTATAAATTCTGATGAAGGCAACTCCACATCCTGTTCTCCACGTATCAACCATCTATTCTCTGCACCATCCTTAATAGTCTTCTATCTTCCATCTTTAATAGGTTTCCTATAGATACTAACAAAAGAGATTTTTAAAATGAGTGCCAATCTCGAAACAATGACAGTAATGAAAACAAATAAAAATAAACTTATTTAGGCTTTACTGATAGAGATGAGCAATCTACCCTGTTATCATGTTGGATTTTTTTCTTTTGTTTCTTCTTTATATAGGAGGAATCTTAAGACTTTTCCATTCACTCCATTCCATTCCATAATGATCACAATTATGTTTTGTTTTCACAGAATAGTCAACTGCCAATTTCAAGGGTGTCACAGTGAACAAAACCTAGGGTATTCACTTCTACTAATGCTTTTGTGTGAGAATTTTACTTCTACTAATGCTTTTATATGAGCATTTTTAAAAAGGACTTCAAAACAATGGAGTATGGTGATGGTGCACAGGTTAATTGGTGGTGGAAATTCTATCAGGACAGTACCTGAGAAAAGAAAGCAAACATTGTAAAGAAAAATAAATAAATAAATAAATAAAATTGGTATTCTTAATAATATCTTAAACTGCTTTACATAAAAATTAAATATTTTTCAAATGTTACATTTTATGAGGTCCTCTACTTTTTAGCAAAGAGTAATCATTTATTTAACAGTCTGTTTCTTTCTGTAAGGACAGCTCATTCAATGCTAGAACAATTCATTCCTTCTACATGTCTAGCTATGATGAAATTATGTAAGTATATTCATAGAATGGAAAACATTGTCTTTCTATGAAATCCCTCCAAAACCTATTATAAAATCAAACCCAAGCAAATAACTTAAATAGAATCAGAACTATCAAGTGTATTATTAGGGTCCACAATATATTCATCGACATGTACTAGACATTGTGAAACATATGAGTATGAACAAAACACAGTCCTTTCCCTTGGGAACTAATAAATTATTTAGGAGACAGGACCTAAATAGGTGAACACTTAAATCATGTTAAGAGATTAAATATCTATAGAAAACAGGTTACAAAGCACAACATGACTCCAAGGCTTAAAGAACAAGACACTGTGGTCATGAAATAGATATAAGTCCAGAGGTGGGAAAAATCATTTCAAATGGAGAATGTACAATCCATTCACCCTTTACAAGCTTTTCTTAAAATTGTACCATGTACTCCCTCGGGGAGAACTTTGTGGAAGAGAGAGGATTAGAGTTCTGCTTCCTAGAACATGCACTGTACATACCACTAGCTTGGAATTTATCACAGAATGTCTTGTACTGCTGCTTATATTTTTAGAAGTGTGAATAATACAACGATGGTAATAGCTATAGTTGATAAAATAGCTATAGGTGATAGTACTAGCTATAGTTGATAAATGTCAGACCTATTGCAGAAAGCTCTATGCACATTATCTCATGGAATGGTTGCATCAACATTTTGTGGTTAATAATGCTCAGCCCCACTTGGGAAGAAGAATTTGGGCACCATGAGAAAAAGTTATGGCATCAGCATCACTTGACAGCAGCAGATCCATAAGTTAAATAGCATCTGGATGTTAAGTCAAAGTCTGTGATCTAAGCACTGAGCTCCTCAGTGGACTTTATAGTCAGAGAATGAGTCCTATAGTGGTGGAATCAATGCCTTTGTGTCTTGGTATCATCAGATCACTACATTTGAATCTGACAAGTAAGTCTTATAGTGAGTTACTCTACATCACCGAAATAAATGAGACTTTAAGAAATCACACTTAAAATGGACCCAACTCAGTAGCCTTAGGAGATGCTCTTTTAGACATGTGAGCAGCTCTGCTCCAGAAACTGACAACACAGACCGTCATTCTGCCTCTTCCCCAACCGAAGTGTGAGATGATGGGAAAAAGACCTGCACACTTGATGCCCTCGGTTTTCATCTGCAAAATGGAGAGAAAAATAGCTACCTAATATATTAATGTTATGAGTTTTAAATGTCTATTAAGTACCCAGAATGATGATCAAAAATACCAGCAACTGTCTTCATTCTCTGGTGTTTGGTGACATTTACGTTTCCCACAAGGGATACATTTAGGAGTTGGTCATCATCTATTCCCTAGTAAGTTACCTATGTAAAATAAATTTCCGGAAATGGCATGGCAGTGTTTACTGGGAGGCTCAGATGTGAAAGAGTCAAACACAGAAAACAAAACAAAATTAAAAATAAAACTGTGCAGAGCAATACCTTCATGTCTGAGTGTGGAGTCAACTCCCACCTGTGGTGCACCTGACATAAGTACTGGAGAAAAAGCTGCATCCTCAGTTGCTGGACTTTCTAAGAGCACTTCAGATTGGAATTATTTTAAATTTTTTGTATGGATTTTAGAAAGAATGTGTGTGTGTGTGAATGCAAGAGTGTTTAGTGTTGATTTTGCTTTGTAGACTTAGAGCCCCTTTTCCTTTTATTTGTTTTGAATTGTTTTTGATCTTCCTGTGTCCTTAAGATGCAATGGGAGAAAGTCTGAGTTGGCTTCCCTTTCAGAGTCCTTGTCATTCAATCTGCAGACAGATACACTTGACAAGGAAATCTCCAAATGAAAAATCAAGATCTAGTTAGCTCTCCATGTCTTATCAGACTGTGTTTGTAACTTATGCCAAAAGTACAATTTCCTAAAAGGACTTAAAATTAATCCAACCATGCTGACACCAAACAAAATAGCAGATTGAGAAAATTCATTGAGTTTTCTGGTTATAAAATACAGATTCATTTCTGTCTCTAAATCAATCATATATCAAAGAATTCTATTGACTTCCTTTTGAATTCTTAGGCCTGAAATTTGCTTTGTGGCGTTAAGAGTGGGAAAAGAGGAAAAAGGCTAACAGTTATTGATCTTTGTGCCAGAAAATTTACTTATGGATAACTGTGCTCCATGGACCATTCTAGAAAAGGGTTAAAATAAGACCATGATAACGAGACTCAATTTTCTCTGGCTCTGCTTCAATGCACAATCAGAAGAACTTCAAATCTCCACTAAATTGCACTCTAGTAACTTTGGAAAGACCAACATCTGCTGATATGCCACGTCATCTGACAAGTTCCTTGTCCTTTGCCCATCAACCTATTTTGCTCCCTCAGCAAAGGGGTCATAGATTTGTGACTGTCTGATCATATACTTTTTTCTTCTAATTTCCTCTTCTTATTGTGTCTGATCACTTCTCCACAATAAACTTCTGACTTTTCAAATATTTGTTTCATACCTGTAATCTCCCTTGCACTGTTTTGCTCTCAATCTGGTTTCTATTCCTCAGTTCATCATTCTACTTCTAATTTTCCCAACAGCCCTATCTAAGTGGTTGAGTCCAATTTTTTTTAAAGATTTATTTATTGATACAAGAACTGGGGACAGGCCAGAGGTGTAGGGGTGAGAGGATTCACCAGAGACAGTGGGGAACAGAATAGTCAGATTGACTGAAATACAATGCTGAGGGGAGCAGTGGGTGAGACAGGAGAGGTCTGCCATGCCATGTGTGTCACCTAACTGGCCAGTGGCAGGGATTGAACTCCTACTGCAATGGCTGCCATTTCCTTCATAGTGTGTTGCTTAACCCTTTGCACAACCAGGGAGGCCCCAATTCCAATTTTAAATATCATCTTTGCTTCCCAGTTTTCCTCCACACCTTGGGTCTTACTGAGTAGCCAATCTTAGCAACTATGACTTTGAAATCTACCTATATCAAACTTTTTTCCCCATACTATTGCCACGATTCTCTCCTAAGTTGCATTTCCTATATTGTAGCCACAGCAAAACATTTTAAATGTGCTTCTCTTAATTTAATGACTAAGTCTCCAACAGATAGGTTTACAATTTGTTTTGTCCACTTGACATCAAACTAAATTTTTAAAACACAGATACAATTTTACCATATTTTCTCTTAAATCCATGTGTTTTGAGGAAATTATATAAAATTTCTTGTGTCCCTTTCTCCCTTTCCAGCATTATCTTTCAGCATGCTCCCACTGCACAGTTCATTTGCTAGCTAGGCTGGCCATCCTTAAGTCACCTATAGGTGCTATCTTCAATCATCATTTTGTGCTATGGTACCTCTTCATACTCCTTCTAGAATAGTCTTCCCTATAGACTATCTTCTACCATTCTTAGGTTTCATCTTAAACTAAGATCCTTCAGGAAGTCCTGCCCCCATCTACCCCAAACCTGTATGCAGTCCCTCTCTGTGTTCTCACAACCCCACATACATCCATTATCAATATCTACACTGCCCTGTGACCAACTGTTCCCATGGCTCTATCTCTGAACAGACCATAAAATAACAAGTTAGGGGTCATCGGCAACATACTACAAGTGCCTGCTCTATGCAGGGTGTTGAGTTGCCCTCAGAGGAATGAACAAAAATCAGTGCTAAGGTGCCCTACGGTGTCCCTTCAGGTGCACATACTGCTCCTGTAGAGGGCGACAGCACCACCAGGGTCTGCCCTGGGAATGCTCATGGTCAAGGCTAAATGTGCAATCCCTGCAAAGCAGCTGGTGTCCCCACACCACTACATGGACGTAGAGCTGGAAATATGCCAGTGTTATCTGGCACTTGTGAAATCCTCATCAGAGGAATTTAATTAAAGGGAACTTTTAGGTTTTATACCCATGTTTGAGCCTTTCCTTATAATTCAGAACAGCATCAACATAACCCGAAAGAGAAGAACAGACTGAGAGATATAAAATAATCAATATGCAGATCACTTCTCCTCCAGGTGACCCTTATACTTCTTTTAAAGGTCCAATCTTTGTCTTCTTAAGGGGAGTTTTTACTGAGATGATACTAGGTCTTACGTGGAAATAAAATCTCACCCTTCTTTGACCCACTGAATCCCTCTCCACTCTTAAAGAAAAGGCTAAGGGTGAATATAGATCAGCTGCTAACGAGCTTCCTGGGAAGTATGTCATTTATCCTATGCTCTAAATGTATCTCCACAACTTGAGATCATTCCAAAGGTTTGCACTGCCTTCCTTTTGGGGTGAACAGAAAAGTTGCAGATAGGAATTAAAGTAGAAAGAACACACTAGGGTAGATTTCAGGATATCGCTATGCTAGATTCTGATCCAGAGTTAATTAATTTTGTGGCATTGAGACGTTAAACACCTCACTGAGCCCATTTTCCACACTCGTAAAATAATGTAGTTCTGTTCAATCATTGTTAAATTCCTTTTTTGGTAAAATTCCTTGAGTTAGTGTTCTCTTCGCAAACATGAAACAATCTATTAAAATAGATAAGGCTCAGCCAAACAAAACAGTCTATCATATCATTAAAGGCAGATAAGAGCTCTTGAAGCTAAAACTGCAAAGAAACTGAAGCTGTGTGAAGGAACTAGGGGAAAAAATTACAAGGGATGAGTCTTGAGGCTTGAATGAAAGAAGATAGACGCAGAATGTAGTGATGTAGTAAGTGTCTAAAACGGACCTACTTGTTCACTATAGGAGCCGAATTTAGTTAGGACTTAAAGAAAAGTGACTAATATATATAATGCATTAGCTTGTAATCCATTAAAATAAATAATTTAGTCTGAAGATTAAATGTAAAGTCTCTGTTCTTAAATAGGCAGACCTTCCCCGATCAGGAAACTCAGCTATATGGAATGACTTATGTCTGTGGACTTTGAACAGTGACAGCTTCACTGTAATAATAATAACCACAGTGCCGGCAAAAGAAAAGAATGATGGACCCAACTTCTAGGCCTTACCATCACTCCTCCTGATTACTCTTGCTTATTTTGAGCATCGACAAAATGGTATGGCTGTTATCATAGATCTTTGCATAGCATTGATTCAAGCGTGTGTTGAAACAAGCCTGCTACTGTGTAATTCATTTATATCACTGGCTCATACCTGCCTTTTCTTCCCTTCCTTCGATCTTACATATCTCCAAGATGAGCATTTATCTTACTTTGCTCTCCTGTTCCCTTTCTGTTGTCAGTCTAGCAGGTGTTCTTTTCAGATTGCTTTCATTCTTCATTATTCATTTTGGTCCCTTTCTACCTCTGTGTCCATTTTTATCCTTCCCTTCTCTTCCTATGTCCCTTAGGTGCCAGCACCATCCATTTGTCAGAAACATTTGGTGCTGTTTGTTTATAGTTATTTCCCCCTTAATGTCGAGCTTAGAAAATCCACCTGGTGAACTGTTCTGGCTTCTAAGGGAAGAACAACTGGTTCAGCTTAGGAGAAGTTAGAAATCAGGATTGTCACTTTTCTTCACACCTGCCCCTTCCTTGATGTGACCCCCTTTCTTTAATGGCCCTGTTTGAGTCTGAATGATGTCACCACTCACTTATCCAGCAGTAAATGTACTCAGAGTGCTCTGGAGAGTGTGTGGCTGCTATTTTCCTCTTTGCGAAGTTCAGAAGTCCCAGCAAGATTATTTGGCATCTGGCAAGTTGTTGGTTTTGAGAATGATACAGAAGTGGAATCCACTTCCATAATGTACAGACTAGTTTTTTATACATCTTAAATTGCCTCTCAAGGATAAAATGTCAGAGGGCTAGCCTTGCCCCTCAGAAATGATTAAAACCTATCAGCTAATCCTGGTTTATTAACATGATCTCCCAAAACATATTTCAGCATCTTTGTGGTAGTCCATGAGCATCCATGTATCCATGAGCATCAGTGGATGGCCAGAGACACCACCCACATGGAGGTACAAAAACATCAGATCAGTAAAGAACTGTAGTCAATGCTCATCAATAGAATACAAAACTGTCACCTACATTTTAAGGATTTGTGAGACACCACATTACCAAGAAGACAGAAAGCATTTATTTAAGAAAAAATAGGTGGCATAGAACGGTTACAGATCTGTGTGCGGTGGTGGGGGTGGGAGATAAGTTTGGTGTATTTTTTCTAAATAGACTACAGATGATTGTACTTGCTATACAGTTTAGAACAACCAACCCCTTATAATAAGAAATGCAGAGCAAGACAGTAAAGTTATCCTCTTTTAGAGCTGCACAGGGAGTGTTAAAACAGTGACAACCTGGACCCAGTGTTGGTAAAAATCTGTATATTGCATTATGCATTATGCACAAAAGCTGTCCTTCCATCAAATTGTAATTGAGAACTTTGGTTTTAGTTGTATCAACTACATAATATCTCCTCCAGCTTGTAGATTTTTTTTTTTTAACCTTCTACTTTGGATACCTGCAATAGCATGAACTGACTAGAGACAGAATTCCTTCCATTTTAAAACAAGGATTTCCAATTTATTTTCTTCTGTTGTTATAAGCAAACATTCTGATGGGAAGGAAAATCATTCACGCATTTTCTGATTCAGAACCTGACTTTCATTAATCAGGGGTTTCTGCAGGGTGCATGTGTTATCTACAACTCTGGACACTTTTACTACTTCATACTTCAGTTAACAGCCTATTCTGTAGATTTTAAAATGTAAATTTTCAAAAGACAGCACTATACCCTATACAATATTTCTGTAGTTTCAACTTCACTATCCTGTGTGTGTTTGTGTTTTATTGCTTTCTGTCTTCTTTAAAACAGCAGTTTCATTCCAGGGTGGTTTGCTTTTTAACTTTTCTACAACCTTTGAAAAGGTGTCTCACTTAGTATCATAAAGAAGTATATACAAACCTTTTTTTGCTAATAACACAGACATTTGTCTATGGGCATTCTCCTGTGCTTCTTTTCTGGAGATAGTCGACATATCAAATGCTTTATCACTGTCATATTGAATTCAAAAAAAGAGAATAAAAATAACCCCCCAAAATCCTACAGAAATCTTTATTTACATTCTGATTATTTGAAGTGATAGGTACTAGTAGTACTCTTATAGTTTTTCAGAAACATTTGTTCACTTATATTTTTCTCAAAAAAATTCATATTATGCACACTGTTGAGGAAAGTGTTTTTTGAAGTTTTAGAATTGTCAAATTTATAATGAAACTCTCACTATCACATATCAAGAACTCCTTCTTTTGTTAAGAAGCTTTCTAGATTGTTCCCCACTGAGGATGTCTCATAATGTAGTTTTCTTGTTCCATACAATGGACAGAGGTATCTTCAATTGTACGTTCTTTCAGAGCATGCAGATTTGACATGTACATAGGATAGATGTTTTAAAGTAGAATTATATGACTATTTTTATATGTATTTAAAATTTTTATAGACATTATAAACTGTGTTTAAAAAAGTTAGATAATTTATTGCACTGCCAATAATAAAGAAGATTTTATTTGATAAAGTTAAATATTACCTTTCTTTTAATTGTTGGCAATCTGATTAAAATAATGTCTTGTACATTTTTATGACTATCCTAGCCATATATATATAAATTGAACATTTATATTTATTTGCAATACCTCTTGTTATTATTTTTTCCTTGAGAGTTTTTATTTTTAAATTTATATTTGTAATTACAATCTTTTTAAATGGCTGTTACAGGAAACTTAGAGATCATTCTTATAATAGTTACAAATACACATTTTAATAGGCAGAATTATGAAAATTGATTTTCCCCCTTTCTCAATAACTTGAGGTCTTTAAGAATGTTTTTCTATATACTAAAAATTGAAAATGATATGTAATTGAAACCTTGATTGACCCAGTAGCAGCTCCTCTATTTTGCTGTAGGAAACAGGGGGGAGAGGATGAAAACATCATTTAGTAATAGGTTTGAATATAAACATTAGGTTATCAAATGAATGCATTTAGCAGTGGCTTTCCCTCAGGTGAATGGCATACAATGCTGTATCCCTCCCTGCAGGCAGCTGATTTTGCCACAGATTTTTACAGTAGTAGGAATTCATTTATCGCTTACAAAGGTTATGTGAAAAAAATAGTGTGAGTGCAGATAAATTGATCTATATCCTCCATTCAGATATATGTAAATAGAATCAGGGGACCAGAAGTGTAAACCAAATGACCTCATCTTCATAACATGTGCATTTTGACATCAGTTTCTGAATCTCAGAGTCACAAACTCTGAGAAGTTGGGACTGAATACCTCTTTCAATTCTAAATTGTTTAGACTTGTTCTTACCCTTTATAGGCCTCAGCTACTAAGTAGGTCAGTGCTCCCCATATTTTGATTCTCTGTAGGAATAAGTTTGCTTCTTCTGCCAGACCTTTCCCATCTCGATTCCTTACGGCTTAGTCAGGAAAACAACAATATATCAAAAATCAAGAACAGGAAGCTCACTAGCAAAATACTGAAACCCTTATTCTTGTTTTCATATATATAAGAGAAAATTACAGGGCTCCCTGAAGGCCAAAATGTACTTCATTTTGTGTTAAAAAAACTGTTATTAAAAGTTCTCTTAGCAAGCATTTTTGGAAAGCTACTATTTTTGTTGTGCTACATCCACAGAATTTAGATAATTGTAATGAATTGATCTTTTTAAGATAATTACTCTTTTGATGTAATCATTTTCAGAAACTAAGGACTAGTTAGTAAATTTTTAATATTTTGTGCTTCATAAAATTTAAGAAAGTGGAAAACAGAGCAAAAAAGTGCAAAAAATCAAAAAATTACAAAAAAATTATATACTTATGGGAGGTTGGAGTTCCCTGGATAGAGGTGAGGGGTCATGTCCTTAGAAACATTTAAGGAAAGTCTATAGATTTTCTATCCTCAATACACACATTTCTAGTACAAACACAGGAAAGTGAAAAGGATGCAAGGTACTTGTATTTTAACTCCCATATTTTATAGTTCATTTACTTCTTTACAGGTAAGTCTCAATTCTTCTTTGGATGATAATATGTGAAAACCACAGGACACCCACAAGCTGTTCCTTTGAATTTTTCAGGTGTTGGAGGCAGGTAAACTGCCGGCTTACATCTATTAGTTGGAACTCAGGCCACCCGCCTTCACTTCAGGGGAAAAGGAATCAACTTAGAACCTTCTAGATGGAAACTTTGCCCTTTTGCAGCTGCCTTTCCTCTTAGAAAACAAGTTAAAAGGTACCATTGGCCAGGTTAATTGACTTACAAGTGTGTCTTTTTAATAAGTGTCATAAAGTATGTCAGCCTGCTGAAACTTGCTTCCAGTGCGTTTTTTAAAAAACTGTTGTCAACCAGATTAAAGTTTATTGTTCGCATGTGCATTCAGTTTCCAGGTGGTAATGAAAGACACTGAATTGATTTGCCATGTGTAAAGAGAAAGGGGTTGCGTCCTCTGCACCCTCTCAATGTGCCTTTCTTCTGGTGTCCCCTGGAATCTTGTTGCCAGGGGACCTCAGCAGCTCTGGACCTGCCTCTGTGTCTTAGCTCAACGTTCTGGACCACGAAGAAAGAGTGACTCTCTGTGCAGTGTTATTTCACAGTGCCTATTCATTTTAAAATGGAATATTTTCATAAAATGAGTTCTAAATGAATTCCTTTTTATGAGGACTTAGATCATTTTATTTTAAAAAAAGATTTGCTTATGCATGTAAGAGCTGGGGCACAGGCCAGAGTCATGAGAGGTGAAGATTCACCAGAGACAGAGTGGGGAGCAGAACAGGCAGACTGACTGAAACACACTGCTGAGGGGAGCAGTGGGTGTGGCAGGAGAGGTCTGCTGTGCCATATGGGTCCCCTCCCTGGCAGGGGATCGAACTCGCACTGCTGTGCAGCAGATGCTTAACAGTGTGGCGTTCAACCTGCTGCGCCACCAGGGAGGCCCACTTAGATCATTCTAAAACCCTGTGTGGTCACTTCTGTCCCTTGACCTGTCAACAGGACTTTCCTGTCTCTGTGATCCTCGCTCATCAAAGCTGCTTCATGAAAGAATCTAGGACCAGCCTGGGCTAAACAGACCGAAATATCTGATATGCAAAGCATCCTGTTATCCTCCCCATTTCAGGAACATGGGAAGGACGAGAAGGGAAGTCACCAAGTGTGTCTGACGGGACTCCTTTACCCATCAGCTCAACAGCTGTGCACACAGTCACTCTGGACTTGCCCCCTTCAGACATGGTTACTTTGAGCACGCGGAGACTTTGCCCTTCCTGAGCAACCAGCAGAAGTAGCTGGGGAGAAGCCAGAGGATCACCTAGCTCAGAGTGTTATTCTTGGGAAAGTCTCTGGTTCTCTGATCTCCTCACTTTCTCGATCAACTTTGCTGGGTGAACAATGCCATGACCAGACAGAACAGATAACTGAAGGAGCCAGAAAACACTGGTCCCTACATCAGAAATACCAGCACTTGAGGGTCTCCCTGATGAACACCGTACTGTGGGGCTTCCAAAGCCACTGCAGGTGATCCCTGGCCACAGAGAGGACCCACATGGCACAGCAGACCTCTCCTGCCTCGCCCGCTGCTCCCTCAGCAGTGTATTTCAGTGGATCTGCCTGTTCTGCTCCCCACTCTGTCTCTGGTGAATCTTTCCACCCCCAAGCCTCTGGCTTGCACCCTAGTTCTTGTATGCATAAAAAAATAAAATTAAAAACAAAAAAGGAAAGAAATACCAGCGCTTAAGATGTGACGCTTTTGTCCTTTTACTCTCCATCTCCACACACTAGAATCTAAACTCCAAAAATGTGGTATAATTCAGGCTTCAATTAATAGTGGAGTGAAAAATAAACTTTCTTTCTTGTTATGCTAATTATCCCTAAACACTTCTTTCAGAGTGTCAACTACTCTGATGTGAAGAGCTTGCTCCACACCTCTCATCTCTACAGGTGAGACAAGGCTTCGCTGCAGGGCAGGGTGGGATGGGGGACAGGATGATGGGGCACACAGGAGTAGGAGATGCAGAGAGAGAATGACAAGGTCTCGCATTGCCGGGGAAGGCAGTAGCTTCTGAGTGGTATTCAGGTCACATAAAGGGTATAGGTTAAAAAGCAGGACGCCAAATTGAAATGTTCCATGTGAAAAATGACAGAGAAAGTGTAAACACGCACAAAGTGGGGATAGAGAGAGATGCTAAATGGAAACAGGAGAAAAGATGGGACTTGGCAGTGCTAGTAGACGCTCGAGCCTCTGTGTGATTGCTCTGTGATGACTGTGTGGAGCCAGATGACAACATATGGAGTTTCAAGTGCATTTAAGGCTGAAAACTTGTCGAACAAGCAACTTTGTGAACATTGAAAATGTTATATATTTTTAAACTGACCCTGTGTTCTCCAAAATCCTCATCTCTCCTGGCTTCCTTTCACTCTCTGGAACTGTCTCTATTGAATATAAGTATGTGTGTGGAGACGGCAGGAGGGGGGACGGATAGAGAGAACACACATAGATGAAGTGGCTTTTTGGGTGCTGTGATCTTAATGGAACTGCAGTCATGGTTGCCTAGCTCTGCTCTAAAGTCGTTTCTCAGCCCCTGTATTAGAACTGTGCCCCATCCAGACAGCCTTGCTCTATTCTAGAATCAGTCCTACCCCAAGACTGGTAGAATATTCTAGGACCTTTCAGTTAGTATATGCTTCCGCACAACAGCAAACCAGCCTTGGCTTATGCTTCTGGTCCTGGTCAGAAGCTTTTTCCTAGTTCTTAGGCAATAGCACTTCCCATTTACCACAGTCTAGTCACTTGTTCTATAGCTTTACACCCAAACCCTGATGTGGGATGTTTACCCTGAGAGTCAAATGCACCTTCCCATCATCCTCATCAGTGCCTCCTGTTCCCACAAATCTCTCAGTGAAGAGCCACTCTCTCTCACCTCTGTGCCTTCGTGCACAGCCTTCTGACAGCTTGCCATCCTTCCCCCAGCCCCTCACTAGTCAAAGTAAACAGAACTATTAGGGCCTCCTGTGATAAAAATAGATTTCCTTGATCTCTCTGTTATTTATTTTCTATTCCTCACATCAAAGGTCATGATTGTATAAAATGTACCTAGTGGTTTGCAGTGCCAATGGCCTTTACTCCACACTCTTATTCTCCCTCACAGCAGATGCCAGGTGGCACTCAGGTAACCCATCTCTACCCTTCTGATTCAGGATTTGGCCACACCATGGTGTAGGGTCAATGAAGGTCAGGCTTTTCCGCCCTCCTGCCATTGGTGTCGATGACAGACACCTGCGGTCCTGCACGCATGCCTGATGGCGGCATCTCAAATAGGTGTGGGCATGCGCAAGTGGGCACACCTGGTCTGAGACACGGGCTGTATATGGGCGGCGTCACGAGGACGCCAGCAAAGAGCGAACAGAGGAGAGGCGAGAGCATGAGCAGAGAGAGAAGAGTAGGAGCAGAGGCTAGAGAGCCCAGAGACTGAGATTTGCAGGGGCTAGGAGCCCTGCCAGCCTCCTGGCCCCCGGGATCCCCTGCCTACCGTGTACCTGGTCACCGCTGATGTAAAGAGTAATAAAAGCCTGAAAAAGCCACCGAGGGCTCCAGGACTCCTGCTCTGATCATGGAGAACCTGCTCCTGGCACCACACATGAGGTGGGTATCTAGTGGAGGAGCATGGAACGGTGACTTTCAAGCAGATGACTGAAATCAGTAGGTCACTGTAGACAGAAAGCAGCACAGTCTAAGAGAGGAAGCATCAACCAGTGGTCTGCATGGTCTAAGGGTCCATGGGTGTTCCCCAGTTCATGGGGAGAGGGAAAGATGAGGGTGGTAAGTTTAGCTTGTGTTGGGGTGGGGAGTGGGGGTGAGAGAGACTTTGGTGAGCAATGCCAGTGTGAAGGACCCCAAGACAACTTTCCTTTCATAAACTTTTGACAACAAAGAAGAAAGCAGAGCTATAATGGAAGGGAAAAAATATAGCCTTGCAACCTAAAGATCCTGTTGTTTTACAAAGCTACCAGTGGGAGCTTCCCAGATTTGACAAACCACCTTCCTGATGTGTACCCTTTTGACCCATGAAGAAAAAGTGTAAAATAGCTATATTAGCAACATTTGCAAATTATAAGGAGGCACAAATGAAAATGAGATAGTATGTTTGAAAACTCACAATAAGCTAGAAAGAGCTCTAAGAAAACCGTGTTGTTGTTATATGCAGAAGCACCAAGAGCAGGCTCTGGTGGAAGAGCCAGGACACACCATAAATGTGAACACACACCATGAACTTGAACACACACACACACACCTGGCCACATCTGTTAGAGTCTGCTGTCCCTTTCCCCCTCTCCTGGGATTGGGGTGGTCCCCTTGACCACCATGAGCCTCGGTCTACCTTACTACAGGGCCCATTCAGCCCTTGGGGTGATACCCTTCAGGATACCCATACCTTAAACTCCCCCCCAATAACCTTTCCTCCAACCTTCCTGGAAAACAAAGAACCTGCTTGTTGTTCCTTTTAGAACACAATCAACATAGCCAATTGGAAGCCACATGAATAATTTAACCTCCCGGCAGGGACTGGACAGGATCAGAAGATGCAGCAGCTTCCCAAAATTAATAAAGGCTTTTATAGAGCCATAAAAAGCCATAATTCAATCATTTTAAAAAGGGCACTGAACACAGTGCTTATTAAAGACTGGGTGCTGCTGAGGTATACGCAGGGAGGCCAAGAACGCGCACTCAGCAGCAACGGCCCATGCACGCCCACCCCCTCTGCTTGACAGGCAGATAACCTGACCCCAGCATTTAATAAGCAATATTTACTGATGATTCTTCCCTGACAGCCTCAGTCAGGAGAGAGCACTCATAAAGAGGGTGATGAAAGCAAGGGTGGATTTTTTTTCTTCTATTAACAGTAAGTGATTGCATCTGGAGCGGAAGAGCCCCTATTTCAGGACACAAACTGTGTTTTTCTGGAGAGCACAACAGAGATGGACTAAGAGATCTTCCCTTTGCCTAACCTCAAGCACTCTGGGGTGAATTTGTGCAAGTCACACTCTGTCACTTAAATGAGGCAATGATAGAGCTTGCTCCTTCTAATACTCTTTTCCTCACTTGCAAAAGTAGTGACAGTACCCCATGTTGTCATCTCCAAGATCGTTCGAGATACCATGCTTCTGGAGACACTGCCCAGAGTGGTTCTCCATTGCCAGCCTGTTCCTTTGGATGGCCCACCTATGACTGCACCAAGTTCCCTCCAAATTAGACTGGGGCAGTTACACTGAGCTCAGAATGCAGAACACGAGTCCAAGTTTGCAGAGTCTGTGTACTCTGCCCAGGTGGCCCAAAAGAGAGCAAATGGGGCAGACGATGGCTGCCTCAGGCTGGGAAGAGGGCTTTTCCTTTTGCAACCCACAGTGGCATCACTGGTGCCAGCAGTGGGTTTGATATCATGGGCAACCTCAGAACTCTACGCTACTCCTGTTCCTCAGGCCTTGAGTCTCAGGTGTCAAATGACTGCCCTTTAAGTCAGTGGTGGCAAGACTGCTCTTTTGAGGGGCAGAGAGCAGCATAGGTCAAGGGTGAGTTAGTGTTACCAAAGGCAGCAAAAATCTCAGACCCCAAAGGTCTTGGCTGATTTGGTCTAAACATGCTTCTCTGTGCTCCATTTCTGACTTTGCTATTTACTAGGACAAGTATCCCAAGGCTCCCGCAGCAAATGCATTTTTAGCAAACAAAACATAAATAAATAACTAGCTTCATGGCCAGGATGGGCGCTCAGTGACTTGCTGACCCACATAGATTCCTGTGCTTTGCTCTCCTCGCTGCCTTCTCAAAGCATGAGAGCACCACAGGTACGGACTAAGTGACTGTCCCTTTGCCTAACCTCAAGTGACAAAGTTCTGGTCCTCATATATCACAGTCTTTTTCAGGATTAGGTCAAACTGGGCAGAGGTTTTACTAATGAGATCATGCATAATCAATAAGGGTCGGCTGACATCTTGTCAACTCTATCACTGTCACTAGGGGCACTGAGCAAGGATATGAGGAGGGGAGACCTTCCAGCTTCCCAGATCTGCACAGATAGTTTGGCAGCATTGGATGGAGCTGCTGTCCCTCAAAACTGGCCCAAGTCTTCTTAGCAGAGCTTCATACATTCATTCCTTTATTCAGTCATCACTCCCTTTGTCCTTTGTTCAAATAACTATTAATGTGTCAGGTTCTATTAGCACTGCCCCCTGTAGAGGATGGCACAGGTAAGCATGCACATGTAACTAGGAGATCCTAGGTGTCTCCATTACCCTTTCTGAGGATGGCAAGGAATGACAAGAAAGTCAGAGAAAAAGAAAGCAAGAAAGAGCAAGGAAGAACAAAAGATACATAAAAGGAGAGGAAGATGCAGAGATAATTTCAGATAACGTTAACTTTATAGGCAGAACATACAAAGGACGGCATGAAATTGACCCAGAACTTAAGTCTGAAAGGTCAGAACAAATCATGGATTCCTCTTTCTGTAACTAGTCTTATGCTCTATTCAGGTCTGGTTATCTTTGAGTCCAAATCTTTGAGATCTTAAAAAAAAATAAAGTCCAGCTAGCTCATATTAATGATTTAGTTCTCATTGGATCCATGAACCTTGTTGTGGTCAACTACACCATTTCTTAAAAAATATTTAAATCTGATTCCTACTCACTTGTAGTCACTCAGCCTTATTAAATCCATGGAATTATCAGATGGCATATTGGGTCATGGAGGTGATATATTCATGACTGTTATATACACATGAATCGGGTGAATGTTATAGAGCGTACTCACATAAACCAAATGGTACCACATATTACACACCTAGACCACCACCATAAATGCAGCTTTTCCTGAGAGAAACATCATGTGACTGTAGATTTCTTAACCCCATGCTTCCATGTTGTGATTACTCTAGAAGTGACCAAATTTCTACTAAAGTAAAATGTTTAGTTAATAACCACAATCTACTAGCGCTAACATTGAGACAATAGGGGACATATTATATTGATTGTCAAGTTCTTCAACATCGTAATAATTTCAAATGTCCAAGACATCCAGAAGTGAAAATTATCTGAAATCATCTCTGCATCTTCCTAGCCCGTTATGTGTCTTCTTCTTCCTTGCTCTTTCTTGCTTTCTTTTTCTCTGACTTTCTTGTCATCCCTTGCCATCCTCAGAAAGGGTAATGGAGACACTTAGGGTCTCCTAGTGACACGTGGATCCTTTCCTATGCCATAATTTCCATAGAGGAAATCATTTTAGTTTTTACAAAGATTTTTTTTAAGAATACAATTTCCAATTATTTTTGTGTTAGCTTCTTTTATGTCTAGCTCACATAGTCACAACAGTTTCTGAATTTTTCAGATACTTGAGAGCGCACTTTACTATTTATACTCCACAATCTATAGTTTTTTTTTTCTGGTTTGGAATCCTGGAATCCTACTAGGGTGACAAAAGTTTGCATACATTTCTCATACCTGCTAATTAAACACAATATTTTGGGGATTTTTTTCCCTCTTGGTAGGGTTTTGTGACTACAATTGATAATGTCTGTTTGCTTCAATTTCTGGCATATTTTGCATTCTTAAAAGAATTTTAAGAAGTGTGTTACTTTGTGAGATACCATTTCCTCACAAATACCTTCACAGATGAGTACCATTTGAATAATTATGATATTTTATGATCAATCAACACTACAATTTTTTTTTTCTTTTTTCCAAATGCAAGACATCACTCAATCCCCACCAGGGTCTGGAACACATTTCTGTCTGCCTTGGTTGCTAATAGCATGATGTAACACCTGTGTACTGTGCCTCAGTGATTCATATTTGGTGTTCCATCCTTATAAAGTCGATTCCAATTTCTTTTAAATTAAATTAATGTTCTCTCCTTTGATTAGTTGATCATAGCTAAGGAAAAAGTTAAAAAGCTTTTCAGGGGCCTCCCTGGTGGCGCAGTGGGTTAAGCAATGCACTATGAAGCAAACAGCAGCCACTGCAGCACGAGTTCGATCCCTGCTGCCGGCCAGGGA
>JAGFMF010011464.1:4700312-4727997 GCA_019455555.1 Galemys pyrenaicus
CCTGCTCTCTGTGGTGAATCCTCTCACCCCCCACACCTCTGGCCTGTACCCCAGTGCTTGTATGCATAAATAAATAAATCTTTAAAAAAAAATAAAAAAGCTTTTCATCTCCTTTACATTTCTGACACATAGCCTCATGTCAGTGGTCTGGAATCTCTTATCATTTCCACATCTATCATATTTTTAATCTAGTCTATCTTTGCAGAGGGGGTAAATCTGCATACATTTGCTTATTCAGACCTCATGCCCTTTCTTGTCCATTTGATTCTAATCAGTCAGCGCATATGTGTGTACTGTATATATCTTCCCTGTAGTTTAACAGCCTGTCAGTCACTTGTCATAAGTAAACTGGCCATCAACCTCAAGGCCCTACCCACTAAGAAGCTCCTCTGTCAATATCTGAGTTTTCCTAAGGGCTTTCACTTCACAGAACTCTTAAAATATCTACACTGACCCGTCCAGGCCAGTCCTGCAACTTCATGTAGCCACTGCTTTGCTGAAGCATGCTAGTGAAGAACGTAGCACACTATGACAAGCAATGGTGAAAAGGGAAATGTGAATTGGTATTTGTATAACTTGGCCTTTATCCCCCAAAAGCAAGAGGCATAACGCTTATAGCAAAAAGACTAATAAACATTTTGAGGGCAATTATACTAGTTCTAAAAAAATGTATGGAATTAATACACAATGATTTTTTTCTGTATTTTTTCATTCATATTTTTAATGTTAGTGATATTACCATAATGTGCAACTGATTTTTTAAGTCAGTCAATGAAGACCTGACAAGTTCTGGCACAAGAAAAATTATGCCACATCTAGAGTAGAACTTTGCTAGAAGAGCCACATTTTGAGAGGTCAAGGGAAATCTAGAATATCTTCAGATTGTGTGACCTATAAAACTACATGAAGAATGACTGAGGAGATGTAAGTGCTTAGACAGAAAAAAAAAAAAATCTGTCAAGTCTCCTTCAGAATGTCATTTGGAAGAAATCAGAAATTAATTTTACTTTATTCCAGAGGAAGAAATTGTTCCATCCTTCCTTCATGAATCTAAGATTCATAAACACCAAATATGCACCAAGCAATACTCTAAGTGATTGGATTATATCAAGGAAAAAAGAAAAGACCTGCCCTCGTGGCAACAACTGATGATGATATGCATGATAAATGAGTAAATTAAGTAGTATTAGAGAAAGCAGTAAGCTCAAAACAGAAAAATACAGGAGAAGACAGGTATGGAATTCTTAGTGACATAGGGTGTGTGACAAACAGCTTTACATAGTATCTTCAGAGTAAGCCTCATTGAGAAGATGAGGTATACACCAAGTTAAAAGGCAGTGAGGTGATTTCTGGGGGTCAGAAGTAATGGGGTGGTGTGATGACAGGAAGCAAGTATATAGGAAGAAAGGAGGATTGGGGTGGCTGGATCTGACTAAGTGTGGGGAAGGGTAGAAAGATATTGGGAGTAGGGTAAATGATGAAAGGCCTTCCATGCTGATGAACTTGAATTACTTGAGGAGCCACTCTCAGGCGTTGGGCAGAAGGATAACTTTGATCTGACATGAGTCATTGGTGATAGAGCGTTCTCTAGTTGAGACAAGATTGTTCAGAGATGAGACTAGTTTGGAAACGATGACAGTACCGGAGGGAGGTGTGGTATCTGTTCTCAGTCGTCACAGAGGCCATGGAGGGTTGGATGTGCTTTGTGTGACCAAGAAAAGTAAGGATGACTATGAATGGTAAGGAGATCTCTAGAGCAGAAGTTTTAAAATCAGGACAAATTTGCAAAAAAAACTCTTAGAACATTACTAAAAAACATTTTTTGGGGGAGAAATGCTATACACTATTATAAATGTAAGAATAACAATCAAACATGAACTGTTTCCTCAGGGAGATCATATCTGTAAGGAGATAAAAGTAATAATTTTAATGCAATGTGATAGTGGAAATAAAAAAGATGCCAGACAGCCTCAAATAAGCAAATACTACTACTTATTCATTCTAGAAACTTGGCAATTTTAATAAACAGCTGAGTCTCAGTTTTCTCATTTGAAGAATATAAAAATCATATTTGCTATCTTATATTCTTGCTGTGAGAATTAAATAATATAAAGGTTGTATGACACCATCTCCCTACTGCCTCTCTATGGAAGTGTTTTTCCTTACTTACTCCTGCTCCACTGGTTTCCCAAGTCTACACAGAGCAAGTCTACCACTTTCAAGGCTTGTCCACTCATTTCAAGTGACTTCATTCTGCACCATGGGTCACTTCACATGTTGAGGTCTTATCTCCTTGCTACCTGCAAAACCTGGTTCACTTCTGACAGTGCCACTTTTTTTGTGGGAGCATTTTCTAGTTGACACTGTTTTTTGGCTTACTTCTCAAAACAGAAGTTTCTATCACTTTATTATTTACTCAAAACGAGTGTCATTTATGAAGAATTTTCATTGGGACATCTCCCATTCTCATTGCTTTTGCTCATGGCCAGTAACCCCCAGAAGGCCCCACCACTCCTGTTAATACCTTCAGCAGATGTTTCTTTCCCCCTAGAGTGGTCCTATGTGACATGGGATGTAACTCTCCACTTTCCTCCGAGGATTCGTCAGGCCGACACTGCACACAAAACCACAGAGAGGAATGAATGGATTTTAACATGTCAAGTATATGAGTTCATTTTGAATGAACTCAGAATGTGTATCAGGAACTCTTCTTGACTCCTTAGCTGCATTCTTTGATTTCACTGGCTTTAGTGTTAACTTTCCAACTCTCCTTATGTTTATGTATCAGTGTAACAGTGTTGGTTCCCACAAAAACATCCTGAAGTTTGAAGTTCTCTGAAAGTATGAAACCTTTGTTTTCAAGTTTCAGGGAAGCCAAAGCAAATCAAATTAACCTGAGTGTCTCTTATCAGCTCTCGTGCCTCAGATATGAGACACTTTGTTACACATCAGATTCCCACCAAATGACAGCCCCAAGCTGGGACTCCCCCAATAGGAATTTGTAAAGGGAGACCGTCCAGGGTAAGCACCAGGAATCCTGTTTTGCATCTGACCAGTGATATTAGGTGCTATTTACTGTGTGTAGAATGTTCTTCACAAATTGTCAGAATCCAAAAGAGCAGGGAAATGAGACTAAATGAGTATGGTTTTCAATGTCAAGATGCAAATTTTCTAATGTTAAATACCACACCACATGATGAAACGTCCCTTAATTGTTCTCTCTAATCTCCAGCATCCCTTTCCAAAATCACTATATTTTACCTTTGGGGCTGAGCTTTACTCCTGTCTACCCTTGTGTACCTTGTCAGAGTCACCCACTTAAGTAAGAAGTGGGATCTGTAAGAGTAAGTTCTCCATTCACAGCTAGGTGCCTTCCTTGTCCTGACAGCATATCCATCTGCTTAAGGAATTACCATTCTGCTTTCCCAAGCACTCTCGATACATCTGTCCATCCAAAGGCTACCTTTCTTTCAAAAGAACTGAAGATATTCCTTCTGGTTCTTTCCACCAGACCCCTCTGCTCACTCTCCATAGTCAATCAAAGGTTAAAGACATTGAAACTTCTAGTCCATTTCTCTATCTTCTTTTCTTTTTTTTATAGATCTTAAATATTACACCAGAAAAAAAGAGGTTATGGTTGTGACATGCTCATTCCATCACTAGAATCTGGATGCAACTGGAAAATAATTGCTCCTACCAGGCTAATGGATTTTCATCTGTTCTCTATAATCTTGAGAGTTTTCCCCAAAGCTTTTAGCAATTCCAGATTTCCTATAGCCTATCATTGAGTTCTCTTTTTTTGCGTAAATTAACTGAGTTGTTTTCTTTTTCTTCTTTTACTTATTTTTTTTTTTTACTCTCTATTTGCTTGCAACCTAGGAATGCTAACTGATACAGAGCAATAAGTATGCCTTTTTAATTATGACCTCCACAGGCCTTGGGCCTAGGGGGCCTTGTGTAAATGTTTATTTAATGAGTAAATGAATAAAAGTTATTTTAGAATAAGAGAAAAGATGAACCAACATAAGTGAGCATCCAGATTGAGCTGAAATGGACCCTGCCTTGTCCTTGCTTCCTTTGAAACACTTTTGTTCTTCCCTGTCAGTTTTTTTCCTGCTCTGGTTTCTGACTTTCAGTTGTAATTGTCTTTAAAGATAATACTGAAACTATCCAGTAATTTATGGGCAAATTTAAGTTTGGTACAACAAGCTTAATGTTCAGTTTTCCATCTGTATTCTGTGCTTGGCACAAATCCAGAGAAACTTGGGATTTTATGCTCCTGAATTGTACAAACCAGTAAACAGGAAGGTATTGGAATTGTATATTTTAGCATGAAACATTTTTATCGTGTGCATAGGAAATATCAAATCGGACTGTGTATAGGGAGCTAAGGGATTTGTGCTGCTTCCTCCCTTTAGAAATGTTCTTATTTAAGAACCAGTGTGTGTGGAGACTGATGATAAAACAAAAACAGCGATTTACTTGCTTGGTGTTCCCAGACTGTCAAGTCATTTCCACCAGGATTCTATCTTATTATATTTCCAGGAGCCCCCACAACGTCAAGGTCTTCCTTATCATCCCCTTTTAGAGAAAGGAATGGCAGAGACCTGCAGGACTGAAATGATGGCCAAAGTCAGGCAGCTGGATGAACGACAGATGGAAGGTTGACTCATTCTTGGATTCTTTCATACCCTGACTCAACAGACATTTGTTCGGTTCATATCATTTTACTTATTATACGGCAAACTTATTTTAGCCTCAAGGGGGTCATGCTATAAGCAAAGGAGGTGGAATCTCTCCTCTTCCTCTGAAAGGAGAGGCAGCTAAGAATAGAAATAAGTAAATCTTTACACTTGAGAACTCCATTCAATATTTTAGAAACTTCAGCCTATCCTCATTAGGGACTACAGGGTTTGATGTTGCTGATGATTGAGATCATGCTGGAGTCCAGTCCCCCATTTTGGGTATTTAATCTTTGAACATTAAATATCTTTATCCCCTAAGAGAGTGCGCTCTAACTTCTATGCCTCCATAAACATGTTGACGCCCTAAAGTTTGTTTCAAAGACTTTGTCAATGATAACACCTTTCTCCATCATTCCTCCCACCTCCAAGTCCATTCTAGGCATTGCTGTGATCCAAGAGTCAAACTTACCCTTGATTAACCTCTGAGATCCCATTATAACTGCCCAATATGGGGTTAAGAGATAACCTCAAGTGGAGAAATATTGAATCAGTAGCAAGATGTAATAAATATGCAAATTTCTCCTTTCAGACACCTTATTTCAGGCCATCTAATAATGTCTCCATATTTCTTCCTGTTATTATTCTCCCTGCTGCAGGGGGAGGAGGCTGCTTCTACAGCAGTGCTGTTCTGCCTTCCCACCTGTTTACATTTACTATATGGCTGCCTAGGGAACCCTGCAGAAAATAATGCTTGTGTGAGCCATTTAGTTGACTACATGTCAAAAAGTAATTTGAATCAAAGAGTCACTAACTTAATTGATGGTGATGGCTCCATCCAAAAACAACCAAAGAAATTGATGTTGTGCAAATTGCACATATATTGCTCTTGAATTTGTGAGCATATTCTTGTTTGCCTTGACAGGATTCAAATTATCTTTCGGACAGCTCGACACATTACTTAAGATGTGCCTGTATGTGAATTTTAGCTGCTAAAGGGGGCAATAACAACCTTCCTGTGAAATTAATTCCCATGACTTCAACTTCATCTTGTTCTTTCTGTTACTGATTCCTTGCACATACACCTTCTGTTCCCTTACAATTTGTGTTTTAACCTCTAAGTCATTCTAGTCACCATGGAATGTGGACCTATTGTCTTTTCAGACCCTACAGAGATTGAAGGTCTTAAGGAGCAAAGTATGATGCATCATAGTCAATGAATGAATTTAAAAATCTTTGGACATATTCTTCTCTGTGACATGAGGCTCTATTTTTGAATTGTCATTGGATCCTTTTTGAAGAGTGGAGATATTGAACAGCACAGCATAAGTTAACTTCCAAATCAGCTTACATTTTACAGAGAACCAAAATGTAGATCTTTGAGAGAAAAGATAGTTCATCAGTCAGCCCCACAGATTGGTGGTGATGTGAGTTAGAGGACTGAGTCAGAATGAAACACAGATTGCAGCATTTCCAGGTATCCCTCCCCCTTTCTGTGGCATTGCACACATGCCTTGTTATTTGACTGTCTTATTTTTAATACAAGGTTCTTCCAGAACCTTTATCAATAACAGTTGGAGATAAAAGGGGATTAATCACCGCAAGTGCTGGAAATATGGTTCAGTAAAGTCTTCCAGTTCACTCGAGGTTTTACCAGCTTTCCTCGCCTCCTCCCTGGGAAGCATTCTGAATTCCCCACTACTCTCTTGTTTCCACCACCTTTTCATTCTGTTTTTGTTGTTGTTGATTGCTTATTTTTATTATTATTTTTTAAAATAAGCTCTGAGAACTACCCATGCTTTTTTATGTAAACTCTAATGCAATAGTCTAGGTTAAACAAAATCTATTCCAGAATAGGCAATTTAACATCCAAACTCATTTTCTACCTCAGACTTTGCAGCATGGACTTCAGGCTTAACACTGAGTCACAAAGCTGTGTAATATTACTTGTTGGCCTGAATCACAAACGTCACTTTATTCTTAGCACTTAAATATGTTGTTTAACTTTCATACTGGGAAATTAGGCAGTTGTCTGAAGATTTTGTTTCTAACTGGACGTGTGGACGTGTTCTTTACTCACCCTTTTTTCAACGAAGATCCCACTGTGTTTCAAAGATGTTGCAAGTGAGTGCAAGTGAGTGATATTGACTTTACCCTAAATCTCAAGTCAATGCTACGATCCTCTTAAATTACAAACAAATTCTTCTGCTGTACTTATTGCAGGCTTGGCCCCGTCTGTACTAGCCTGTGATTTTCTTGGTAATGTTGACTACCCCTCCATGATCTACATTTTCGATACTGTATTTTTTTTAAAGATTTATTTATTATGCATACAAGCATTGGGGTACAGGCCAGAGGTGTGGGGGGGGTGAGAGGATTCACCACAGAGAGCGGGGAGCGGAACAGGCAGATCAACAGAAGTACACTGCTGAGGGGAGCAGTGGGCACAACAGGAGATGTCTACTGAGCCATGTGGGTCCCCACCCTGGCTGGTGGCAGGGATCGAACTCGTACTGCAGTGGCTGTGGTTTGCTTCATAGTGCATTGCTTAACCCACTGCACCACCAGGGAGGCCCGATACTGCATTTTTAAAATCATATTATGAACAGCCTTCCAGATAATTCCTCCCTGAAGTCATCCTACCCTAACTCCCTTTCGGATTTTCTATCCTTTACTTTTAGGTAGGATAGATCTGTACTGAGTTCTCTGACCTCAGGGACACAACCCAGTTAGAACTTAGTTGTGATAAAATTATCTTATTAGAAAAGACAACGCTACTTTATTATTTCAGCAACCCTTTGCCATCTGGTCATTCAAATGAGTGCTTGAGTTTTAAGGTGCATATAGTCATGTGGAATTTTGCTGAAATGCAATCTCCTATTCAGTGAGTCTGGGGTAGCATCAAAATTCTAAGAAGTTCTCAAATGACATCCATGGCACTAGCTTATAGACCACAAGTTCAATATGTTATCCACTTTTATTCCAATTATTCTCAACCATGTTCCCTTATTTTTCCATTCTCATTAAAAACAAGGATCTCTGATTACTCACATATTATAATCGTGGCATAATCCAAACTAAATGGTATTTTGTTTTACTTAGTCGTGTATATTTTTCCATTTTTTTCTATTCAATTCTGCATACATAATGATTACAAACAGTTGTCCATCTCATTGCATAATATAATCCACTTCATGCAACAACAAAAAGACATTTTTTAGTTATTTCTTAGCAAAGCCACTTTCTTTTTTATGTGTATATATTTATTATTTTTTATTGGAGTAACATTACATTGTAGCAGTATGTGTGTTTGTGTGTGTATCTGGTATTCATCATTTAGTATCAATAAATTTTCTTATGCATTAAATGACTTTGAAATGCATGTAAACAATCTTCTATAAAAGTACCTTGAATTTTGTGGAAATATCACATGTATGTGAGTTTTTTTTAAGATTTTTTTTTTACTTATGCATACAAGAGCCAGGGTATAAACCAGAAATGTGGGAGAGTGAGAGGATTCACCAGAGACAGAGTGGGAAGCAGAACAGGCAGATCTACTGAAATACACTGCTGAGGGGGGCATCAGGAGAGACAGCAGAAGTCTGCCGTGCCACGTGGGTCCCTCCCTGGCTGGGGATCCAACTGGCACCTCAGCAGCAGTGGAAGCCCCACAGTGCGGTGCTCAGCTCCTTGCGCCACCAGGGAGGCCCTGGATGTGAGCTTTTAACTCAACTCCGCCTCCTTTAATTCTTTCTTCTCGATAACCAACATTGTCTGCACTAGTCATTTAAGCCTTTCCTCTCCTCTGATATGAAACATATAACCTGGGGTCCCCATTTGTCTCCTCACAAGGGGCCTCACAAGGGGTTCTGCTTGCTGACTCTCCACACCCCTGATGGAGGTAGTGTGGGAGCCTCACAGTCACTGCCTAAGAACTCAGGTTCTCCCTTTCTGCTCAACTCCCTGGAAGCTGTAATCCTCCTCCAGCCTGCGGACCCTTCTTCCTCAGCCCCTCACTGTGTTGTGCGCCTGTGCAGAGTGCTATGGGGTGCCTTAGGGTTGTGGACAGATGATTGAAAAGTAAAGGGACTTAAAAGGAAATGCCCAAATGTCCAGTAAGTACCAAACCATATGCTTTGTGTGACTTTGTACTGAGCAGACTCACAGCTATACAAGATAGTCTCTGCCTCTGAAAACCCTCCTTTCATTTCCAATGAAATTTTGATGGAAAAAATGAAACCCATTGTGCCTTTTCTCTTTCAAGTGACATCTCCCAAGCACAATTTGCTGTTTTGCTGCCAGTGAAAAATGCCAAGTACAGATCTAGCCTGTGCACTTCAGAGGCATAAGACCTTTTGCTAAGCTGGAATACCACCACAAAGTAAACCCATCTCTTCTGCCTCTGTCAGCAGCAAGGACTGCAAAAACAGGAAAGGCTTGCATAAGAAAGCACCCAAATGTGAATCCATTTTTATAACTGTACTTGACCCCGAACTTTTTATAAGCTTGTGAAATATTGGGATAACTCTGCAATTACTTGCTCGACCTTCTTTTACCAAATGAAGATAGCCCAGGGAGAGGGAACTAGCTGCAGTCAGAGAGGGTGATATTGCTCCTCCTTTCCCAGATGCTTCTCTAGGGCAGGGCCATAGTGGTACATATGGTAGTCCCAGGAAAGATGGGGGCCTGGTCACAATGTGTGTGTCCTGAGGGAGGCCTTTGGGGTGTTTGGAGCCTTTATTTGTGAAGTTAATTTTTAGACTCCCTCCAATGTGGCCATCCTTTTCTTTTAGGATTGGAGTTTAAAAATTTGTTTTCAGTTGAGCCAGAATAAAAATCGATGACTAAATGTGAAAATAGATATTCCTCCAAACTATGTCCCTAATTATGATCAAATATAACCTGAGTATGTTCATCACAGCTTACACAGAAATGAGGAAATTTTATTTCTTGCCCTCCTGAAAAAAATCTTTCTAACTATCTACAGTCTTGGAAAGGGTCAGTTTTAACAAAGTACTTAGTTCATAAATTGATCCTAAAGATGATTAAGGGATTATAAATTACAAAATTTTAAATTATGTACTATTTCATCATAGCAATGTAAAGAAATAATTTAAGTTTCCAGAGGACAAACAGGTGCAAAAATACAAGTTCCCTAGTAATTGTTTTTATCTTCTTCTGCTATGGTTTTCTAGTACCATAACTTAACTCTCAACTCTTAGCTAAGACCACATGACTATTGGGGATTGGAAGTTGACATGTAAGGGGGATGAGGACCCCTTATGTAAGGGGAGAAAGATCTTTCAAAATGCACTCTCTCTCTCTCTCTCTCTGAAAACTCAGAAACATGCCCTCCACCCAGTGTGATGATACTTAGAAAGACCAGACCAGCTCGTAAAGTATGCCTAAGGCATGGAGGTGAAACAAACAAAGCTATGTGAGAAGGGAAGATCTCAGCTTAGATTTATTTAAAATCAAGACAATAAACATATCATTTGACCCATGTTCTTAGAGGTTGCAAAGAAGCACAAGGACAAAAGAAAAAGTATCTATGTGCTTTACTTTTTAATTTGTCTTTGGCTAGAGCATGCTTTTAGATAGCACAGATTATATTTGCTCACAGGTGGGGAACTTTTACCAAGCTGTGAAGAGAGTGCTCCATGAATTTTATTTAACCAACAGTCCAAGAGGTTGAAAGGGAGCCATCTGTGGTCTTGAGTCAGAAGCAGAGAACATGTCCTTGGCCTCTGGCAGCCAGGGGAGCTGAGCTAAGCGCCATGTTGTTCGTCCATCATCAATGGACAGGTGAGTGCACAGTGTATTAAAATTAGAGTGACTGTTCCTATAATGTTATGTGTAGTGCCCTTTAGACAGAATGAAATAGAGACAGGAAAAAAAAAAAGGATAGAAAAAGGATTAGAAGCAAAAGTGAAAAAGGAGTAGAATCTAAAATTAAAATCTAAAATATCAGGAAAGGGACAGAGATTAAGCACAGGCTTGTTCAACACATCTCCAGTACTGGATCTCCAAGAAATCTGTTGAAATATGAAAAAGGTAGTTTTTTTGTTGAATCAAGGAAAGATCTATGTGAAAAACTCAATGGGTATTAAACTCCTACCCTGAGCAGGAGGAAGCAGGGGAAAATACATGTTTCTAGAAAGATTTACACAAATTCAGTCATGTTGGCCACTCTCTGGGTTGCTAACAGAAACTACCTTTGGAGGTCTGTCCCTAATCCTTTTATGTTGATATCCTTGAGAACAAAGTGGCAGAAATTGATCACGTCAATCTATAAACAAGTTGTGGTCTCGACAGAACATAGGGATGACTCTGGAAGCTTTGTCTTATAATGTTAAAATTTTCTATCAAAGTTGACAAGTCCCTCTCATATATGTTGCTGAAACTAATCCATAAAACATGCAAAACAGACCAGCTAGGAAACACTGATAAATATAAACTTGAAAGCTTTTCCCAAGCTATCTGAAGTTAAAAATCCACTTTTATACCCCACAACCAGGGGCTCCCTGGTGGTGCAGTGGGTTGAGTGCTGCACTGTGAAGCATCCATGGCACAGGAGCACTAGTTCGATCCCTGACCAGGGAGTGACCCACATGGCGCCGCAGACCTCTCCTGCTGTGCTTGCTGCTCCCCTCAGCAGTGTACTTCAGTCAATCTGCTTGTTCTGTTCCCTGCTCTGTCTCTGATGAATTCTCTCACCCACTGCACCTCTGGCCTGTACCCCAGCTCTTGTATGCATAAATAAATAAATCTTTTCAAAACAAAACAAAATAAACCCCCCAACCACTGTCACCTGGGGCTTCTTTTCAAACACAGGTGGGTCTAGGCAGAGGTGTTCATGATTGGAGGTGAGTCAACCCCACCCTCCCCATGTACCACAGAGAGGTGGGCAGGGAGGCAAGGACTTGCCAATTTTTTCCTTTTAGATTCATCCAGGCCCAGGATATGTGTTTGATACTGAACACATTATTTCGAAAGAGAATCTGAGGGATTAAAGGTCCTTCAAAATTGACTGCCAGTGACTTTAAAGGACATGGGTGCATTTACCAGATGATGAAGAGAAGTTGTTAAAAAAACTGTTAAAGTCAAATACGTACTGAGTGCTGTAAATGAACCTTCTCTGCTACCTATGAATGCCAATTCTAAGACTGACTTAGATCATTCTTTCAAACTTCTGTGTGTGGAGCACCTCAATATTTCCAGTTCTGTGCATTTAGACACTCGCTATTTTGGGATTAGGAGAGGCAATCACAGAAGTGAACTCCAATATCAAAATGCAAGGCAAGAGCACCTATGAAATGAATCATGGGGACTTGATAATCTCTAAAGTCTCATCTGATGGGTAAAATCTATGCACTGAAAATATTGATAGTTTTCTCAAACATGCAACCTTGATACACATTTCAAGTTGGGGAGCATAATTTCTATCATGTACTTAAATAGGTGGGAATTAACAATGAAATAACCCATAAACTCTTCTGCCACTATCAGAATGTATGTGTTGGGCACTGTGATGACTGTTACAATGTTCTGTGTTCCCACTTTCCTGTCTCTGCTAGACAAAACCAGCAAGTTAGCAGATACTACCCACTGCAGGCATGGAGACAGTTGCAAGGCTTCACCGTCTATTCCAGCCATTCTTGCTCCATTCCAGCTCTCTGAGCAAAATGACTCTCAGGCTGTTTCCTTCCGGATGTGTCAGCATATAGCAGCAAGTGTTTACAAGATTGAAAGATTTCTCCTCCTTTGGCAAGGACCTCCTTGAACCCATCTATTCTATTATTTGTGTTTATAAGGAACATAATTGTTTTTCAATGAGACAAGTATCCTTTGGTTCAGAAGGAAATTTTAAAAACTATAATAATCACATGTGGTAAATGGGTAATTCTTTTATCATTTATCAGTTGATTGACAGTGAATATATAGAAGTCTTATGAACCAGAATGACAACTTGAAAGCTAAAACAGTGAACTCTGATTTAGTGATCAGTTGGTCTCCAGCTGTGTAGCACATAAATGTAATTTGAGTGGATGTTTTATGGCTGTTCTGATGGCATTATTTCTTGGGGCACAGAAAAACCTATGCCCTGCTGTGTCAATCACCATCCCTCCCATCCCCAGCCAAGTTCTGGGAGGCAGCAGCTGGACACACAAAGATCAGTGGAAGAAAGGGAATTAGACTATAGCCCGCTCATTGGTCTGTACCTATGAGGACTTGTTTGAAACATAAGGCTTAAACTGAAAGACAAAAATTAAAGGAACTTTTCCACATCATTTATATTTCTCACACTCCTAAAGCCTTAGCAAAACTAGAGACTACCAGTCAAGAAGGCTCCTGTTGATTTTACCCTCTGACTAATAATTGTTTCCCAGTCGTTACCCCGGACACACGCTTCTTCCAAACTTATGCATCTCCTATATGTGTGTTCGGTCATGGCCACCCACATTTTGCACCCATGCAGCTGCATGTAAAGGTCTGCTAAGAGGATGTGCCTTCAACTGTTCCTGTGTAGGGATTTTGCAGAGGTAAGAGCTGTCTGTTCTCAAGGCTGCTTCTTCGCCCTTCTCCTCCTCCCGGCTGAAGAATGGAATGGGGCATCGCCAGGACATCAAGCTGCCTTCCTGGGCCAGGCAGCCATAGTGCAGGGATGTCAAACAACAAACAGGAAGAGCCTGGCCCCTTGAGATGTTGTAAGACACAAATATCATACCTATCTTTGACTGCACATTTCTTGAACTATGTGTAAGTGAAAAAAGTCAACATCTGTTTAAATCCGCACTTACTTGGAGTTTCCCTTGTTCATCTTAATCCTAATTGACATATTCATCCAAGCCCATTGTTAGAGAGAAAAGGGGACAGGACCCCTAAAAAGTCCCAGCTCAGCAAGCCATATATATATATATTTTTTTTTTTTTTTCCATTTGCTATGAGAAAGAGAGACACAGAGGAAGAAAGGTCGCTGTAGGGTAATCTAGAATGACTTTTCACAAGTAGCTTTAACTACTTGCACTTGATCTACTGATGGGTCTGCAGAGCAGAGCCAGAGTACTGAGAATGTACTGAAATGCTTTTGTCTATAACACATCCTTACTCTTTGAGTTTGGTTTGATAAGCTACCTTCCCATATTTTAAAAGTCTCTCTCTGTACTATGGTGCCTGAGACCTACATCTGTTTTCCTGTCTGTAGGGAACTCTGAGTAAGTGACAGATGGTGATTTCTATATGTGATCTTTAATGTCAGTCATATTAGCTAAAGACTCTAGGGAAGAATCAGTGATGTTCTTCATGATAAATGCTGATAAAGTTTGTCATTGGAGCATGGAGATTGCCAAAATGAGTGAAATCAAGGTTAATATATCCTCCAGTCCTAATTTCCAACAATGCTTATTTGTGAAAGAGAGCAAAAGAATCTGCTCTAACATAATCCTATAAGTAGACTAGGGAATTTATATAAGGAGGCTTTTAGGAGACTTTAACTTATAAAGTTACATATATATGTATATAAAACACATCCAATGTTTTTTGTGATATAGAACTTCCTTACTGATGTCTTAAATTTGTTTGACCTAATTCTTTATCCTTCTATACCTCCCATTCTTTCTCTTTCATCCCTATCATTTTCTTACTTTCTGTCTACAATTCTCTTCTTTCAATTGTTTTCCACTGGTATCTTCCTCCTTTCCTCACTTTTTTTCTCTTTATCCTCTACTTATATCTTTTCTTCCCGCCTTCCTTTTCTTCTATTTTTGTTCCCCCCCTTTTTTTGTTCTTTTTTTCTTTCTTCTTTCATTTCTTCTCTGTTACTTTTTCTTCCTCTTTCCCACCCTATTTCTCTTTCTTTTTTTTCTTTTTTCCTCCTCCTAAATTTTCCTCTTCTATTCTTTTTGTTTTTCTCCTTCTTTTTAGCCTCTTTGATGTTCTTTTTGCATTCATGGTTTTCTTTTTATTCTCTTCCTTTCTTCATTCCTTCTTTATTTTTATTTCTTTTAGCAAGTCTTATCCCTTTCCTCCTACACTATTTTTTTTCTACTGTCTTTTTATATTTATTTTATTTCTCCAAGCATTTGCTAAGCATGATTTATTTTTTTTAAAGATTTATTTATTTATGCATACAAGCACTGGGGCACAGGCCAGAGGTGAGGGGGGGTGAGAGGATTCACCACAGAGAGCGGGGAGCAGAACAGGCAGATCAACAGAAGCACACTGCTGAGGGGAGCAGCGGGAGAGGCAGGAGAGGTCTGCCGCACCATGTGGGTCCCCACTCTGGCCGGCAGCAGGGATCGAACTCGTGCTGCAGTGGCTGTGATTTGCTTTGTAGTGCGTTGCTTAACCCACTGCGCCACCAGGGGAGGCCCTGCTAAGCATGATTTAATATTTCAGGTACAGAAAGCTGCATAAAACACAATCACTACTTTCAGACTACTCTAAATAAAACATTTATTTTAATTCAAAGTAATATCTATCAAAAAAGTATGGGTAAAATGTTACTGGACAAAAAACTGACATGGAATATATTATTAGTTAGAATGGAGATAAGCAGTGCTATTGTATATGTCATATACATAGTGCAATATATAGGTCACAAAGTATAACTCTCATTTAACAGATATGGCAGAGATGTTTGGCTAAACCCACCAATGGTGACAGGAATGAGTAGCAAAATTATCACCCAGTTGCGTTCTCAATTGTGCATTACTGTGATCAATGGACCAGAACTAGGCATTTTATTGAAATCACAAAATGGAGAACTACAGACTTCATCCTTGGACTTGAGCAGAACAGTATACCCTGACTTGAAGATGATGCCTCCTGGAGGCACTTGAAGGCTAATATTAAATTCTGAATATATCCAGAAATATGCCAGAAAATCGCCAGGGTATAGACAAATAAGCTTTTATCTTATTAAAAGAGGAACTAGCAAATATAAAAGAAGACTCATGGGCGACAAGATGGAGGAAGAGGTTTTCCAACAACCCCAGACAGGTAGCCTCTTCTCTAAGAGATCACACAGAAGCTCTGTCTCTTGCTCTTTTTCTTTCTATAAACTACAATGTTCCCATTGACAATAGCTGTTTTGAGTTTTCTCTGCATTCTCAGGAGCTATTGTACATCAGTAAAATAATAACAGGGATAGGTGTTTGCCACATGGCATATGAGATAGAACAGAATAGGCAAAAAGTAATATTGGAGAAATGAGCATTTGGAAAACTGAAAATTTTAATATGGAATACAGATAAATCTGGAAAACAGATTTAGTGTCAGAACAAGATAGCTGCCTTTGGAGTAGAAAAGTTACATTGAGATAGGTTGCAAAGGAACCTTAAACTATGATAAAAAATCTAAATGTTTTGTTGGTGTGTAACAACATAAGAGTGATATTAGCAAGTCTATAATTTTAAAGCATTTCTATGATGGTCACATAGTGGATAAGGTTGAAAAGAGGCAAGGATACCATTGTTAGAGCATTGTAATAACCCAGAGCAGTGATTCTTAGATAAAATTTTCTGTAAAGGCTCAAATAGTAAATATTTTTGGCTGTCTATTATCAACTCTGCTTTTGCAGAACAAAAATAACCATTTAAATGCGTCAATGAATGAGCAAGCCACTGTTTTAATGAAAACATTTATGAACACTGAGATTTCAGTATTTTATCAATTTGACATGTCATGAAATACAACTTTTTTACTATTTAAAATAGAAAAGAATTTTTTTTAACTTACGGAGTACACTTAAACAGTTGGCAGATAGATTTAACCTGGGACTTGAAGTTTTCTAGTCCCTAAATTTCCACCAAACTTATGAGTCAGGAAGGTAGTAGAGATTGTAGGCTGGTTTTGGATGGCACATTTGGCAGAATTCAGTGAACATTTCAGTGGAGGTCACGATTAAAGGCTGCCCAGCATGATTGCAAATTCTCTCTTAGATTAGAATTAGATAGATGGGGGCAGTAAGAGAAGGCAGTCATTCTATATAATAGTCTTACTGTTTTTTTCCTACCCCTACCCTGCTTTACACAAGTAAAACTCATCTATTTTGCTTTTTCTAAAATTTTACACAATTGGAATTATAAAATAGGTCGTTATATTGATATCAGCCATGTTGTTTTGTATATTGTAGTCAGTTGCTTTTCTTTTTGCTAAGTAAGATCCCATTCATATTTACTGGCAAAACTGGTTTATTATTCATTCAGTTGGTAATGAACTGGAGTATGAATTGTCTCTAGTTTTGTTTGTTGGTAAGCATAGCTGTCACATCTATGTGTGCAGAAGTCTGTGAGTGGAATTATGCTCTTCTCTCTTGGGAAATGTGTTCTGATATGTACCATTCCCTCGAGAGTATATGAAAATTCCTATACCTCCACATAGTTGCCAATAAGGCAATAATTTGTATAGTATTTGTTGGTCTTTGCTGTTGTTTCAAGCACACACTTTCAGTTGTTATATTGTGTTATCTCATTGTGGTTTCAATTTCTATTTCTTTAGTTACAATAACCTTGAGATTCCTATGTATCAACTGAATAGAAATGTCCATGGAAATGTAAAATTGAGTTCAGGGGAAATTTGCATCTAGGGATGCATATTCTAGCCACTAAAATATTATCAAGTTTCTTTATGGCCTTTGGACATTTGATAAAAATGACTAAGTTTCCATTCACCAATTTCCTCAACATTCATGAATTTGTGGTATTTATAATATGATTGTCTTCTTTCAGAAAATGGCATTACATAACATTCTTTTCTTACTTATTTTACCCATTCTTCCCTTGTATTTGAAGAGCAGAGGCTGTGGTCACAAATTTGAGAACGTTAACAATTTCATTTTGAGACTTGGAGTTTTCGGTACTAAATAGCAAGAGTCAGCCGAAAAACATTTTTTTTAAATTTAATCACATTTATATTCTTAGCACAAAGAGTAATTGACATCCTTAAGAGAAAAGTACCAAGGAAATATCATATTGTACTGAACATAATTTCTTTATATGAACACAAGATTTGAGATTCTGGAACACAAAAATAGCTAATAACAAGTGAAATAATTTTCCTTTGATCTTGTTACTCAAAAAGCTGAAATATGCCTACTGCTCAGAAAGATGGCATGCTATTGTTCCAGAAGTAGTGCTTCATTTTCAGTTTTCCCTTTCACATGCTTGTGAAAGGTGTAGAAAAAAATGATAAAAATTCAATCTATATAAATAAGGGCTTTCATTAGCAGAAAAAGTCAAAAAACACTACAAAATTTTGAGATCCTTTTGTTTAGATCTAATCAGTTATGCTGCATTGCATAGACATCCTTTATTCAATTTTGCAGACATTCTTTGTTTTGTACATTCTTTATTAATTTAAATTGAACACATAGTTCAAACCTAGCAAGTGAGTGACTGAACCTAAAACAACTTTTAAAATGCTTAATAATTTTTATTTCTTTCTGGATTTAAGCTTTGGATGCACTCTTAGAGTGTAAAAGTGTGGTAAGGTCTCATTTTTTCCAGTGTCCTATGATTGCAAGTATAATCTGGAGGTCCAGAACAAAACACAAACCTTTGCAGATGTAGAACCAAGTCAGTTAAAAATGGCCCAGAGATTTCTCATATTTGACAGGGCTTTAAATGCATCTGGATTTGGAGACTGAAGGAAATTTGTTTTTTAAATAACTGAAATTATTTCAAACATAGAAATTCATAACTAGAGTACAAAGAAATTTTTTCCTGAATCATTTCAAAATGAGTTGCCAAGCTGGTCTGATCTTAGTCCTGAAAATGTTATTTCCTACAAAAGAAAATATTTATTTCCTATAAAAGGGAAATGTTACTATGCAACCAAAACACAGCAAATAAAATCAGACAATTAACACTGATACCGTACTTATAGATCATACTCAGACAGCATGCAATGTTTATTAATTGTCCTAATTATGCCCTTTACAGCAAAAACACCCAGTTCAGAATCACACATTGCATTGTAACCAAGTCTCTTTAGTCTATTTGTGTTTGAAATAGTTCCCTACTCTCACTTACACATTTGTGAACTCAATACATTTGAAGATTATAGGGCAGATATTTCATAGACTGTTCCAATCAGGAAATATTTAACACTTCTCATGATGAAATCAGGTTATGCATCATTGCTGGACTATGGCAGAATGATACGTGCCCTTGCTGCATGTTCTCAGATTGCACAAAGTATCAGTTTATATAATTAAAGATGATATTCAGGATGACTCTTTGATTAGCGTGTCTGCCCAGTTATTTTTTTTCTTTGTAAATAAGTATTTTGATAGAGAGTATTTAAATCTTTGTTAACATTCCATTCCAAAGCAAGTACATTTAAAAAAATAATTAATTTGCTCATATCACTGTAGACTAATTGCTATTTCATTTAAGGTATTATAATCACTTATCTCTTATTTTGTTAGTTTTTCAAAATTTTATTTTGTTGAGGTATTTGTTTTATTATACTATATGTGACTGAGAAGTATAGGATCACACTCTTCAGATATATCACCAGCCACTCCCTTTGATACTCAAATTGCTCACTGATTATCCAATGACAACTCATTGGTGATGGTTTCTGTATTTTTTTGACCTTCTTCCATAATTCTTTGAGCAGATCTTCATTCTCTAGCAGATATTCGGACTCCTATCTATCCTTTACTCCAGTCCTAGATGAGGTCTTTTCTACAGAGTCCTGTTTCTTTAGGCTGACAAACAGTAGGGAGAGGTCCAGTTATTGGCTCTAGGAGTTCTCAATGATATTACACTATTGCTTTTTCCACACATTTTCAGTGTAGAAAATTATGGAATTCACATACACACACAAATACTCATTTAAACACACAGAGACACATATATTCTATCTAGCTTTTTCTGTCTACCAAACTATCATTTATCCATCTCATTTCTCTAATCTCCATTAATTTGCACTGATATCTTCAGTTCTACTAACTAGTAGATGTAACTAGTTCATGTAACATATCTCCATATGCATAACTTCTCCAACAGTAAGAAATTTGCCCCTTTCAACCCTGTTATATTTACTTGGTCAAACTTCCTATTATCACCTCCCCAACATCACTCTCCTCACTCAGACACCATTGTCATTACGGTCCCTGCATAAGTGGCCTCCTCATACTAGAGTCTGACACACCATGGAAACTTGTCATCCCCAACAGCCACCCTACTTCTAACTATGCAGCAGAATTTTCCCTATATGGGTGGCAACTTCATGGAGCCCCCAAATCATGTGTCAAACCACTCTTATATATGAATGCCCTCTTTGCCCCACCTAAGTTGTAATAACCATGGACCTTCTGGTGGATGCCCATGTGGATACCCATTCAATACCAGTCTCTTTTGGTTCTAAATACCATAGTAGGTTCCCTGTTTTCCTAGAAATTCTGACCTTTGTTCACATACGTAGTGGCTTCTTTCACTTAGTATCATGAATTAAATGTCTTATATGTGTTTTCATGGCTTTCTAGATCATTTATTTTTAGCACTGAATAATATTTCACTGTCTGGATATAGCACATTTTACTTATTCATTCATCAACCTAAAGATAGTTTTAGATGTTTCTTTCTGTTTGTTTATATTTTCAAAAATAAATATTCTATAAAGTGTTTATTTCTTGGCATCATCAGTTGCGGAGATATATGATTTAAGGTTCTGTTCTTAATAATTCTGAGTGTGATATTCTTTCTCCGGCCTAAGGGAAAGTTGATGACATGATAAAAAAAATTTGGATACGGATATGTAAGGTCAGATCAACTTAGATTTGAACACTTCTTTACAACATGTTCTGGGAACTTGAAATGTACTTAGGTTTGTCAAGTTTGCTTTTGGACTAATTGTCATCAGGGAACAATACTTAATAAACATTACCCCAAAATTTTAAAGGTCATCATCATACCATTCCTGTTGATTTTCAGGTATCCCAATTCAAATTCTACCTTTATACTCAACTTTGTTTCTATTTCTGTTAAGTTACATTTACCTCTGTGCAGCCATATATCTTTAACAGCCATCTTTCCTATGCATTTATTCTTCAAACAGCAATTGACACGGTGATGTTGACATGGGACTACATCCTAAGTTGCAAAGTAGGGAGGCACAGCATAGTGGGAAAGATAGTATATAGCAGTGTGTCTAGAAATGCAGGGATGTCACAGGAAAGAAGCACTGATCAGTCTAGAAGAAACTTTGAGAGTCTTCTTCAATAATTAGTTGGGCAGGACAGGAGTGGGAGATAAGCAAGAAAACAGCATAAGAATAAGACTTGGATCTGAGTGGTGAGGAGGTCATTACATCTTGTGCTCTGACTGGTTCTACATGACCTGCCTGACACCTTAGTATTTCTAGCCCTTGGAACCTTCAATGTCTGGTGAAGTTTCCTATAAACACATGTTACATACACTATACCAGTCTACTGTTCTACTCAGTTCTAAATACTAAGAAAAATCTGCCAGACTGTCTATTATGTTACTCTAGTTGGACATGTCTGTGATCTCTAACAGACCTTTCAGGTGCTGACTGTAAAATAACTTATTTTGATCTATTTATTTCCAATCTTGATCTTTCTGTGTCTACTCCCTGATGCTGATGTTTATTCACTGGAATAATTCCAAATCTTCCAGTAATATTTGTTAGCATATTTTATAAAACTTAAAACTATGTTTCAGATTTCATATCCTAAAGAATTCTTATAGTATTCATTTATCGATTGGAATAATTCATATTGACTGAATAATCTTTAGTTCAGAGACCCATGGTGAAAGGGAAGGAAGGAAAGACTGAAGAAAAATATAGCTGGATTTCAATTAAATGCTAAGGGAAGTAGAGACATCTGATTAAAGGTAGGGAGAAATAAGTTAAAATGAGTACATCCTCAAGTTCTGACCCCTCTAGTTAAACTCAGATCAACTGTCTCATTTAGCATAATGATTTCCTCTTTGTAAACTCCTTGAGGCCAAGTGATTCTTGGTTCATGATTAGCATATCTTCAACCTAACTCTAAATGGAGCCCAATAACTGATTATCTGTTGATTTCTTTTCCTGATATCTAATATTCATCACCATAAGCTAGGTTAAAATATATCATTTCAGGACAATTTCTGCTCTCTCATGTAAAATGTGCCTCATACTTTTGTACTTGTATTAATATTTATTTTCAAATTTATAAAATATTTTTCCTCTGAGCCTAACCTGTCTCTTCTGTCTAGCATATAGCTCTACATACACATTTTCTGAGACATACATTAGTCTACTGATATATCAGTGCCATAGTAAAAAATAAAACAAACAAACAAAAAAAAAAAACCAAAACACGTAATTCATGTAAAGCTCAGAAACCAAAAGCAAATATATCCAGTGATTTTAGCCATGTCTTTTCTTCCACCCACCCTTTTCTTATTTTCTGTTACAGAATATAAACAACAGATACTTTGCTATCAGTATGAAGACCACTGAGGCGCTCCTTCATTATTCAATTCAAACCACAGTGGCCTCCAAGGGGAAAATAAATACCTCGACTGAGGCTTCACTGGTCTGTATCACATGCACAAGCATGAAGGGCTTCTTTGCTATCAAGCTTTTAGTTGGGAGCAAAATCCCCCTGCTGAGCCCTGTTGCTCACTGCAACACTTAAGATATGATTTGGCACTTGGACTCTTTGGCGCCTCTGAGCTGGGACCTCTTCTTCCATGTGCCTAAAGCTCAGAGAGTCACAAGAAATGGAATTCTCGATTATCAGTTGATAGTTCGTGTGGCAGGTCTGGAGCGCTGACCACCTGTCAGCACATCTGAAGATAAAATCACTACCTTGCCATCAGTGGCCTATGCACTTGCAGTGATGTTTCTGGGACATGTCTCATAGAGTCACAAGATAAGCAGAGAGAGAGAGAGAGAGAAGCAAATATTTCCTTGAGACTCTATTATGTGAGCAAAAGTATGCTGAGTGTGGAAGTTTAAAAAATTATATGTGTTGCACAGTTCCCAAGGCAGGAGCTTACAATCTAGTTGAGGCACCATAATTTGGAATTTCTGACACATGGTGGCAGAAGATAAGTTGTGAAATATGTTCCATCAGTACTGTAACTATAAACACTGCGGAAATTCTAAGGGAACGTGATCACAAAGTTCCGGGAATTGAATGAGGAGAAGAAAGAGCTAATAGAGAAGAGAACTAGAGATGAAATTTAAGCATGTCAAACAAGGATGGGAAAGCCATATGTGGGAACAATGACTAGTTTTTACTGGTTTTAGTTTGTAGTGATTTGTGAACAAATTGTATGATTTGTGGTGTAAGTAGTTTATATCAAAGTTTACAGAGAGATGAAATGTCCCAGACAGGTTGGACTCTCTCCTATGGGGAATTAGGAATCATTGAAGTTTATTGGAAATTGTGTGAGAAGTAAAAAGTTGGGTTTTGTGAAGGTCAGTTTTAGAGTAGTTAGCTTGAAAAGGAGGAAGAAATTGAGTCATAGGAAATTATCAAGTCATCCAGAGAAATATCAAAATTCTGTGAAATAATGAGAAAGTACACTTAGAACACTGAAAAGTGTATAAAGCAGCAATTACGGGTGCTATAAATAACCATTTCCAGCTGAAATTGTTTCTGATATGATGCAAACTTGGTGTTAGCAAAATCATAAAGCAAAGGAAGTTAGTTATCTTGAGAGTTTTCTACTTTTCTTCTGGTTCAAAACTCAACAAATGTTCACTGAGTGCCTCCACCATGTCCCAGATCTAGTATGCAGTTTGGCAAGCCCTCTCCATTTTGATAATCTCATGCACCTCTTGTCCAAGCTTCAGAAGTTTACACCCATTCTCCCCTCATCAAATGCTTTCCCATCAATGTCTCCTTCCTGCTAAATTATAAACTGATGGAGAGGTTTGAATTTGATAAAGAACTACTATTCCCAGATAAATGTCTTTCAAGTCTGTTCAAAGCACTTCATAAGGTTAATACCAAGAGGTAGTATGGATAGAAGATCTGTTCCTTGAGGCCAGCTGGCAAGGAAAATAAAGAAAAGAAGGTGTTTCCATTCAAATTCTCTGGTCACTTGCTAACACAGTGCATAGACAGACTTCAGGCCCCCCTGCTATAAACTTTCTAGAATAGCTATGGTCCCAAACAGCACAAAGTGTTCACAGCCCTCACTGGCCCTCTCTTCTGCAGGTTCTATGGGACTGCTTTGTACAGCTCTGTGACAATGCAGCACATCCTTGCCCCTGCACAGACTATGTTATCACTCACTCTTCATTATTTGTAGGACTCAAAGATGAGAAGGTACAATGCATTGTCATTTCATATTCTTCGCAGATTGTTCGTTTTGATTCAAGTTTATTATGAAAATTCTAGGCGAGCAATAACTCAGAGAAAAGAAAGTTGCTCCTACAAAAGAAAGGCCCAGCTGAATTGATAGGAGAGATAGCACAGCACATAATACCCAGAGCAGACTCAGGAGGAGCAGAGATGACTGATAAGCCAAGGTCTCATTCTTGATGATGTCTACATGACATTTGGCGCCTGGCACTGCTGGGGGGGCAGGGGCACTGCAGCCACCTCCATCGGGAACAGCAGCTGAGAAAGCTGCTCCAATCCAGCATGTGCCTTCCAGCAAGCAGAGCCCGCGCTGCTTCTCAGAGTGAAAACCCTGATAATCCTTTGTTTTCTGTAAAACTTTCCAGGGGCTAGCAATCCTCTAGCATATCCTAGCTAAAATTCCCAGGTTGAAGGGATAGATTTTTGAACAGGAGGAGACTTCTGAACAAACAAGCTAGAGAAAGTGAGTTCAGATGGGTCATCTTCCAGAATGCATAGGGTCAAGTTAATGCACTGAAAGGGGTGTTTATGAGCAATTGGGGGAAGAAAGAACTCTGGGAATATTATAGCAGGAATAAATAATGCATAGAGCACAAGCTGGAATATAATAGAAATTACTACTTTCCAACTCAGTCTTTGCTTCAGTTCTGAGTTCTGCTGGTGTATAGAATGGTGCTTAGAGATTTAGAAAAAGAGAGGAAGAGAGCAAAGATGGAAAAGAGGAAAACCAAGAAATATACATATAATATAACTTATTGAGTTTGCTCTTGCAAAAACTTCAGTGGGTGTTCACCTATTTCTCAGAAGATCTGTTACAGAAGGGTCAGTGTCCAGAGGTGTAACCTGACTCCCAAACACTGGTCCCTCAAACAGAGGTTGCACTTAAGAGAGACTAAGCCTCTCAGTTCAACACACCTTATTTTATTTGTTGTGCTCTGCTAAGTCCCACCTTTACACTCCTCTGTATACCATGGTCTCCATGCCATAGGGACACTGCCATTCTTATTTATAACAGGGATGGCAGATAAAATAAAGATCCTTCAGTTAAATTTGAATTTAGCTAACAAAAAAAAAAGGACTTTAGAATAAATATATCCCATACGGTATTCAAGTTCAGTTGAGTATTTTATATCTTTAAGTAAGAATTTTATTTTGAGATACTTCTTGAAACACAGAGATTTAAGAATGAATGCAGCAAAATCCCTTGCATTTTTTATTCAGTTTCAACCAATGGTAACATATCTCAAAATTATAGTGCAATATTACAAACAAGATCTTGATGAGTCAGTCAAGCTATAGACTGTTTCCATCACAAAAAGAATGTCTTACGCTAGGCTTCAAGAGCCATACTCACTGTACTCCCACTCCACCCTTCCTTAGCAACTAGTGACCAATCATCTCTTTCCTTTCTGTAATTTTGTCATTGCAAGGATAGTATATAAATGAAATTATACACCATCTGTGACTTGTGTACCTGTAAGTTTATTTTTCCTACCACCATTCCTTATGTCCCCTTGTTCTTTTCTCACTTCCCCATTCCTCTTGACCTCAGTGTCCTCCTGGTGTTTATCAATGTCTGCTAGTTTTAGGACTTCAGCATGTCATGTTAGCCTACAATGCAACTATTCACCATGTTTTTATCATTCTAATACCACCTTGAATAAAAGTTAAGGTCCCTCATTGCAGCCTCATGAATTATAAGTCAAGTGGAAATCTACATTCCTCACTCACGTTTTAAGGAATGAGTGGGGCTTTTGTGGTGATTGACCACAACAAAGAACTTATTTGCTAAATATCTTCTTCCTTCTTATTCTGTCCATTTCCTAATATTTTTAGTAGAGAAAATAGGCTTTGTTGAGTGAGTTTGTGTGTGCAAATGCCAACTAACATTTTTTGCTTTCTGCTTTTCTAGCTAAGATGTATGAGATAAAAAACCAAGCCCAGAAAAGTCATTAATATGTTGTTCTTTGGGTCCTGAGGTACTATGCAAATTATCTTCCTTTTTCTACTTTTAAGAGTAGAAGTCTATGTAAGGAGAGAGTGACCAGGATTTTTTTTTGGTGTGCTGAGTAGGAAGAATAGGAAAAGTAATTTTAGGAATATTTCAAGCAGATGTTCCTCCTATATATTTATTTGATAAATCTGATCAACTACTTCACCTGAAACATTTTCTACTACTTTCTCACCCTCACCAGGAGGTCATAGATATCACTTATTTTTCCTATTAATTTTCAGTTCAATTATTACTTTTTCATATAAAGCACATCATGCTCAATGAAATGTGGTACTCTGTTTTTACCACTTATTCTTGAAGCACCAAATACAGACATTATTTTTATGATATAGTCTTTCTTCCATATTTAATTGTAAGTACAATGAAGGTAAGAGATGAGATTGACTTTTGCCCATTATATTTCTAGAATCCTTCTCAGGGTTTAGCATAGATTCATCAGATATTAAAGGCCATTGATTGGACTATTAAATGTTAATAACATGGGATAGGAATTAGACTGATTTAGAATAGTAATCAGCGTACAGATGATTGGAAACTAAAGAAGGTGTCTACAATTGGATAAAATAATGCATTTCCATAGAGCAGGGTAGGATAGGGAAAGGCCCAATTTGAACTCTGCATAGCAACATTGTATACCAATTCTTGTCCCAACACAATTTATACTGTAAGTGTACTCCACTTTTAATATTTCAATATTTACTCCCTAAATATGTATACCAGTTGTGACACCTAGATTGGAAAAATACTATTAGTTCATTGACTGGAAAAGTTCATGGTTGAATTGGTCATCATTTCAGCTTTCCTGTGGGCAAGAAATATAGGGAAATATTGCAGTATCTAAGGAACCAGAATAGCTACACCATGAGGTAGAAAATAGGGGGGTGGGTGGGAATCTTCATTTAATTTAGAAAGAAAACTCATAGCACTGAGTTTGCTAAGAAGTCACTAGCTAAGGTCCTGCATGACTGAAACTCTCTGTAGACTCAGCACAGCTACACTTCTTCAAATAAGGTCAAATAAATAAACCAAAGTTAATTCTTTAAAATTATTTTGTCATCAAACTTTAATATCACTTCTATTGTGAGAAAACCTTCAGAGTGATTCTACTTATTTCTTCATATGTAGACTGAAGGAGAAAATGAATATAGTATCTATTTTCTTTTTTTTTTTATCATAAGACTTTCACTCTCCATAATTCTGAGAGGATGGTGAACGGAAGGGGTCAATACAAAACAGCTGTCAACATGATAGCATTTGAGTCCAATTGTTGGACTCAGCAGTATAAAACTTATCATTTCAAAGACAAAAATAATACCATCCTACTTCTCTTTTATTTACTCCATGTATTTTTTCTATTTATACTTCTACTTTACCTTTGTTATTATTTTCAAAATGTGTAAGTATATTTGCTCTATTATGACCCTATATTAGAACAGAGATATTGAGTGTCAGTAATGGGAGAGAAAACCTAAATTGGCAATGAAAACTGGTTTAGACTGTCCCTTTTCTAAAGATGATCCATAAAAGGAATAAAATAACCCTAATTAAGGGCAAATTAATCAAGTATTATTGAAAATTTATTTCTGGAAGATTACAACAACCACTTTTCTGTTCAACCATACCCTCCCTCCCTCCCTCCCTCCCTCCCTC
>JAGFMF010011464.1:4728155-4738585 GCA_019455555.1 Galemys pyrenaicus
TCCTTCCTTCCTTCCTTCCTTCCTTCCTTCCTTCCTTCCTTCCTTCCTTCCTTCCCAAATATTGTAGAATATTTGAGGAACTTGAACTTTGCTCTTCAGTACTCACCCCATCTCTCTCCTCAATCCTACTCTAGTCCTAACCCCACAGCCTCAGCAGGATCAGGGGCTGCTGAGGATAAGAGATGGAGGAGGATATGATTTGTCAGCACAAACTACTCAAGAATGTGGTGGATTTGAAGTTTCAAAGCAAAACTAAGCCTTTCAGGTTTGGAGTTTGGTTAATAATATGGAGGATTTAAGTAGGATTTTTCTCCCAGGCAGTTCAAAGACTTTCATTTCTTAGTCTGTATTTTTCCTGAAATGAGTGAAAATAAAGAGGAATAGAAATTTTCAGCTTCATTTCATAAGGCAGATAATTTGGTGCTATTTTCTCAAATGGTAGTGGGTTGGGGAATGATCTGAAAAATAGTTTATCCATGGACTGGTGTGACTCAGGGCCTGGGTCAAGATGATTCCAATTACTATACACCTGAGTTGGAGAATCCATAAGCCTGAGTCTAGGTGATCATTATGAACATATTAATGATGTCCTTCTTATGTGTAGTCAACAGTTAGGATTCTGTTGCCTCCTTCATGGTAGATGTGACCTGTATGTTTTACAGACTATAATTCAACATTTATAGCAGAATAAACTAATAAACTCAGAATTCAGAGGAGGGCTTATAGGTGTCAGATAAAATATTCAGTGGAAGCTTTGTATAAGAAGTTGTGTTGAGCTGACTTAAAATGAGAAAGACAATTTAGGTAGTAGGAAGAATCGGAAATTTTATTTGAATATCTGCTTGTTCTTTAGGCTTAAATATCTGGACAGGTTATAGGAATTCCAGATACAGTGCACAGTCGTCTCTGTGTAGAATTAACTAAATTGAAACAGAGGCTTGATCACAGCTCTTTTACCCAGTCTGGTTTGAGTGAATCTATATGGCTTTAGATGATGATTGTCACTGGTTGATTCTGTGTATGACAGTTTGGGAAATGAGATACAAGCCAGTTCAGGTTCTGTTATCCAGAATGTGGGAGTGTTACATCCATCTTGAAGAAGACATACTGCAAGGGCTGGGAGAAGAGGGGAACAGAGGGGACAAAAAGGGAGGTAAAGGTAATAAAGTCTACCAGAGAGAGATTGACCCCCACACCAGAAAAGGAAATAGCTAACAGCATATGATATTCTCTTTTCCAGATAGTCACTTTAAAATAGGACAATTAATTAACCTGACTTCTTTGGTAGTATTTATATCTCTCCATACCTGATCCATATTTATCCATTCCAAGACATCTTCCTATATATGTGTTTTTTTATTAGTTTCATTAATTGTTCCTCCCTATTTTCCAATATTGATCTTTTCTTTATCTCCTTTGGCACATAATCAAATTTTAGGTCCCCAAATCTTTCCATATCTACTCAAACCTAATAGCCCCATTTCATTATTTATTTTCCACTAAGAACTAAAACACTTAAGCTATATCATGAAATTTAAAAAGCTTGCTAGGCAAAAATACTCATTGGCAACATATTTCATATACCTGACATCTGCCACCAATATTTCTCCTAAGATAAAACATCAAAACTTCTAGTGTCTAGTCATTGAGACTATTCTTTTTTCTTTTTTTTTTTTCTAGAAAGACACTTGAAGTTTATCCTTCAAGAAGTCTTCCCAAGCTCACAACTAAACTTTGATACTTTTTCTCAAGCTGAAGTTCTTCCCTTCTTCACCACTGAATTAAATTCCCTTACCTTTTCCTTGCACATAATTTAAACACATAAGTAATGTATGGTCTCTAATGTGTTCCCTGAAGATATATTTCTGCATCATAATGTTCTACTTAGATCATAAACTACTCAAGGTCAGTGTGAGTGACTATTTAACTCTCTTCATGTTCTTCTTAGAGCAGCATGTACTAAGATATCCTGAATAATTGTCCTTATGAAAAAGTAGTTGAAGGTGTTTTTCGCCTTAGCATTGAAGAGAAAATCAAGGTTAAGTTGAAATGTTATTAGAAACCATTGAAGTTTAATGAGAAAACACTATACTGTACCTAGGTATTTATATTTCTTCATATCTTGATACAAGATGAGCTTTCTTTAAAAAAAAAAGATTGTAAAACTAGTAACCTCTAAGTAGACCAATGTATAACACTAAGAAATAATTTAATTAAAAAATAGAATTCAAATTATGGATATGATTTTTAACTTTGGATTTTACTGGATCAGAAAAAAATAGGACACTGAACATACAGGTAGGGTCATTGGGAGTTGAGCACTACAGAGTTGCCTTCACATTGTGACAATTAGATGTTGTAGGGCATGGTTCCAGCAATCTGTGCCTTTTGCAGAGTTAGTGCCCTTGTAAGAGTTAATATACCAAAATGAGGCTGTCCTCACACATTCTCCTACTAGCAGACAAAGTATATCCCAGAAACTGGCAATGGAGTTAAATTTTGTCAACTGGATTGATGGATTACCTGTGCAGGGTCCCCCCATTTAAGTACCATCATTCCAGATTGGATCATGGAGACCCTCCTGAAATAATTCACCCTGTCACTTTACTAATGCCTTACCCCTCGAGCACAGGTGATACACAAGATCAGATATTTTGCTTGTCCACTTTATCTTCTTTTAGGATATTCAAAGGCAAGCTCAGGTTTAACAATACCATCTTTAAGATTTCAAAGGAAAGGTCTGAGACCAAATCGAACACAAATACTCATTCTCTTAGAAAGTTTTAGTTGAAGATTACGTGGATAACCCTGGGCTCACACGGGGAGCTTATTCTAGATTACACGTTTGTGTCTTCTGGGTCTCATTCACAAAATAAACCTTTCTGTGACTTGAAGCAGAGAAGAAGGAACACACACACACACATACACATACACATACATCTTGAGAAAGATAGAGAATGAGAAGAAAATCTTGACATTAGTTTTGCCAATTTTCTCTGATGATTATTAAAATAAAAATGATCATGTTGAAGATATTCAATGATTTATCAAAATTAGAATATGCAAAATATGACCTTCAAAACCGTGATTTCCTTTTTAACCTAATTATTGGCACTCTCATCTTTGTTTCAGAAATTCTAGACACAGCTTCTTTCTTTCACTGCAAAATGTCATACTCATTCCCAACCCAAAGCATTTGACCCTGAAGCTCTTCTGTTTAGAACATATCCTATTTCTGCCTGCCTGGTCCATAGGTCTTTGTGTGAAAGTCATTTCCTCACCTATGTTTTTGCTTTTTCTATATACTAATCTGATAAAAAGCACATTTAATTTACTGTTTTCTCTCAAAAGACAATGTTCTTCAGTTTCCTAATGCTCCCCAAAATTGTGCTTCTTTCATTTGTATTGATCTAATTTTTCACACAGTAGTGTTTGCTTCCATCACCTGGGGCTACCACAAGCCCCTCAGGAAATACTCATCTTGTAACGGTCATGCCAATATGTAGGCTTGCCTGTCACAGCAGAACCTCTGCCACACTACCTTAAACGGTAACAGGAGAAAGCGTGGACACTTCAAGTAGAAGAATGTCTGAGATCTAGGCTGTTGTCAGATTTAGAAACAGAAGACAATATTTTGTTTGTGTTCTTGGCCCAGACCCAGGGACTATGTGTCACCTCTTCTAAAGAGACAGGCACCAAAAAAAAACAAGTTGAGACACTTATTGACAATGAGGTTTTTGAAACTTAAGACTGGAAACTAAAGGCAGGGGAGATAGGAGAGAGGCTTCATTCTTCAAATTTTTGATCAAGGGCTTGGGATATTGTAGTGGCTGCAGCATATCTGGGGACCAGTGGTTGACCAGTGGAGCAGCTGGACACAAACATCCTCATAGTCAGCCCAAGTAGTAGGGACAAAATATGAGTGTTTAAGCTACTGAGTATAAAGCATCATTTGTGATCCATAAAAAAACAAAACTATTCTCAGTTTTGCTATATCTTAGTTAGGCATGCTAAAATTTCTCAAACTGTAACTATAGAGTAGGAGGATTTGGGGATATTTAGGTTAGTATAATCATATGAAAATTTACTCAATCTATCATTTCTTTGATTCTAAGATGCATTCTAAAGAACCTTAAAATCTGTATCAAAACACACTTGATGTCTGCTGAATGGAGAGCCAGTGAGATAAATTCACTATTGCTTGGAAATTTAACAACTTAGCTTTCCAAAATGGCATTCCCTATCTATGATGAGATTGACCAAGTCACTGAAATTGCTAGCTACTTAAAGTTGAGTGCTTCAGTGTCATGGTGTCTTCAAAAGACCCAGTGGGTATAACTATATTAAAAGGTTATTAGATTAGTATGTAACAGAACAGAACAGAACCTTTTACATAGCAGGCAAAGCAAGGCAAGGGTTAGAAATAATCAAATCTGATACATATTCATATTTTCATGGAGCCTGAGGGATTAGTATGCCAGATAAACACTTCAAGAAGGACTCACTTAGACACCAAACAATATGTAATGAGTTGTGGGGTTTTTTGACAAGATTTCAAAGAATTTTATTTTACTTGTTTACTTTCATTAATAGACATTTCAGTTACTGGAAAAAGTATATATGTTTACAAGTTTAACTAAAAAACAATGAAAATAAAGCATGAGTGTTCTAGATGCCCTAAAATGATGTTCATCATAAAGGTGTCAAATCTGGTAGGTAACATGAAATTGCAAGTCTTAGTGCTGCTGCATGTCAATATCAGCTTCCCAAGACACTTCTCCTTAGATGTCAAGAGAATTTCACTAAAACTGACCAGCTCATGGAATCCATATGCTACTTTCTTTGTAAACTTGTGCTAGAGCTTCTTTAAAAGACTAGAAAGAAAATATTTAATATATAAAGTTGTATATCATTTTATGGAACCCACATGGCGCAGCAGACCTCTCCTGCTGTGCCCGCTGCTCCCCTCAGTAGTGTACTTCAGTTCATCTGCCTGTTCTGCTCCCCGCTCTCTGTGGTGAATCCTCTCACTGCCCCCCCACACACACCTCTGGCCTGTACCCCAGTGCTTGTATGCATAAATAAATAAATCTTAAAAAAAATATTCCTGTCTGGTGAGTGTCCATGGAAATGCCATTTTCCTCTTAGCAAGGAGATGTCCTGGAAAATCAAATTGCATTCCCCAAAAGGAAATTAATAATAATAATAATAATAATGTAAAAAGGCTTTTGGTCAGGTGTTAAACTCATAAAAAGTCAAGATAAATGGAGGTAGCATTCTATCAGCCTTGTAGCTATACAGAATGGTTAAAAATTCTTATTTTCCCAACTTCATCTCACCTTCACATTAACTATTATTCCAAAAGAAAATGAAGAACTTAGAGTTTCTAATCCATATTGCATTATTGTGTTTTATGGTCTATGTGGAATATTCTTCCACTGTGAAGTCTTAACTTGTAATTCAAGTACAGATTACTCTCAATTGAAAAAAAAATCAGAATAATTCTGAAAGATTATTTATCCTTCTCTTAATTTATGAAAAAAGGAGCATGGTCAACTGAATCAAACAAGATGGAAGAGGACCTTATGTCCTTCAAAGTTTAGTGGATATGACTAGAAACAAAGTATTCCTTATGATGGGGAGTCTTAGGAAAAGAATGGAAGTCAGAAATAATTAAGTCCAGAGGAGAAAAGTGTAAATTTCAGAGTAGTAACTGAGCTTGAGCAATGATCCAAACATGGAAATATACCAAGCTTCCTTAAGAGGCCACAAACAGGCCTACTCATGCATGGTATTGTTTTAGAAAGAACAATCTGAAGTTCATTGAATACCCATTCCTTAACTGACCCCCACAACTTTACACTCTCTTTTCCCAGGACTAAAGGAAGAAACTAAAGGAAAAAATGATTCCAAATACAGAAGGAAAACTATCAAGATAAACTTGAAACTTCTCCTTCCTTGTAATAACTATATAACTATTATAGAATGACATGTGGCAGAGTTCAAATAAATTTCTTGACCAAATAAGAGTAAAGGTAATCTTCTGAAACATGAAGAAACTTTTCTGGTTGTTAGTGACAAAATCAAACAAAAACCCATTCAAGTAAAAAAGGGTAATTAATTGGCCCTTTATCCAAACCACATCTGCACATATGTGCATATGCACACACGCTCACACACACACACAATGGGAGGAGAACCAGCTTCAAGGTCAACCTAATAAACAGGTTTACCGACTTCTGTGTATGCGCATATGTTTGACAGAGACAGAGCGATAAGAAGTGAGTATACAATATGACGAGAAAAAGAATGATATAGACTATCATCTTCCAATATTATGAAAGTGCATTAGCCTCAATCTTAGTGATTTGCACATCACAAGGGATATAGTCACTGACAGTTCTGAGGTCACAGCTTTATTACCTTCTTTTCAAGAGAAAAACAACTTCCTTTCCCCAGGAACTATATACAAAATGCCCAGGAGAGGTCTGATTGACCTGGATCTATCCTTTGCCTTGAGCCAATATGTGCAGCTACAGAGATGGGCTTTCAGATTGAGTTGCCTGGTTGGTCTGTTACAGGGCAGGGAGAGGAGCACCCCAGAACCCCCAAACCTGCCCTCTCTGAATGGGTTCTGCCATCCGCCACATTAAGACAAACATATAAAACCTTTAATGGAAAGAAACTTTAATACAATTAGGGTACAATACAGAGAGGACAAATAACATAATTACTAAGTTAAGCATCCAAAGCTACCTGTCTCCTTGAGGGTAAAAGTCCAGCCAAATAGGATTGGCCCAAAGCAAGGTCTGCCACACGTCTAAAGGACCTTTCAGTAGAGACCAATAGAAAAGTGTCAGAAAGAGGTCAAACAAATCTGGGAGGAAAAGAGCAAAATCAAAATCAAGATGAAAATTGCCATTGTTAACCTCCCCATGGGTCTCTCACCCACATCTGTTCCAACCAGTCCAAGACCAAAAAGCAAGTGCAGTTTCTTCAAGGTTTGCTCTGCTCCACGTGCCTCCTCCAGGTCTCCTTGCTGCTCTCCATCCTGCTTCCTTCTTCCTCCCTTCTTTCTGTCATTTTCTCTGCAGAATCTTCTTTCCCTGCTCAGCTCCACCCACTTAGGGTGGAACCGGGATTCTGGAACTTCTCCTTTTCCTGGGGATGACCCTGTTACAGGTCCTCTACTCATTCCTATGACCAAATGAGCATGTTACTGTGATTGGAAGCCCCAGTAGTCTTGTTTGGGACAAGAGGTCTCCTTCAAAAGAGAGTAAATGCAGTTCAGGGAGAAAAGGAACTAGACAAAGAGAAACAGACTTCCTCCATGTTCCTATATAAGATCAAGTCGCCATCTGCAAAGGAGTAACTGGCTCCACAAAACGCAGTTCTGAGTGAATGTGCCAGATCAGTACGAATGGCCATGATGTGTCCGGTATTTATGTGTGTGTCTATGTGGACTTCCTTTAACTTTCTTTAAAAAACAGAATTTAAAAATACAGATATCCAATTGGTTAATTTAAAAAATCATGAATGAGGCAACATCTATTAGACATTGCAAATTTTGCACATAATGGAGGGTATTTATAGACAGAAATAAGGTAGAACAAGGTTACTAGTAAAAGAAAAGATTATTTCAGGTAAAGTCACCTTCCCTTAGGAGAAGGCACTTAGGTGTTGTTATGCAGATGACCTCATTGGTGCTGATTAGGAAATTCCAGATTGATAGGTTTAGGGCTGCACTTTTGGAGAAGGTTGAAACTACTAGGTATTAAGCCTAGGGCTGGGAGGATAGCATGACAGGCTCCATTTTGAACATTTTTTTTTTCTTTCTATTTTTAAAACTATGCCCCTGTGATCTCAGTCTCACTGAGAGTTTGGATCAAAATTTAAGACCACCCCAATACTGTTTCTCACAGTTTTCACTGATGTCCTGCATCGGTTCACAGATCATTTAGATGAAAACTTTAGCTTCACCTTCTTTAAGTTGGTCCTTCTCACTTCTTTTCAGAGGTTCCAGACTCAGAAAGATGTTTTGTTTGCTGGTCAGGAGCTGCAAACACACATTTGCAGTTTCTGAGAGAATACAATGCAACAGGGGGCTATTAAAACTATAAAACTGGAATAATTACCAGTACTTGTAGGACCCAGATGAATCAAAGAAAGATCTTGCTAAAGGAGTTTCCTTTTAAACCCGAAGGAATACTTGGTGATCTTAGGCAACTAGGTTTCTAAATCATCACAGCCAGAGAATCTTCAGGATCATCAAAAATTATTCAAAAATTAGGGAGCAGTCGCCCTAATTTTCATGAGCTGGAGGGCAGATGTGGATGGGGGAGAGAAAGAGACTGTAGGAGGTCTGGGGGTGTTACAGGGCAGGGAGAGGAGCACCCAGAACCCCCAAGCTTGCCCTCTCTGAATGGGTTTTGCTATTCGCCGCATTAAGACAAACATATAAAACTTTTAATGGAAAGGATCTTTAATATAACTAGGGTACAATAAAGAAAGAACAAAGAATATAGTTACTAAGTTAAGCATTTAAAGTTACCCATCTCCTTGAGGGTAAAAGTTTAGCTAAATAGGATTGGCCCAAAGCAAGGTTTAAAAACTTGGCACACATTTAAAGGACCTTTTAGTAGAGACCCATAGAAAAGGGTCAGAAAGAGTTAGATAAATTTGGGAGGAAAAGAGCAAAATTAAAATTAAGATGAAAGCTGCTATTGCTAACCTCCCCACGGGTCTCTCACCCACATCTGTTCCAACCAGTTTAAGACCAAAAAGCAAGCACAGTTTTTTCACATGTCCCTCTGCAATATGTGCCTCCTCCAGGTCTCCTTGCTGTTTTTTATATTTTTTTTTCTTTTTTTCTCTTTTTTTTTCTTTGCAGAAATTTTTTTATTTTCAGCTTTACTTACTTAGGGCGGAACCAGGATTTTGGGAACTTCCCCTTTTCCTGGGACCACCCTGTTACAGGGGCAGAGCTGAGGGTGCCTGCATCTTGACTCTGACCATGGCACTAGTTATGCACACTGGTGGGGCAGTGTCAAGGGGGTAATAGAAGCTTCCTAGGAGTTTCTGAGAAAGCTAGCCCAACACCTTCAGGACCAACGATGACTGACAGACAGTATCTTTCAGGCATCACTTCCTTCAGGGACACGAGAGAAAGACATCTTGAGGGAGCAGGCACATCTGGAACACAGCTGGGAACCTCTGGAGGACCAGTGTCTCAACAAGGAAGAGAGAAAGAAACCATCAGAAAAGGTAGGAAAAACCAAGAAACAGTAAGGAATGGTTCCAGTTCACCAGAAAGGACACCCCGCTTTTTGCACTGAGTTCCCAGCGTTGTCCTGAGCTCTGTCTTGAGCTCCGAGAAGTGCATACTTTGCAGCCTGCATAGCCTATTAAACTATTCAGTGAGAGGTACCCAGGCAGTGACTGACGCAGTTAAGCAGTGAAGAGAACCACTCCTCTGTTGCTCTATAATCTCTGGTCCCCCAGGGCTGTCTGTAGCTCCCACAGGAAGCTGGGGAAGAGAGTCCCCCTACCCCATGTGACCTCCATGCTGTATCCATGCAGAGACAGGATGTTTGAGTAGCTGCAGTTGGTGAGAGGCTTCCTGTCTCATCCCCCCTCACAGATCTTGCATTTCTTAAAGGGGCAAAGGGACAATGGTCTCGGTCTTCAGTAGATGCTGCCTGATGAACATGGGTTAGTTCCTACGTCTAGGTGTGAGACTGCAATTTTGTCTCAGCTTGAGAGGGAGTCACGAAGCTCTGGGTTTGGGACAGGTTATTATGTGCAGTTTGTTCAATGTTTGATACCAAGAGCTTGAACAAACAAGACCCACCATAGAGGATAAGAATAATTATCAGGACCCCTGCGAGTGTGGAGATCCAAGATAACCATTCTGCAAGCCAGTTGTGTGGATATGAGGTCCTTTGAATTCCCCAGTCTTTTGGATAGAAAGGGGGACAAAGTGATTTAAGCAACTTAAGAAGTGCAAAAGATGGAAAGAAATCAGCATATTTCACTAATAGTGGCCACAGGGCTGAATGAGTCCATTAATCAGCCAAAACAATTAGAAAGGTTTTGTTGCTTAGAGAAGGCGAGGTCCAGCATGCAGGTTATTTTTTTTAAGATTTATTTAAATATTTAAACTTAAATTTATTTAAATTTATTTATATCATGCAAGAACTGGAGTATAGGTCAGAGGTATGGGGGATGGGGTGAGACGAGTCATCAGAACAGAGTGGGGAGCAAAACAAGTGGATCTACTGAAATACACTGCTGAGGGGAGCAGTGGGCGGGACAGGAGAGGTCTGCCACACCATGTGCGTCAACTCCTTGGCCGGGGATCCAACTCATGCGTGCTGCAGTGGCTGCAGATGCTTCACAGTGTGGTGCCTAACCCCTTGAGCCACCAGCCC
>JAGFMF010011464.1:4738594-4762481 GCA_019455555.1 Galemys pyrenaicus
CCCCCCCCCCCCCCCCCCCCCCCCCCCCCCCCCCCCCCCCCGCACCAACCCAGTTTTAAGAGGTTCCACCCCTAGGAATCTGCTTTCTGCTCTGTGTTTTCAGCTCCCAGGCAGCCCTGGAGCTCAACTCAAGGCTGTTGCTATTACTCATATGTAAATACATGCTTTGGAGAGAGTTGGGTATTTTTTTTTCCCTTTTTGTATTCTTGAAGGCATAAGAGCAATTTAGGCATTTAGCCTCCCTTACATATTGAGCTCAGTCCTCCTGGTTATTTATTTCTTGTCTACTTTGGCTTGGAATCGGTGTGATATGTGCTTCTTGTTCCCCTACAAGTTGGGGGAGCACATGGCCCCCGCTAGCAGTATCAGCAGGGTTCTACGAGACCACTGGCTTCAGAGGTCAGAGTTCCCACCCTCCTCTGCCCCAGCACAAACTCCTGCCCACACACTGAGTGAATAGAAGGAATGTAGCCACAATAAATGCAGGCTGCCCAAAGAGTTGTGTGCATGTTCCTAGGGAAGTCAAAAGAAAAACAGACCTGTAATGGATGCAATTTCTGGCGCCTGTTCCCCTGCACACTGAGAGGACAGAGGACCCAAGGCTGAGCTCTTCTGGCCTTGTCAGCAAGGGACTACTACACCAGGGGCTAGAAGGCCTGACCATAAAGTGCAGAACTCCTTGGGAGACGATCTAAGTGGTTAGACAATAAAAACAATATTTGGCAACTTGAGACCTTAAGGGAATATGACATCACAAAGAAGGAACAGTTCTCCAGAACCCAGTCTTAAAGATTTGGAAGAGCTTATCTTCCCTTCAGACAGAAAGTTCAGAATTATTATGATTTAAAAAAAAAGGTAGAGAAAATGCAGGATAACAGTAAATGCCATGAGCGATATAGTTAATGAAAATAAATTAGAAATAAATGATAAAACAAGAAAATAAGGGAATTGCAATATGCAAACAGATCAATAGATATTCTGCAGAAAGCTATGGAAAAAAACTACATCAGCAGGAATGAAGGTGGACATCATAAAGCACAAAGGATCCATCGAAGAATATGTAATATGTAAGTAACATGAAGGAAAATAGTGAAGGAATACTCAGAGACCTATCAAACTCCATTAGAGGTTTTTTTTTCTGCTGGCTAATATTGTAATAATAGAGATAATATGAACTCATTTGATTAATAAACCTAGGTAAAATAATGTTGCATGTTTGTTAATTCTGAAAACATGCCTATTTTATCAAACCAAGAAACTTTAATGCCTGGTTTATCAAACCAAGAGACTTTAACTTTCATTTGCCAATAATTATACTAACAAAAAGTACATTTGACTTAGTGTTTATAAAAATTTAAAATATTTAACAAAATTTAATTTATATTGAGGACTTGAGTCTTAAGCAAAATTTAAATTTTTATAATACCATTCAGTGGTAAAAATTATATACATGCAAAACATATGGTTGATTCACAGCAGATACACAGCTCTCTGACAGTTGGAGAGGAACTTTAAAACTTTTCATTAGCTTATTTCTCAAATAATTCCTCTTTGAGCTGCAAAAATAATTATTTCTCCTTTTAGAGTAAACGGAAAAGTTGTCAGGCTTTTCTGCCCTCCTGCCATTGGTGTAATGATGGACACCTGCGGTCCTGTGCGCTTGCCTCAGTGGGCATGCGCAAGTGGGCACGCCCAGGCTTAGATACAGGTATAGGAGGACGCCAGTAGAAGAAGAGAAGCAGAAGTGTGAACAGGAGAGAGAGCAGAGGTTAGAGAGCCCAGAAAGTGAGTTACGCTAGGGGCTAGGAGGCCTGCCAGCTTCCTGGCCCCCCCAGCCCCCCTGCCTGCCGTGTACCTGGTCGCCTCTGATATCATGAAGCAATAAAAGCCTGAAAAAGCCAATAAGGGCTCCAGGACTCCTCCTTGACCTGTCTTCTCGGAATCATCGAGAACCTGCCCTGTGCCTTCCTGGCACTACACTCATGGTGTGGAATGTTCCCTTGAACTCAAGAGATGTTTCTCAAAACAGGTACAAAACATTTTATTCTATCAGGTTATAAACTCATTTCCTAATATAGTCGGAAAAACTTCTTAGATACCATGAACAAGCATGGGACCCTAGCTGCAAACTCTCCAGTCATACTTCAGACTGGCAGCAAATCAAGTTCTCAGGACACATAGAAAATGAAGGAATAGCAGTCTTTGGGAGAGCAGAGGGTCTGGATTCAGAAGGGAAGGGGCAATGTGAAATTTCATTTTCCTCTTTCTACCAGGTACTACTGTGGAAGAAATATTGCTGGACAAATGGATGTGGAGAGATACCCCGCCCCTCCCCATCACAGACTTTAGCCTAAGTGCAATTCACATACCAATGCAGGCACAGTTAACAAGTTAGATTCATGGCCCAGTCTCAACACTCTTATCTAAACAGAGCTGCATTTCAAGGGGTCAGATAGAAGGTCAGACTGCTCTGTCTCCTTGAGCAATCTCTGGAGGGTTACCTCCCTGGAAATCTCCCCTTTCCCTCCAGGAACTAGCTTTCAATCATATGGTTTTATCTATTTTTTTTTTTTTTTAATTTTTTTGCCCATATGGTGAATGTAGAGATAGTAAAGTATAAAAGGAGTTCCCAGCCTTTGTTCGGGGGCCCAGATTTTCAGAAAAGGTACATGTCTGGATCCATATTCATGTGAATGTGAAATAAAGTGTTTGGCCTTGAAAATCTTTTGAGTACTGCCTGGTTTCACCTTCCATAGCCTGGATTAAGAGCCAGAGTAATTCTGTAACACTGCAAGCAGCGTCAGAGAGCTAGCTATGGCAGGATTGCTCTAAAAAGCTGCCTCTGCCTGTTTCTCAGGATTCCATTTGTGGGCAACAAGAGGTTTTAAAGGGTAGAGTGAGACTCTCATATCTACTAGAATTTGGCAAGATTTTCTTTTTTAATTTCAGTTCTCCCTTGACTGTTCGAGGGAATTACTGGTAGCAGTTTACTAGAAAATCCCTAAGTCCTAGAAGGAGCTCACATATGCATGTCTGTAAAGCTGCTAACTGGATGTGCTCCTTGAGATAGTTAGAAAGACAAAGAACTCTGCAAGGTTCTCAAGCACCACATCTGTTTCTCATTGTTCCAGGTTGCTGCTGGAAGCTTGCTTTGAATGCCACCCTGTCATCAAACTGTTAAAGGTACAGCATAAAATTTACAATTTAGAAATTGAAATGGCTTTTGAAAATGATCTGGCAGTATCCTATCCAGATACTACAAGCGTTACAGAAAATGGAGGGGCATTATAAACAGAAAGGTTGTAGTAAAAGAAAAGATTATTTTAAGAAATGCTACCTTCCCTTGGGGGAAGGTGGGAGGGTTTTATTAAGCAGATTGCCTCACTGGTGTTGATCAGAAAATTTCAGATTAATAGATATAGGACTAGCCTTTTGGGAAAGATGATTGAAACTGCAATAGTTATTAAGTCTGATGATTGAGGGACAGCATGAAGGACTCCATTTTGGGTCTTTTTTTTTCTATTTTAACAAATCTTATCCTCAACTTTATTTCTTTCCTAATTCCCTTCTTTCTAATCTCATTTTATGACTACATCTGTTACTTATTCTCTATGATGTTGAATCACAGTGTCTGTCTATCAGTTCACTACCTCTGATATAGATATTTATATGTTCACCACTTGGCCAATTATTTTTGCTTGCAAAGAGCGGTGATTGCTATTTTACTTTCTACCAACTGACCTCCACTGAATTTTAATATATAAGTTATAAAATTGTCTTCCAGATTCAGTAAGTTCTATAAGACACTAGGTTGCAAAATATTGATTTTGAATAGTATTCTGTGTCAATAACATGCAGCTTTAATTTACAAGACTAAGGGATTCCTCCACTACCAAGGAAGAGTTGTACCTTTGTAAGTAAAAATGCATGTTTTCTTTGCTTCTGTGTACCTCTCTAACAGAGCAAGATGCCTTGGCCTGTAGAGTGGCTGCCAAGTGCATTTCACAAAGGTATTGCTGCTAATGGTATAGCAATGGGACTGAACTGTGATAAATTCCATTATAAAAAGTTATGCAGTTATTCCAAAAATAGGTAGTAGAAATGTGATTATATTTAAACACACGCATGTGTAAATATCTATTCAGTTTGTTAAGAAAATGTTTAAAACATTTCAATGGCATATTATATAAATCAGAAATGCAGAAATGAGGCCATTATAACACTTTCTTCCTTCGGCACAGAGCTCATCAAAGTTTCAAGTTCAATTGTAGAGAAACTATCCATGGAATAGACCTTTGCCTGTCTAATTTGACTTGTGGACATAGGGTGTATTTAAATTGAGTTGATTAACTATTTTTGGTCACATTAAATTATTGGTCCACTAATCTAGAGGAGTCTCTAAGAATTGATATTTCTTTAAGCACCAGGTTTAAATCATTGCGACATAAATGGCAATTAGATATTTACTATCTAATTAATTGTCTTTTCTGAATAATTCAAATGTGCATGGACTGTAATACCTGCTACAGCTGGTGAAAATTTTCAGTGGAGTCTGTTCATATTGTTTTCTCTGGCTTCACTGTTCACACGAAAAACACACAAATTATTGTTTTTTTGTATCTTTTGAGATCTAATCCCCATGTTATTTCTTAAGTGAAATCCTTTGTTTCTTTGTCTTGCCAAAGTTAACAACAACAAAAAAAAAATAGGATACCCAGTTACATTTGAATTTAATATAAGTGGGTTTTCTTGTAAATATTACATGGAACATTTTCAAACCTAAAAATCACTTTATTCACCATTCATATTTAATTGGATATCCTTTATTTCTTTTTTATTTTTTAAAGACTTATGTACTGCACAGAACCGGGATATAGGCCAGAGGTGTGGGGATGAGAGGATTCACCAGAGACAGTGTGGGGAGCAGAATAGGCAGATCGACTGAAATACACTGCTGACAGGGAGCAACAGGCAAAATAGGAGAGATCTACTGTGCCTTGTGGTTTAGCTCCCTGGCCGGGGATTCAACTCAGGATGCTGAATTGATAGCACTGATGCTGAATTGATAGCGCTGAGACTTAACCAAAGAGCCCCAGATAGCCTGTATTTCAACCACACCACAGGCACTGGACTAATCTACATTCCAGTAGTGTATGAGGGTCCTTTGTTTTCCACATCCTTGCTACCACTTATGTTTCTGGTCTTTTTGATATGGCCCATTCTTACAGGTATGGAATGATACTTCATTTTGGTTTTGATTTGCATTTCCCTGATAATAACATGATTGGTTTATTTTCATGATCCTATTGTACATCTGTAAGTCTTCTTTGTAGAAGTGTCTGTTTAACGTTTCTGCCCATTTTTTGATTGGGTTGTTTTCTCTTGCTGAGCTGTGTAAGTATTTGTGGACCTTAGATATCAGCACCTTGTCAGATGTATAATGTGCAAATATTTTCTCCTATTTAGCAGGACGTGTTTTTGCTAGTTTGTTGTTGTTTGTTTGCTGTGCATAAGCATTTTAGTTTAGGTAGCTCCATTTGTTTATATTCTCTCATGTTTCTGTTGCTATTGGAAATAAATCCACAAAGATATCACTGAAGCCAATTTTCTGGCTATGTTTTCTTCTATGTTTTATGGTTTCTGGTCTTACATTTAAGTCTATAATCAATTTTGAGTTTATTATTGTGTATGGTGTGAGAGAATGGCAGAATTTTTCATGTGAAGATGATTTAACTGCAACTTCTGTCACTTGATTTATTACAAAGTTTGAATCAACTAATCTGGCTGGTTAGAGAGATATCCCCTTCCTCCTTCACTACTCCATGCTGCATAATCAGTAGAAGATTCCCTGAATAGAGACAAACCATTTTTTGGTCAAGGGTAATGCAAGTAGCTGCACTCCCTTGCTGGAATGTCCAAATAAACTATCAAGAGTGATCTGTCAATACTTTCATTATTTTTGTTTTGTTTCGTTTTTTGTTGTTGTTGTTATTGTTGTCCAGTTTTCCCAGCTCTATTTGTTGAAGAGACTTCCCTTTCTCCATTGTATACTGTTGACTCCTTTCTTATAGATTATCTGTACATGTATGTGCTTATTTTTGGGATCTCAAATTTATTTCATCTCTGTACCCATTTATGCCAGTGCCACACTGTTCTCAATGATATAGCTTTGTACTATAATTTGAATTCTGGGAGTATAATGCTATCATTTTAATTGTTTGTCAAGATTGCTTCAGCTCTCTTTATGAATTCCATTGAAACTTTGAAAATAGTATATATATTGTATATTGCCTTGCAAGATGACCATTTTAACGGTGCTAATTTTTCCAATACATGAGCAGAAATGTCCTTCCACTTTGGGTGTCTTTTAGTTCTTTTAAGAATGTCTTAAAGTTTTATTGTACTCTTCCTTCTCTTACTCTGATCATTTTAGTCCTATGTATTTATTTTTCATGTGATTCTGAATAGGGCTATCTTCTTGATTTTGTTCTCTATTGGTTCATTGTTTGCATATAGGAACACAACTTATTTTTATATACTGACTTCGTGACCTGCCACTTTACCAGTTGTCAATTTCAATTAGTTTTTTTTGTTGTTGTTGTTGTTAGTAGCGCCATTAGGGGTTTCTGTATATATGATTGTGTCAACTGAAAATAATGATAGTTTTACATCTTTTTCAATTTGGATTACTTTTCTTTCTCTTGCTAGGACTTCTAGTACTATTTTAAATAGATAGTATTAGATAGTAGACATCATTGTCATGTGATATATCTTAGAAGCTTTTAGTTTTTCAATGTTGACTAAGATTTTGGCTTTTTTTGGGGTCACTTATGGCTGTCATTTTATTGAGATATAGTCCCAATTTTGGAGGTTTTTTTTTTTTTTTTCATAAATGGATGTTGAATCTTATCAAATGCTTTCTCTGCTTATACTAATACTTGCATATGATTTTTAGCTCACCTTTTCCTGATGTAATGATTACACTGATCATTTTTCAAATGCTGACCCATCCATGTGTCCCTAAAATAAATCCCGTTTGGTCATGATTTATGATCCTTTTAGTATACATTGTTGAGTTCAGATAACTGAAATTTTGTTGAGGCTTCTTGGCAATTATGATCATCAGCGATTTTGGTCTGTAGTTTTCTACAGATATCGGTCTGTGTTTTGTGATGTCTTTGTCAGGTTTTGGTACCAGTGATCTTGATATCATAAAATGTGTATATATTCCTTTTTCTCAATTCTTTGAAAAGAATAGGCACTAGTTTTTATTAGAAGTTTTTTAGAACTACTTGTAAATTCATCTGGTTCTAGGATTTGTTTTTTGGGAGAATTTTCATTATGTTTATATTTCTTTGCTTATCATTGGGCTATTCAGTCTTCTGTTTCTTTCTGATTCAGTCTCAGAAAGTTGTATATTTTGAAGAATTTGTCCACTTCTTCTCTATTATACAACTTAGGAGTATACAGATATTCACAATAATCTCTTCTGACCCTCTGTATTCCTGAGATATCTGTTGTTACTTCTTTCATTCCTGATTCTATTTATTAGAGGATCCAATAGTCTATGGTGGAGGATTATAGGAAACTTGGTATTTTTTAATGCAGTAACCTAAATGTGAAGCTTTGTTATCCTATACCTTTGAATCATATACAAAGTTATAAACCAGTAATTCTTCAATATATATAAATATATACAAAGACACATGCCCCTTAACTTTGATTGTATGCCTTTTGAAGCAGATGCAAAGAGTATTAAATATAAAAGCAACTACAGTTGTAAAATCACTTCAGAATCAAATTCTGAACTCTGTCTTACATGATTATGTAGTAGTTTATTAAGGGCTCCAAAGAGAAAGTAAATGGGTGGAGAACTGGTCAGAAAGACACTCAGTCTTGTGTAATTTTTTTTATTAGTTTGTTACTTTCTGAAAGGTCACATAATTTTGACTTAAGAAAATAAATTTATGGGGGAAAAACAAGGCAAACATATCTGGAGCTAGTATAAATACTTGATCTCAGGGAGTGAAAATAATATCCTACTAAACAACATTGCAAAGTATTGCCACATATGTGGTATTCAGAGACAACCCATTAATGGACCTGAGGTCAAGGCTTTAATAAAGGAGAATTCCTGTACATTTAAACTTTATGTTTGAAGAGATCCTCTTCACATTTACAATCAGTGAGTGGCTATTAAACTTAGGAGGTGTTTTGTTACTGCTGTTATTTTTCCTCTTTTCCTTTAGCAGCTTTCAGTCACCAGAAACTGCAAGTGAATTCAAAGTAAGAGATATTTCTCTTAAATGCCTGCAATTTTCTGGTTCCTCAGTCCTTAACAAATGTCTCATTGTGTTCAACTAATATTTACAACGTTTTGCAATACAGCTATTTTATATTGTTTTCAAGGTTACATTCCCCTGCCTTGCTTTGGAAATTCTTTAAATATATAGATAGATTATCTAGATGTATACAAATGAGACCCTTCTTGGGTTCAAAGACACTCATAAATAAAAGAAATGTGGTATTTTCCTTTTTTACTAAAGTCCTCCAAATCTCATAAGCATGAGATAAAGCGTAAGATAAATCTGTGACCTTCCTATCATATTTAGAAGAAAGAGGATGCTTGCTCATTCACCCAAAGCAACATTATATAGCATACCTTCAACCTTCAGCAAGAAGGGGGTGGGGTATCAATGTAAGATTTGAACACTATGTGGTATATTACTAGAATATATCCCCCATTAGTATTTCTACAACTATCCTACTGTTGTGAATATCTGCGTGTAATTAAGGTCTTAGACTAGAGTTCCAGTGGTGAAACCACTGAGCATAAAATTGAACATACACAGGTAGGTGTTCTAAAGACAGTCTTGAGTAGGGGATACTGGGCATTGGGAAATGTCCAGTTGAGAAGGTGCTTGGCAATTTCATTAATTGCTAATACAACTTCTGGTCAATAGTTCAGCTTATCAGGGAGAATTGGACTAATTCAGACAGATGGCAATAATAGATTGTGTCAAAGCTATCTATAATCACCTTATGTTTGGGCAACCTTGAGACAAATCTGTAGTTAGATGTAGTATCTGGAATGTAGAATCTTTTCAGGTAGAAACAGAGAGACATGGAGAAGTTCTCCCACAGTGCCCAGCAGACTTTGTCCTTGTGTGTAGGTTATTTTGCTATACTGTAGATCTAAGATTGAAAGAAATAATGAACAACAGTTCTCTTCCTCTCTCCTTATGTCCTAAGGTCAGCACAAACATATACCTTCTCAGGTGAAAATCTTATGTGCCCTCCCATCTGGTGCCTAATGAACATTAGATGTCTCTTTATCATAGTTAAACTAGTATGGACAACTCATTTAGGAACTGTAAGATCTTACAGAAACACAGGAAGAAAACAGGATTTGAAGGAAAAGAGTGACCTTGATTTGAGTTTTATTAAATTCCCTAGGCTAAAAAATGTTGGCCTGTGACAGTATTTCATCACTGTTTTCCTTTACCCTTTTCAGGCAGCAAAAAGACACATTTAGCTTTAGATTTTAATGGATATATAAAAACCAAGCAAGAAATCTTTGGGTTTTAAGCATGGAGTACTAAATAGGCATCTGAAGATGTTGCTACTCTTTATTCTCTGCAGAGAGGTCCTTGGAAAGGTTCACACCATCTCCAGTATATTCCACATAAGAAAAATAGACAACATCCATAATTTTTCAACTATTACACACACACAAAAAATACCCAAACACTAGGCCTTACATGGTGACCATTTTCTGTAGGGATTGTCACAGCGTACATTTTAATGCTCAGCTTTCCTTTCTGTATTTGAAAAAAGAAAATCAGTTAAATAACATATCAGAATATTTAAAGCATTATCTAGAGTGCTCTTAGATGAGAAAAGTTTAATAAATTTTAAATTATATTGCTCATTTTATTTAACAATGAGAGTTTTTGTTTTGAGTCAAATGGAAAAAGTTCTCTGGTATGAGAACTTATACAAATCAAAAGTATTTAGGAAATTTACAATGCTGCAGATTCTAGGATTTATGAGATGAAAAACACAAGACCTCCCCATATTACTTTAGATATTTTACAATCACCTATAAATTTTCAATAGTGAGATCAAATTATCTTCTCTAGTATTTCCTTACTACTTTTCAGTGTTTTCTAGTCTTGGAATGACAATCCTAGTTGGAAGAAAAATATGCCTGAGTACAGTAAACTGGCCTTCAGGGCTCTCTGCTTTCCTAGTTTATTTCCCTAGTAGCAATTTCTAAAGCACTACAATGATCTATTATCAAACCCATGCCCATATTTATATATATTTTCCATCTAGTCTTTAGAATACTGTATTCATTTGTTGCTTCTGTGAAACAAAAGATTAAAGAACATGAGTCTTTGAAATGGAAGACAATTTTGAAAACAACCTGAAAATAAAGAACTGATATTGCAGAATTCCTTAAATAAATTTATGTTCACAAGTAATTAACATTTCAAAGACTTTGGAATGAATATTCAAAAATTCTTATAGATCCTTATGTATACTTCTTTACAGATCCCTTGACAGTTTCTTTTAATAGATTTTAATTTTTAAAACATTTCTTAATTTGCAGAAAAATTGAGATGATAGTGTAGAGGCTATTATACATAGGGCACTCACTTTGTCTCATTATTAATACATTACATTAGTAAGATATTTTTTGAAACAATCAACTAATACTGATCTATTATTCAAAGTTCAAATTTAACATTTTCTTAGTTTCTACCTAATGTCTATTTCTTTTCCAAGATTCTATCCAGATACAACTTTTAATTTATTTATTGTATCTCTTTAGGTTCCACTTGGCTGTGGGTAATTTATCAGAACTACCATGTTTCGATACCTTTGGTAATTTTGAGGAATAGTGACTTGAAATACTTTGGAGTATTTTGTAGGATGCCCTTTCTTGGCAGTTCCTAATGTTGTCTTATGATTTGATACTATGTTTTTTTTTTTTTTTTTAAGATCATAGCTGCAAAATGGCACTTTTATCCCAATTTATTGAATAATAGACTATCTGCATTAGTTAATCACTATAAATACTCATCTTGGTCACCTAGCTGATGTAGTATTTTTCAGATTCTCTACTATAAACTCTTTTTTTCTCCTTTTCTATAAACTACCCTGGAAAGAGGTCACTATGCATGGTCCACTCTTAAGGAATGAGAATTTATACTCCATTAAGGGTGTGGTAGCTACATAAATTATTTGGAATTTTTCTGTGAGGGAGATTTTTATCTTCTCCCCTATTAAGAATTCATTTAGTCATTCAATCATTTGTTTAATTATAGACTGTGCATATTTATTTTACACTGAGTTACATTCTATACTAATTAATTTCTTTTGTTTCTCAAAATTTCTAAGCGCTTTCATTTTGTTCCTGTATCCCTTGGACATAATGCTTTGTTTTTTTTAATACTTCCTTATTCTTGGCACTACAAGATGCTCCAGACATATATTTGCTGCCCTATTCCTCGAGTCAAGTCATTTTTCTAAGGAGAGCTGGTTCCATTTACTTAAGAATATTAGAAACCATGGTCTGGGCACTTGGTATGTTTTGTTGCTATAAAGGTATTTTTCCTTCTAGACACTTTAATTTGAAAGCACAAGGAAATATATGTGTTTACAAACCTATACACATAAACACATCTTTGTGTAACCACCTGTATAAACAAATACTGATAATGTCTGCAACTCTAATCCATTACTAAATTACTCTTTTTGTATTGATATAATCCTATGTTTCTGCTTTATCTCATTGATATAGTGTATTTCATTATTTTATAATCGAATGGTATCAATAACTAGAACAAGTCTGGCTTGATTGTGGTATATAATTTTTTAAATAAATTATTGAGTTCAAGTTATTTTTGAGGTTTTTATGCTTAGGTTCTTCAGAGATACTGGTTTGTAGCTTACATTCTGTAATTTTTTGTATGATTTTGGTTTTGGGGAAACTCTTGCTTTATAGAATGAGTTAGGAAAGATCCCCTCTGCTTATATTTTCTAAAAAATATTGATAAATTTGTATTATTTCTTTAGCTGTTTGAATTCATAAATGAAATCATCTGGTCATGGTGCTTTCTTATTAAAGTGGTTAGTAGCACCTGATCCTATGTCTTTAGTCAGCATGGGACTACGCAGATTATCTATTTCTCCTGACTTGAGTCTTGGCAGATTGTGACTTATAAAAATCAATTCATTTCATGTGAGTAATCAAAAATGTGGGATAGATTGTTACTAAAATTACTTTGCTATACTTCTTTGCCTTTGTTATCAGTTGCTGTTATAGCTCTTTCATTTCTTCTATAAATTGGTGACCCCCCCTTCTCTTCTTAATAGAGATTTACTAAATTTTTGATATTTTCAGAAAAACAGCTTTTGGTTTCATTGATTTCCTTTATTGCTTTCTTGATTTCATTTTCATTGCTTTCTGCTTTTTTTTTTATTATTTCTTTTCATTTGACTGCTTGCTATATGTTTAAATTGTTCATATTTCTCTAAATTCCTAAGGTGAAAGCAGCCTAGGCTCTTGAATTTAAATATTTCTTTTCTAGTGTGTACATTTAATGTTATAAATTTTGTTTTAATCACTGCCTTCTTTGCATTCCACAACTTTTAGCAAGTTGCATTTGCATTTTCATTTATCAAAATATCTCTTAATTTCTCTGAAAACTGAAGACTTTGTTATGCATGTATGCTGTTTAGAAGTATACTATTTAAACTTCAAGTATATGGGATTCCCCAGCTATTTTTGTGGTATTAGTTTCTAGTTTAATTCCACTGAGGTCTGAGGACATACTTGGTATGATTTATATTCTTCCAAAGTCAGGTGTGTTTTAAGGCACAGGATTCATTGTTGGCGAATATTCCATGTAAAGCTGAGAAGCATGTAATTCTATTATTGCATGGACTCTTCTACAAATGTTAATTAGATCAAGTTGATTAACAGTGCTGTTTAGAGAAACCATACCTTTACTGATTTTCTTTGTTTTATTTATCAACTACTAAAAAAGTTATAGAAATCTCCAAGAGTGAGCTGATTTATCCTTACAGTAATGTCAATTGTTGCATAAAATTTCTCAAGCTGTTGTTATATTCATCTATCTTAAATATTATATTTTCTTGACACATGGCAAGACCCTTTATTAATTTCTAATCATCATGTCTGATAACTTTCCTTGTTCTGAATTATGTTTTGTCTGACTTCTATACTACTCTAGATTTTTTCCCTTAGAAAATATTTTGTCTTTACATTTATCATAAATCTGTTATAGATAATTTATAGTTGGGTCTTATTTATGTTAATCTCTCACATTCTTTGGCGTTTCAATTGGCGGATTTAGACATTCACAGAGAAAGCGGGTGCTGATGCCTGAATTAATACGTTGATAACTACTATATTTGTATTTTCTCTTTATTAAACTTTTATACCATACCTGACTATAAATAAGAAATGTCTTAATTTCTCTCTCCTCTAAGGATGTCATTTGTGCTTCTTTTTAATTTGATTTTAGTGGCTGCCAATCAAAGTCTACTTTCAAACAGTACTATGATGCTCCTTGGTAGTATTGATCATTTAAAACAGAGGCTTTCATGGTCTCCCTGGTAGCGTAAGGGGTTAAGCGCCACACTTTGAAGCATCTACAGCCACTACAGCACGAGTTCGATCTCTGGCAGGGTTGGTGACACACATGGCCCAGCAGACCTCCCCTGCCTCGCCCATTGCTGCCCTCAGCAGTGTATTTCAGTCAATATGCCTTTTCTCTTCCTCACTCTGTCTCTGGTGGGTTCATCTCACCCCCTACCTCTGGCCTGTACCCCAGTGCTTGCATGCATAATAAATCAATCTTTAAAAAATAAAACAAAAGATTTCCATCTTTCATAAAATCATTTATGTTGTATGCTGTAACAAAAAATACATTGACACCCATTACTTTAAAAAAGTAAAGCTTTTACCATTATATTAGGTCAATTAAGACTAGGGATAGTAAAATATTTACTATCATTTATTCCTTTTCCCTCCGCTTTTCTTTGTATGTAGATCCAATTTTCTGACTTACATAATTTTCCTAATTTCTGAATCTTTTTAATATTCCTTATAAGGGAAGTCTGCTGGCAATAAATCCCCTCAGTTTTTATTTGTCTGACAAAAGTCTTTATTCTTCCTTACTTTTTTTGATGTAGAATGCTAAGTTGACTTTTTTTCCTTTTAACATTTTTAAATACATTACCTTCTTCCTCTTCTCCTTCATCTCCTCCACCTCTTTCCCTTCTACTCTGTTTCTCTTCCATTCTTCCTCCTCCTGCTGGTCCTCTCTTCCTTCTCTCCTTCTGTTGTTACTCCACTTGTCATATATGCATGCTTTCTGAGAGGAAAAGAAATCTTCCATAAGTCTTATCCATTTTCCTTTGTAGTTAAGGTGATTTTACCCTCTATTTTCTTTCAAGTTTTTTTTTTTTTGTTTTTTTTTTTAGCTTTCTACAGATTGAATAATATATGCCTAGGTATACTTTATTTAAGTGTTTATCTTGCTTGATGTTCTTTGAGTAACCTGAACTGTTGTTTTGTTTCAGTTATTAATTTTGAGAAGTCCTCAGCTATGATTGTTTCAAATATTTTTCTTGCTTTGTTTCTCTTTCCATCTCCTAGTATACCAAATATATTTATTTTATACTTTTAAAAATTGTATAACAGTTCCTATATATTGTCTTGTCTTTTTCATTTTAGACTTTATTTGGTTGGGAAATTTCTATTGACATATATTCTTCACTCAGCTGGCTCAGGCTATGGATGAGATAAGAAAAGACATTTTTACTTCTTTGAGGGTGTGCTTGATTTTTAGCACTCTATTCTTGCTTAAATTTCCCATCTTTCTACAAATATCAACCCTTTCTTTTCTATGATAACTGCTTCTTCAATTAGTCTTTAACATACAAATCAATGCATTGCAAATTCCTGTCTGATAATTTTAATGGTTCTGTCATATCTGTGATTTGTCTTTTCAGAAGGCATTTATTTACTGTCTGTAGCATACTGGTAAATTTTTGTTGAAAGACAGACATGATATATTAAATAATAGGAGCTAAGTTAAATTGGTCTTTAGTGTAATCTGGCCTTTATGTTAATCTGGTTAGAAATTAAACAGTGTTTTACCTTATCTCTACTGTAGATGCCAGGGAACTTAAATTCCTTTAGTGTTTGCCTTTGTTTCCTTTTTTGTCTTTAGAAGTTCGTAAGAACCCACCTTAGTTGATTCTTAGTCTTGTAGCTGCACCAGCTGTAATTCTCAGTTTTCTCCTGAAATCCAGTTAATGCAGTGATAACGAGTGGGGGAAGGAAGCATTCTATATTGTTATGATTAAATTTGTGTGTTAGTGGGCCTGTGTATGTTGTATTATTTGTAATGGTGTCTTTCTCTTTCCCTTGGTGAGACAGGGAAGCTATATGAGGCTGATGATTGGTAGGTGAACTTCTCATCTATGCGGGATGTGTCTAGTAAGAAAAATTTGTGGTTGTGATGGAGAATATACTGGGTGTACTTACACAATAATTACTGTTCATTTTCCCTTACAAAAAGACATGAGATGTTTTTTCTTGAATCTTCACCATGGTAATCTATTGAAATACTTGCAGTTAAAATTCAGAAATGTATGGGATCCTCTGATATTTGCAGCCTCAGGAGTTTCCTACTTTTAAGGTAGTAAACAGCCTCCACCATTTCCCCAAAAATAAATTTTAAGATTAAGATTTTCTATCATTAAGATTTGTGTGGTTACTGCATTCAGGTAAACTGATCTCCACTATTTCTCATTATTTGCCTATCAATTTTTGGTGTGTCCATTTACCTTGCAATCCCAATTATCTGTTGGGCCTAAGGGAAGTCTTTGATTTTGGGTTTGTTCATCCTTTTTTCTTGTTGCAAAGAAGACACAGAATTACTTCTATGTCAGTTGAAATAATACATATAGTTTCAATCTTGACCATCTACAACAGATTATGATTAAAGGCCAAAAAAGTTGCTTCACAAATGATGTGGACTAAACAAATGTTCTAACTGTGATCCTCTGAATCATATACAGTGTTTTAAATGGATGTTGACTTAATAGAAAAATAAAATGAAAAATTGGACATTTATAATTAGCTTAGTCTCATTATTAATGAATTTAGTTGGATGGCATTTTGAGTGAATATTTTCCTAGAAGTCTTAACCAAAGTAAGGTAATAATAATTACCTTAATCTTTAAATTGAGGATACTTGAATTTTTAATAAGAAAACTCACTTGGAACTAAATCTATTCCAGATATAGTATAAAAACTTTAGGGAAAGGGATAAGAATTTCATTTGCATATATTGGGCAAAATACATAAGGGAAAAGTGACTGTTTAATGATCCCATATGCATTTATTTCTTTTTAGCTTATAAATCAGTTATAGTAGAAATGTGCAAAAGAAGGTCTAGAAAAATTTTGAATGACCTGAGATCACTGGAATAAGTTTTCAGTTCCCAGAGGAACTAGTTGACAAATGCTTATTTGGATAGAGGATTCCTTTATTTATAATTGTAAAGCATCTCTGTCTATGGGATTTAAACCAAGATATCTTGGAAGTAAGGAGATGGATTCATCCTGGGTCTCTTTTTTTGAGTATCTATTTAATTATTTTCTTTTTTTCCTCATTCTTCGTAAGTTATTTATAAAAGAATACTTTTTGGGTGTTATGATTCTTTTGTTCTTCTAATGCCTAAAATAAACCTTCATTTAATAATTAATCACTGTTATTTATGAATAATCTTAATTGACCAAAACTTTGGTGTAAAGATGCTAGCTCTACCCAATAGACACAGACCTACCTGTACATTTTCTCTTTTCCAGATCAGTAGCTATTGTTCTTCCCTTTGTAGCACATGTATTATGCCCTGTCTCTTCCCAAGTCTGTGCAAACTTTAATCTGTACCTCATAGCCCCAAGTTTATTTGATAGAGGATAGTTCCTATTCATCTTCCTTGAAATTTGAGTTTGATTAAACTGAAATAAGAATAAAGAAGGTGGGGTTGTTCTAAAATACAATGTTAGAAACATCAACTCATTCCAAAGTGGCTGTAAGAAAAGGCCTGCTGAAGTTGATTATGGGCATTTAGGGGGTGGGTGTTGTGTTTTAACATACATCTGAAAAGCAACAAACCTACATCTCCCAAACTACACACAATGTTGGGAACAATTACTAGCGTAATAAAAATGATACACTTAAACAATAACAAGGCAACATTGAGAACTGTCACAGGATGACCACACCACCCAATGTCATTTTTCCACCATTTGGAGAGCCCCTTCTTCTGCTCTCACGTTATAACATCTGATCTTAATTTTCTTAATAGAGAATGAATTAAATTCTATAGGTATATATAGAGGGTAGCACTGACTTCAGCATTTAAAATTCCATCATTATGCTCAAATGTCAAACAGGGACACTAAAATTCATTATGAAGACATCCCGTGGGGTATGTTCCAGCTCTATTTAGTATGGGCTATCTCTTTTAGTCCTGTAAATATCAAAACGAATCATTTTTCTTATTTAAATATTCTGGGTGTGCCCGGCTAGCTCAGTCGGTAGAGCATGAGACTCTTAAATATTCTGGGTGGATCATTCTCTATTTTATCAGATTTTTAAAATTGAAGTAACATAGAATTATACCATTATGCAGTTTTCAGGTGCGCATCAGTGAAAATCAACATATGTATGTGCTACCTTAAATTCCTCAATAAAACTTTAGGAGCACATAGATGGTCTGATTTTTCAAGATGCAGGTAAATGATAATGCAGGCTCTTGATGTCTATATTTCTTTCAGCATCAATATCTCCTTTTGTTGCTTTGACAGAACAACACGTGTAAGCAGCTGCAAATGTCGTGTATACAAGATGTAACAAGGATGCAACAGCAGACGTGAATGTGAATAGTGTGCATATTGCAGTTTTCCAGAAACATAGGTTTGTCCTGGAACAATTACCTGATAAAGATGGAGTGTTGAGCACCTAAAATTTATATAGAAGGATGGCAAGTAATGGATAAATGCAGATAAGTATAATTACAATCAACCCCCTACTGTCTAAAAGTTCACTTAGACATCCTGAAAGCACACAGGAGTGAAGGAACACAAAGAGGCAGAAAGAATAGAGCTTCATGTACTAAACTGACTTTCAAGTGTTCCTACATTTAACCCCTTTTAGCGCTATAATGCCAAAGACTAAGTTGCTACCAGAATTATACATGTTTGAAAAAAAAAAATGGGAGTAATACAGCACAGACACAATTTTTAGTTTTTTAGTAAACTGACCTCAAGTCAATTTACTACTAGTTTGATGTTCTTTCTGACTATAAGAAATTCATTTACTTTGTGTGTGTGTGTGTGTGTGTGTGTGTAGAAAGGGTCATGTAGACCTCCTACTCTGAAAAATAAGTTTTCTCAATGCTTTTGAGACTACAATTGCTTCCTTTTAGAGAAATGAGTGGGAAGTAAGGCTCTCTCGATCATGTTATATATTTCGGCAGGAAGCATTTAAAGAAGTCTAGGTGAATGCAGAATGGGACATTGCTCAAGCCAATTCACAGAGAAAGAGTTGGAGTCCTATTTGTATGAAAATGTACTACTTTTATTCCTAATATGTTAAACCCATTTTAAGCAAGTTTCTGTTTGTATTAAAATAAATCTTCCTGGTGGTGCAAGGTAAGTCTCAGCACAATGAAGCTGTCCACAGCCACTGCAACACAAGTTAATTCCCAGTCAGAGAGCTGACCCACATGGTGCTGCAGACCTCTCCTGTCTCACGCGCTGCTCCCCTCAGCAGTGTATTTCAGTCAATCTGCTGTTCTGTTCCCCACTTTGTATCTGGTGAATCCTCTCACCCCTACACACCTCTATCCTATACCCTATCTCTATGCATAAATAAAGTACATCTCTAAAAAAATAAAATCTTACTAATATAACACAATTTTTATCAATGGGAATAATTCCACTGAAATTTCAGAAAGATTTTTTTTTGTTAATAGAAGTTATAGAAACCTGTTATAATAATAGACTATTTTGTTTCTAAAAGCAGATCTTTACAAAACACAAAAGGGTGTTTGATTAAGTGCAAACACATTTTTACCAATCAGTGTAATACCTTTGAACTTATTTTTAAAGATTTATTTATTTATGCATACAAGAGTTTGGGTACAGGCCAGAGTCATGGGAGGTGAGAGAATTCACCAGAGACAGAGTGGGGAGCAGAACAGGCAGATCTGCTAAAATATACTGCTGAGGAGAGCAGCAGGTGAGGCAGGAGAGGTCTGCTGCACCATGTGGGTTCCTTCCTGGGCCAGGGATCTAACTCACCCTGCTGTGCTGCAGATGCTTCACAGTGCTGCGCTCAATCCAGTGCGCCACCAGGGAGGCTCTGAACTTTTAGACTTTTAATTCACCATTGTCTTCCTACTAAATCACATCCCCTTGAGACTTCAAAATCTTCATCTTTGGGAAATTATCTACACCAATCTATTGATCCCACTTTGAATATTTTTCTTGAAATGTCTGTGTATATTTATATTGCAAAAGAGTCTACTTTCACAATCCCATACATCTGTCACTGTTTATATATGTCTTTATATATGTGCTTTTCATCTGTAATGTTGCCTCTTTTAATACATTTTAAGTATCTATGAAAAGTTGGGCTTCAAATTTTTCATTCCCATTGCATCCAGTGAGAGCCTTAATCAACTTCTCAGATAGCCCATGATATTAAACATTCCCATGGTTACATGGATGAAGCAGTTATGAAATGTTTTGGTTTTCTGTTTTATAGATTCAATTTATTTGCCATCATAAAGTCTGAATGGAGGGGAGTCAAAAGGAACATTGACTTAGTATTCCCAAAAGATGAATGGAATGGACAACAAAGACTAATAGGTGTGACAATTTGTCACACCTTTATATCTTACTTTAATTCCATATCACTTGTATTTTTTTCCTGGTATAACTATGACATCTGCCCAGGCTAGTACAGCCAGGTTCTGTGTCCTTGGGCCTGATGTTCCTCCTGACAGACAGTTCACCTTTGCTATCCAATTTGAGAGCATCATCTCCTGACACAGTACTGTCCTATGAACACTCACCTTGCTCCCTTTGGGACCATGTCCTGTTAATCATCGCCAACCTAATAACTGTGATGTTAATGCCGCAGCCATAATACTCTCATCTCCCTCCCCGGGCCTTCTGGGCTGTTCAGACGGCTAATGTCTTGTTAAAACTTTTTTTACTTATTAATTTTATCTGTGACAGAGCCTGATTAGCTTCTGAATTACTCCGTGCCTATTTTTAGTCTGCCATGCTTCTATCCTTCACAGACAGTTTAATCCCAAAGTATTAATTCGTCTCTATATAATGCTGACTTGTCTTTCTACAGGTATCCTAAATCTTCCAGTTTTCACTCAAGGTCCATCCACCTTGCTCTAACTTGTATTCCTTGCCCATTGCTTCCAGTGATTCACCTCTCTCAGGAGGAGAGATACCCTTGTTTGGAAACCAAGAGAAAGCCTGAGGCCTGTCACTAAACTATTATTATCAACATATATAAGGGAGATATGAGATTGTAAATATCTGTAACCAACAAGGGCTCTGTAAGCATTACTATTATACAAGACATGTTGAGATGCTTTTTTCTATACTTTAGATGCTCATAAATACTGGTGTGGAGGAAAACTAATATCCATGAATCTAATCGAAACCAATACAAGAATGCTTCTAATAAATAACCTTTAGAATCCTTACAATGGGATAAAATCCATGACATACATTTCAATCCATTATTTCATAATTATATTCTTTAAATTGGTCGCTTTCACAGGGTGATAGGGATAAACTCATTATTTTTGGAACTGGTAAACAAGGAAATAATGAAACTGTTATTCAGTATTTTCTATATAAACTTGTAGCACTGAGAAATTGTCTATTTAGAAAAGTATAACAACGTGTAAGCAAAGCAGGTATGATAAAATTATATCACCATTTTGTAACTCTCAGTTAGTAAGTCCACACAGGCATTACTCACTAATGGTCCCTGAGATCCTAACAAATAATAACCAAACGTCCCATACCTCATAGAGGATTGCCAAACACTGCCAAGGGAGTGACAAGTCTTGACAAGGGAATTAATTTTCATTCACCATCTTAATACAGTTGCCTATTTCCAGACCCTCTAGAGGACCTGAACTTGTTGAATTGCTCCATGTGTTTGCAATAAACAATGTTCTGCTTGGTTCAGTGGTTCAATCAGCAAATGCAAGGAGTTGTAAGGAAATTTATACAAAAAGAGGCTTTATAAAAAAATCTTTTAAAATTAAAATATGAACAAAGTAAACAATGTCTGCTAACGCATTTGGATTGTAAACCTATAAACAATGCATATAAGGATATTATAAATACTATAAACAGTAGTATTTATGAAATATCAGATCAGTAGTTATAAATGAAGAAATGAGGACCTTGCACTGAGGGCCAGGTGCATGGCAGGTACTGCTGAGGTAACTGGCCAAGATTATAACTTCACTATAGGGGGGTTTGCTCAATAATACCACTAAGACACACTTTAGCACATCTTTGATTTTATGTGCTTTACTTTACAATTCTTTTTTAGATTTTAACTTCTAATTTTATTTTTAATGAGTCATTTTTTCAAGCTACGAGCGACAATGAAATTAAGGCTGTATAAGGATCCAGGAAGCATTCAGTGATCTTCAGCAGAAGGAACCATAATACAAGGTGCAAACAATGGGGCCAAACACTTTTTAAAAAACCAAGTTAACCAAAACAAAGCAACAGTCCACCAACTGGGAAAAAATCTTTGCACACAACACTACTAAGGGACTTCACAAAGATCCACAAAGACCTAACCAGACTAACTAAAAACAAAGTGAACAATCCTGTCAGAAAATGGGCAAAAGAGCTAAAAAGGCATTTCTCCAAAGAGGAAATGCAAATGGCCAACAGGCATCTGAAAAAATGCTCTACTTCTCTTGTAATCAAAGAAATGCAAATCAAAACCGCTATGAGATACCACCTTACACCAGTGCGAATGGTACATATTAAAAAAAATAGCAACAACAAATGTTGGCGAGGATGTGGAGAAAAAGGAACTCTCTTACACTGTTGGTGGGAATGCAAGCTGGTCCAACCATTATGGAAAGCAGTATGGCAGTTCCTCAAACTACTAAGAATGGAACTTCCATATGATCTAGCAATCCCACTCCTAGGAATATACCCAAAAGACACAAAAACACTGATTCAAAGAACACCTGCACCCCTATGTTTATAGCAGCAGTATTTACAACAGGTAAGACCTGGAAACAACCTAAATGCCCAAAAACAGATGAGTGGATCGGGAAGCTGTGGTCCATATACACGATGGAATACTATTCAGCAATCAAAAAAAGATAAACTAGAGTCATTCATAGGAGCATGGATGGAGCTGGAAGGGATTATGCTCAGCAAAATAAGTCAGAAGGCAAAAGAAATATACCAAATACCGGATGGTTTTCCCTCCTTGACCCAAATAAGGGTCAAGGAAAAGAACAATAACAATAATAATAATAATAAAAAAACACAACAAAAACAAAAAGACAAGGACAAAGTGGGGACACTTGTGTGTGGGGGAGGGAGAGGATTGAGGTCAGATAAGAGCACAAGGGACTGAGGTGATGGTGCACTGGTCAAATGGTGATGGGGAATCCACAGAGATTATAATTGATGTCAAATATATGTAAATAAAGAAGGAAAGAAAAAAATATGCACATTTATCCTTAAGAAAAAATATCTGATATTTGGAACATCTTGATCTTAGAACAAAACAAATTAAATATTGACCAACATATTTGTGAATCAGATGAACATTTGTCAAAGATTGGTGAACAGAGAAAGTGTTTGCATTTTGGAAACTTACTTTGTGGTTTTAAAAATTCCAAGCTGCTCTTAATAGGAAACCAAGTAAACACTATTACAGATGCACCCACACTAATATTTGATTTTGCCGATTTCTTGCGCTAGAACATAAAATTAAGAGATGGGTGTAGAGGATATGATATTTAGATTGCTTTCAAAATAAATTAGTTATAAGAGATTTGACAAACTGCATTCTTTCTCTATGCACAAGAACAAGTCAACAATGAAAACTATTTAAAAGAAATGCTTACCTTAAAAAGGGTGCTGGCAGCAACACTTCATAAAGTTGAATAACCTCCTGCTTCTCCATACTTTTAACATTGTTGCTCTTCCGTGACACACACTCACAGGGAAAAAGCTGTCAGGAGATTTTGCAGGCCTAGGAAATGAAAAATAGAACATGTTTTAATTAGCTAATTAAAAGCTCTGTTAACATCTCCAAGATGGACTCATAAAATCTAGCCAGTGTTTTGTTAAAAATATACAAACTGCAGACATCTTAGACCTCGGTCATAGTTTCAGCTCTAAGAAAAGCTGTACCTCTTTTTCTCAGGGCTGAGGGGAGGGAGGTTAGTCAAAGTTTGCAATGTCAGTTGAGGAGTATTAGCAACACCCTCGGGTGCATAGTGGGTGCTGCACAGGTGATAACACTCTGGCTTGAGTCCTCCAACAGGTCTCTTGGAGAGCACACTACACAAAGCAGGAGGAAGCCTATAATGAGAACGGTGCCATTCAAAAACAGCACTGTCCCAAACGTAACACTCGTATACTCTTTTTTTTTTTTTTTAAAGATTTATTTATCCATGCATACAAGCACTGGGGTACAGGCCAGAGGTGTGGGGGGTGAGAGGATTCACCACAGACAGAGCGG
>JAGFMF010011464.1:4762531-4801960 GCA_019455555.1 Galemys pyrenaicus
CCCTCCCTGGCCGGCAGCAGGGATCGAACTCGTGCTGCAGTGGCTGAGGTTTGCTTCATAGTGCGTTGCTTAACCCACTGCGCCACCAGGGAGGCCCAACACTCGTATACTCTTACATGGCCCTGCGTGGGCTAGTAGTGCTTTTTCTTTCTCATTATTAATTTATATATATTTGACAACAACTGTAGTCCCCATGGAGTTCCCATCATCATTTCACTGTCACCTCAGTTCCTTGTGCTCTTTCCTTTTAAACTGCACGTTCGCCTAGCCATCCCTAGCACCTGAGAGCCCTGAGTGTTTCATTTTACTACTGGGCATTCCAACAGTCAGGATCGCAGAGGGTATCCTAACCCATTGGCACAGAGACCCAGAGCCCTAAGCCAGCAGCCCAGGTGCTTGAATGCTCACTCACAAAGGCACATTTGGCACATTGTTGGAAGAGGTCATCAAGAGCACTTGACCTCGGGTTGACCATCAGCTGGATCCAGGCAATCAGAGGCTCCTTGTTCTACTCTGAGTAGGAACTTATCTCCTAGTCACTGTTCTGTATGAGGAGACACGTCAACAATGCAGCCTTGAGAGAGTGAAGTGCTATTAAAACCATCTGAACGATACCTGTGACTGAATCAGCCCAAAGCCAGCTAGAGAAACAGTTTCTGAACAGCAAAATGTGGCAATCGACTGGTCCAGCAGCTATCCCAGATATGCCTCATTTGTCAGTTCTCTTGCACATTAATAGTGCCACCTACCAAGAGGCGTGGCCTGTTTCTTTGGCTGCTCCTTGCCTTCCAGGTACGGAGCCAATTTCAGATTTCATGCAGAAAGCCCCAGTGATAGAGAATACTGGCCTCACAGAGACCCACCATCTTAGCCTCAGTGGCTTACCAGAAAGCAGGACACTGGAAATGACATCAACTAAGATTTTTTTTTTGTAATGATTTCAGAGAATCTTCAGAGAGAATAAAAAATCTGATTTTCTAAATTGAAAGACAAAAGAAGTCACTGCCCATTTCAGGCTAGATATCGTAAATGGAGAGACAGACATGCTATTAATAAGGAAATGTTGCAAGCAGTTCCACGTGGCAGGCAGTGTACTAAGTCTTTTCCATGTACTTTGCTCATTTCACATTCTCAACCCTATAAGAATCTTCATTTTACACATACAGATACAGGGCGAGTGTAAGTTCGATGACTTAATTCTGATCACGAGATGATTCAATTGACAGCCAAGACTTAACCCAGTTTGTTGGATTATAATTCTTATGTTGTAATCCATTTCATATACAAGCCTCTTTGAAATCACAGGAAGTCTTATATTGGGTATAGATTCAGGTTAAGAATACCAGCAGTATCTTTAAGCACATCTGAATTAAATAATGTTTTGGTACCTTGGAAAGAGTGTGTTGGTTTTCATTTACGTCCTTTCAAGTCTATAGCTTTCCATCTTTAAGGAACCAAAATAATTAACACAATCCACAAACAAAATGCATCTTAAATATTGAAGCAAAGATACTATGTGTGGGTTATTTTGCTCAGAATTAATGATTTTTACAAGTCCATGTTTCAGGAAATTGTTGTATTTATGTTTGGTTTGACTTAACTGTAGATTTTTCACCTGGTCTATCATGAAGTCTGGAATGGAGAAAAAAAAAAAAAAAACAAACATTTTATCAAAGTGACAAGACAATGATCCACTATGTATCTTGGCTGCAAAAATATGTTATTAGATTCAATTTATCATGAAAAATTGCTAGATTGTGAGAAGGCTGAAATGGCAGCATGGCAAGAGTGCAGCTCTTTGGTACTAATTATCCTAAGAGTTGACCTTCCAGGTCACCCCAAACCCTGTATTAATTCAGAAGTAGAGCTTAGATGGCCAACACCGAGGCATCAGAAAATTCCAACAGAAAAGTGTTCAGTTTAACTCTTGCAAGACTGCACAAGCAGATATATATTACAATATCGCAAGTCCTGACTATCTCACCCCAAGCTTTCCTTGCACCCTTGCTGTCATTCCTCGCTGCATGCATTCACTCATGTCAAAATCATATATACTCACTATTCCTGAAGGAAGTCATCCTTTTTTCCTTCCCCTTGTCTTTACTGATGCTTTTCCAGATTTCTCAAAAGTTCTCCACCCCGGCCATTTGCTGAGTTAATGATCATTGTTTCTGGTCAGGTCCATCCTAAAATCTTTCTCTGTAAGATATTCCTAAAGACGTTCTATAAATTCAGCTCAACAAAATAATTTGCTCTCTTAAAATGCTTACTGTCGATGCCACATGTTAAATCCTAATATACACAGTTTGAATGATTCAGTTGATTTTATCCATCACATTTTCCTTTCTCTCTACCTAGGGTAGCAATTTTTAGATAGAAAAGCAGGATTTATGAATGAACTAGCTAAAAAAAGTGCTTTTTGTCTTACCTTTTTTTCCTGCCAACATGCAACATTCTTTCCAAATTTAGTCATAAGGTGGGTTTATAGACAGAAGGGAACATAGTTGAGATTGGGTGTAACCCATTCAATTGTGTACCTACAGCTTTTCAAGTTCTAATCCAAGGGTCTCAGAATGTGACTGGTTTTGGAGATAAAGCCTTTACAGGGGTGATCAAATTTAGCAAACTAGGATGTGGCTTAATAAAGTCTGACTTGTAGGGGCCTCCCTGGAGGTGCAAGGGGTTAAGCAACGCACTATGAAGCAAATTGCAGCCACTTCAGCATGAGTTCGATCCACAAGTGGTCGATCCCTGCCATGTAACCGGGAGGTGACCCACGTGGCTCAGCAGACCACTCCTGCCTCATCCACTGCTCCCCTTAGCAGTGTATTTCAGTTAATCTATCTGTGCTGTTCCCCACTCTGTCTCTGGTGGATCCTCTTACCTCCCACACCTCTGGCCTGTACCTCAGTTCTTGTACGCATAAATAAGTAAACCTTTAAAAAAATAGTCTGACTTGTGTTCTTAAGAGGAGATTTTGGCACATAAAAATGACACTAGGAATGTGCATGCATAGAAGATAAACCATGTGAAGACACAGCAAAAAAGTGGCCATTTACAAGCCAAGAAGAGTCATCAGAGGAACCAACACTGCCAACATCTAGACCTTGGACTTGTTAACCTTCAAATCCATTGAAAAGTTAAGTTCTATTATTTAAGCCACCCAGCCTGTGGTATTTTGTGACAGCAGCAATTGCAAACTGGACATTGGGAAATCTACTTTTTATAATGAATATCAAGCCTGGTTCATTATTTTCTGATTATCTATAATAAGAAACTGGATAAAATGTTAATAAAACTGAATGAATTTAAAATTGTGCCATTCTTGTGAACACCACGTGAAACTGGAAAAAAAAAAAAGGTTTCCAGTATTACTTTATTATTCTTCTGTCAAAGAAGTCACTCATACCATTGAAGATTAAACATATATCTTTTTCATTTTCATTTATATCTTATTAATCTGAGAGGAGAAAGTATATACTATGCAAAAATGAAAAATAATGTAAAATATATATTAAAAAGATAAAATGGACACATATGGGCCTGAAGGGGTCTTGGTTTTGCCTGCCTTCTCCGTACTCAGGTACTGTTGCCAGTAGAACCTGTTGGCCAATTAATCTGTCTCTCGGTCTCTATCTTTCTCTGACTCTCACATTTTTCTTGTAAATAAACCTTTTATTAACCTTCGAGGTATGCCTGCACTTGGATCTTGTTCTGAGGTTTTGTTGTTGTTGTTGTTTGTTTTAGCATGATTGAAGAGCCACACCTGGGTCATCCCATTACCCTGTGGAGTTGCCCTGTAAAAGATCTAGGAAAATAACTTGTCCTTGTGGCTGCTTCCTGGAACAGAGTGTCAATTTGTGGGATGGGAAGAGGACATAAACTTGAGGTTTTTTGCACTTCTTCATCTTTCTACTAGCCCCATACCACTTCCCAAGAAGAGAGCAATCAACTGTTTGTTCAGTCAGCTGGACACATTTTACTAAACTGATTCAAACTAACAAATTTCAATCAACTGATTCAAATTTCAGGCAACACAAGGCAGATTTGCTACATACATATCTTCCTTCTTTAATACTCAAATCATTATTTTTGTGCCCTTACGTATAATCTGCTTGTAATGGAATTCAACACATTTTAGTTTCTTCTTTGGTCTTTCACCTCACTCTACTTGCTTTCATTTCCTGCCATATTGAAATTGCCTTCTAGTCCAAATAGCAGCAGCCTGTTTCAAAGGGTGATTATAGTGACAACTCACAAAAAGAGGTTTTAGTTTCTGACAATATCCTCTTACCCCTTGCTACATCCCCACTCCCAATTTCAGTCTGAATCTCAAGTAGGCACTTTCCTCCTGGATCTTAATTCTGAAGGAGTTGGTTTATTATGTTTGCTTCACCCAATCAGCTGAACTCACTGTTGCCCTCCTTTAATTAATTACTGTTTGTAAAGAGCTCAGGAGATGAATAGTGCTATACAAGTGCTAAGTATCATGATTTTCATTGTCCTATTTCTGCGCTTATTGTAATGAAGTATCATCATAACAATCAGCTTGTTGCATTTGTAACTCAGGAGTGGGAGAAGCATAATAGTTATACCTCTACTTGTTCCATTTCTAAAGCTGTGGATAGCCACCGAACTTACAGTGAACTCTCCATATAGTGACTATTTTCCAGAAAACCAACTCTGTGAACATAGAAAGGATTTTTGATGGTTGATTAAAATGGTGGGATTTATTCAAGTTTCTATGCTTCAACTAAATTCAATGATTACATAAACTGGGATAATCATTTAATTCTACTAAGTCAACATTTTTGCTTGTATAATAGGAATAAAGACAACAACTAATTCACAAGTTCATTGTGAAAATGGTTATGTAATATAGTTGAAAGTGTTTTGTAACCTCAAAAAAACTAAATGTTTTTATTTTATCTTTGCAGGCTCGAAGAATATAAGATCACAGTAGAAGAATATGTAGTGGGAAACCTAAGAAACATAAAATATGCTACCCAGGATCTATTTCTCTAGATAAGATGATGAAAGTGACTCGGGTGAATAATTGTTGACTTAAAGGGCAGATGCAGCCTTTAACATTTGCCATTAGGAGAAAGGGTTACTAGTCAGTTAGATATGGTGAAAAAGAGAAGAAATTTTTAAAAAATACTCAAAAATCCAAACTAAGGAAGATGAAGGTAAGTGGTGCAGAAAAAAAAAAATAGTGAAGGCAGAAGGGTTAATTGTGCAGGAGGATAAGTGGCAGTGTAAAGTCTTAGATTCAGGGATGATGGTCATCCTTCTTCCTTCATCAGTAAGTTCCATATTTGATTGTCTGGAATAAAGGCAGAATAGCACTGTGGTTGAAAGTGTGAGTTTTGAACTTAGATTTTCCCTGTTTAAATATTTGTATTGATCATATTTAAGAGAGTTATGTTTTCTACTACCTAATTGTCCTATTATCTAGTTCTATTGGTGGCAATAAGAAATCACCTCTTCTCTCTCCCATTCTCTCTCTCTCTCTCTCTTTCTCTTTCTCTCTCTCTGTCTCACCATCCCCTCTTTCATCTTTTAATGTCTTTTTCTCTTGGTTCTAGAGATTTAATAGGAAGTGTCTTGGAAACAACATCTTAGGATTTTTTTTTGTGCTTAAAATTCTTTTGGTTTCATGACTATGAATAATTATCTTCATCATTCCTAGGAATCCCTTGCTTGTCACTAATGGTATGGTGATTTAATGCTTATAAATTCATAAAAGTCATAGATATATAGATAGAAGGACCAGTGGGTAGATAGATGATGATACAGACAGATAGATATTAGACAAATATAGATTGGGGGATATATAGTAAATAGATTCCCAGAATTTTATTGCTTTCTTAATTGCTTTATTACTATAAAATTTAAAGTCATCCTGATCTATATCCAAGTTTTATATTAGCTCCACTGTCCTTTAAGTTTATAACCCAAAATTTCTAGTAGACATAGAAATCCAGATAAATATGATAAAGTTATGTTTGTGAGTCTGTTTATGTTTTCACCCCTTTTCATCTGTCTCTAGTAGGAACCAATTCAGAAGAGTTTGGATAAATCAACAGTAGTTTATTTTTAAAAGAGAAAATTTATTTACACTACTATTCAATAAGGGAAGGTAGTTTGGCCACCTGGAGACTGAGTTTCTTCAATCTTGTTTAGAAACTTGCCACCAACATTCTGTGTGACATTTAATAAGCAATTTCTCCTCCCTGAAATTTTAATTTCCTAAGACTAAAAATATTTAAAATTTCATCAGACATAATTCTGTGCATCTTAATTATTAAGATAAATTATTTAGAGAAATACCACATACTCAGAAATATTTAGGAGATACTCTGCTGATAAAAAGACCACCTTAGGAAATTTAAGTTTAGTGGAAACCTCCACAGCAGCCAGTGTGAAAAGATAATACTGATGTTCACCCAATTGCTACTAGTCTAAATTTGGGGTTCAGGGCATGCTTTTCTCACTCTTCCGTTGTTTCATTGTTACATTTAGTGTATTTTTAAATGCAAACCAAGTGGTGGTACACATTGCATGCTGTTTCATATGGAAGTCTAAACTCAAACGTTGATTTGGGAATATATATTCTACAACCAGATTTTTCCTATCTCAGCAATATATGTTCACAAATGCCAGTAAGCAACAATTTCAAATGATTTATAATAATGTAATGCAAAATTCATTTTGGAAATCGTTATAAGGGACTAATAGAGTGATAGCTGGTTCCAAGTTCAGGTCAGACTCCATATAGATCATAAATAAGTTCATAATTCCAGACACTCATCTCTCTTGTTAATGAAAAATGTAAACCATTCAGAATCTTTCATGATCACATTATGGTCTATTTTCTTCTCTTCAGTCTTTTGGGCCTATGCAGCATATTTCCTGAACTGTTTTAACTACTGAACATATCAAATTTTGTTGACCTCTCAGGTGAGGACTCATTTGGAGTTTTATTGTTATAGTTTGGAACAGGTTCATAAATGCCATCTGACCACCACTTCTCTCCCACCCCAGAGTAAATGAGTGAGAAGCAGGGAAGTCACCCTTTTTTAGAAACACATATATATACTACTGTGTAATTATGGTACCACTGAAACCCTAGCCAAGAATTGAATGTCCCAAGTAGTAGACAAATTATGGTAGCAGTCATAAGTCTAGAGAGAAGTGGTAGAGCTGAGAGAAAACTAAGAGATAAATTAATGTCTATAATTATATATGGAGGTACTAGTGAAAAAGATTAAGAATAAGACTAATAGATAGGGCACATGGAAGGCTAATATTTCATACACAGAAATAAAGTATGACTGTTCGGGCAAATTATTAGTTCACTTTTGAATATGTCACACGTAAGTATACCAGAAACTATCCATGTTACTCTCAGTAGTCTATAAACTGTGTTGGCCTGAATCTTGAGAGAGATCTAAGCTATAAACAGACTTCTCATCTACTCAAAATACGGATGGTTATTGAAGACCTGGTTGTCCACAACATAGCCCGGGAAATGTGACAGAATCAAGAAGAGAACCTAGCACAGAACCAGGAGGTGAAAAGCAAAGTCTTCAAAGAGTAACAAAGAGGTACATCCAGGCAGGTGGGGTAGAGAAAAAAAAGGAACCAGAGATCTCAAAACTAATGGGAAAAAGATTTCCCAAAAAAGATGAGCAAATACCAAATGACATGAAAGTTGAGAAATGATCCTAGGATTTAGCCAAAAGATCACTGGTTATGTTGCGAGAAAGAGTTTTAAATAGGTTTGAGAAAAATGGTTGAAGTACTCTTAGAATTACGTGAGAGCCAGTTTTTGAGATGAAATCAGAGACTAAGAGGGGCAGTGTGGCGCAATGGAGTGGGAGACTAAGGAATCAGATAAAATCCTAAGACCTTTGTCTTGAGCAGCTTCTCCATTATCTCAGTATAACCTTGAACATGTCACCAATACTTGTTGCTCATCTCAGTGCTCATCAGTCACTGTGGACAAGACTTTGGATACCCAAGAAAGTACATGGTCAGGGGTTAGCAGTCTGTGTAAATGTGAGTGAATGATATATTCTGAGATGTTGCACTGCAGGAAGAGTATGGGGCAAAAGCTGATCGGAATAAAACAAAATAAGACTATATGGGAGAGTGTTGAGTACAAGCCAAGAAGAAATAAAGGAGAAAAAAAAGTAAAAGCAATAGAACTGTAAAACAGAAGCAATAGAAAAAATATGTGAAAGAGTAGAGCTATGTACCACATGTAGCAGGGACTAGACTTATCTATGTGTTTCCACTTGGCTAATCAGAGGAATATTAACAATTCCATAGCTTGGCATATATAAGCAACTGAGGAAGAGTCAGATAGTATAATTTTGGAAACAAATACAAATATTCAAGTCCTCCTTCTGACATGTACGTGTGTGCCTTTGGTCAGCCTTCTTCATTTCACCAAATCTCTCTTTTCATTTGAAATTGGGCAAAATACTGAATGATGTTATTAAGGAATAAAGAGAAATGAAACAAAGGGTCACACAAATTCAAACAAGCACCAAACTTATAAAATTGAGAGGGAGCAGGTAGGGGAGGGACATGAACAAAGTGGGGAAGGAGCATACTGCACTATGGGGGCAGACTGTGGGTGCTGTGGTGAGTGTGGTGTAGCAAAAACACCTGAAGGAGGAGATACCTCTAAACCACAAACAATGATGGAAATCAACGTTACCTCAAAAAAAAAGTTATAAAAACAGGTTAAATAACACATGGCATTTCATAGTTACGACACATGTATATGAATTACAGATGAGAATGAAATGAAATGTATACAATCACACAGATTATGACACTCAACAGCAAAACTGTTAACAGCATGAATTGTCATTAATATAGTTGATTGTCATCAAGTGTGATCTGGAGCCTCTTAGTAAAAATTAAAGTCTGTTTTCTCATTTGAAAAGATGTATTTAAGTAGAGAGAGAGAGAGTGTATGTGTGTAGTTATCAAGAATTATACCTGGCTCATCAGTGATGTTTAATCCATAGCAGTAACTTTTTTTTTTTTTCATAGCAGTAACTTTAATAATTATTATATAGTAAAAGTTGGATGGACTAGAGAAAAACAGATATTGGGATAAGAAAGGTGGAGAAGAAACAGGAAGAGCGAAAAGATGATAATATAGAACAAGACAGTAAGCAGGGTTTATGAGCATTCTAGTTCAAGAAGAAGAAGAAAATAAAATCAACATTGTGCGTAGCTCTGGCCGTGACAGGACTCATTCCGTGGGAGAATTTGAGGGAACAGTGACACCACAGATGAGAGCAGAGGCTGGGAAGAGATCGCATTGTGGGTATCCTGATTATTAATTCTATTGAATATACCGAGGGGCATATTTGCTGTAATTCAAAATCCAGGATGCAAGAAATTTGATATGAGCTTTAGATGAGAAGATAAATTGAATTTATTATAGCGATAGTGTCAGAAGTAAAACATAGCAATGCCATTCAGAGAACTTTGTGGTGATGCCACTGAACAGGCCAAGGCTAAGGACCCTGTTCACTCACTGGAGGATGAGGCAGTGTCTATAGGCACTTTTCATTTAAGAACCGAGATGAGTTATAGCTGCACAGAGGACATCGAAGATCAGCTCCTGATGAAGCTCAGAAAATCATTTAAGTAAAATGTACAAGCAGGTAAAACATTTTAGGTCCAGAGAATAAGTACCATTTGTAATGGGAATGCTGGATAGCTTCTGGGGACAAAAAGCACTCATCTATCCAAACTTCACAAGAAAATGAAATCTTAAAAGACGACCAAGGACAACAGAGTCAGGACTCTTTATGGGACACAAAGAGAACCATCAGGTTGGTAACGCCTGTTCAAATTAGTGCAGAACAATTTCTCAGAGCCCCTTTAATACATATCCACTCACAAAATCCTTTATGTCATCATTGAGCAGGTGTTAAAATCTGCAATAGTTTATAGGGAAGCAAAAGCCTCTCCCTAAACTGTAACAAATAAACAAATGAATCTCTGCATTAAAAAATCTTCATGTTCACTAAAAACATGTTACTATGATGAGAGTTTCAGAAATTAAGAAGAGGGTAATGAGGATGAAGTTCAGGTGGTAAAGTGAAGGAAGACAGAAAAGGCAGAGAAGTCGGAGTCAAATCTAAGATCCTGGAGAGAGCTGGTGATAGAGAGAGAAACCCCTTCTACTTTCCTTCCAAATAGGTAGTCGGTCTGAACTTTATATGGTGAAGAAATAAGGGGGGAAATCATAAAAATAAACAGGTAGCAGAGAAAAAAGAGAAATAACTGCACTAAAGTGGATGGCATCAGAGAAAGACTAGAGAAATGGGTGAATAGCAGATGGTACACATGACAGGAAAAGGAAGGATTACAGAATATAATACACCTTGTTTGCACAATCTGAGTATTAACATTAGGAAACAGGTACATGAATGACTGAATGAAAATGAGCGGACTAAGACCACTGATCTCTGTACTAGCTTGATGAACAATTGTGTTAAGAAACTTTAACTTACAAAAAGAAGAACATTAGGTCTTGTACTGTTCAGACACAGTTCCCTCACAGGGCACCAGAAGTAGGTGACTTGTGGGCTGATAAGCAGGTATGAGTTAATGGTAATAATATAAATGATGGAGTCAGCTTGTAAGGGCTCAAATCCTAGTTGTGCCACCAACCAGATGTGTGACCAGCAGGAACCATTTAGCCCCTTTATTCTTTCCTTCAAATATGAACTATGGAAAGTCATTCTGAATTAAAAATACATAGGCTCATGTAGAGAATTGGAGAATATACATAAAGAATATAAAATGTTTGATATTTAGTAAACCTGACAAAAATATCAGTCACTCTTACTGGCATCTTAGCATCATCATACATTATTGTCAGGAGACATAACAATCACACTAACAATCTAGATTATTACCAATATACCCTGCTGGTCGGTGTTGACAGAATCTCCCCGTGGCCAAGAAAGCACTATGCTCAACCATCACTTATTCACATGATGATTTTCAAAATCAGAAGAGTGACTGGGAGAAGGATTTTCTCACAATTCCTCTCTTGTTACTGAAGAAGGTCCTTGCCAGAATCTTCTGAGATGACTTTCACATATCTCTCTTTGGCTAGAAATGACTTATGAAGCAACTTTAGCTGTGAAAGACTTAGTATTATTTTGGAAGACAAACTTTGCCACCAAGGAGGAAAAGGGGGTGAATGCCTTTTGAAGTGAAAAGCAAAAACATCTATGATATTTTATGATATAAATGAAAACTATGGAATTTTATTATCATGGCTATTAATTCTTAAGGACTTGACACTAATTTAAAGCTAGTGTTTAACTTGGAAAAAAAAACTTGCACAAGATTAAAAACAGATTTTTCTGAATAAAAATTTTAAGGTATAGAAATGTTACATGGAGAACATAGATCAAACACTAGTGAGGCTAAAAAAATCAATAGGGAAAATGAAGTATATATCAGGTGATAATTTTACAAATGAAAAAAGAAAAGTTAAGAAAAAACTAAATGGCTTAGAGAATGTTATAATAATAGAAAAAAAACATTGTTCAATTTGCTAAAATTATTTGTTTATAGTAGAATGAAAAAGCTATGAGGAAAAGAATAAAATTATGGATTCATACTGGAACATTTATCTGAAAATCAGGATCAAAAAATAAAAAAATATGTGGCTGATAAAGGAAAAGTGGCTGATTTGATGACATTGTAAAAATATTGCAGACAACATAGAAAAAGATTTTGAGTGTGTCTTTGCTGTTGCATGTGGAGAAAAATGAAATAGGACACTAAATGAAATAGAAAAAAAACAATTATATTTTATAGCAAAGAGTGGTTTATAAATAGATTCAGCAAGTGCTAGAACACAAATCCTGGAAATGCTGAGGAAGTCAAGTGGCATGTCACAAAGAGATGGAAATTTCTGTTGTTTTCCAAATAAATCATAGAAGACAATTTATAAAAAGGTGGGGATGTAGTTATTTGGAAAAGACAAGCTTTTCTTTGGGTAGATACTTTTCTCACTTAAACTTCTAAGTATATGATGTCTCAAGTGAGCTGATATAAAGTGTCCCAAGCCAAAGTCTGTAGTTGACCAGGAAGAAGTCAAGTCACAAGAGGAATGAGACAAAGATGACCCTGGTATACTACCTGAAAGTATACTTATTCAGACGTATTTTTACAAAGTCCTATGCTAGGCACAGAGCTAGGGGAGAGTAAGACCAGCCATAGAAATCTAACTGTAGAATTGAGGCTCCCATAGAGGGTCTGGGGGTAAGAGAAAAGCAGGAAGGAGCCCCCATGGACTGTGGTGGTGGACTATGGGTATCTTAGCGGTGGGTATGATGCTGTACTGAAGAGGGGTGAACTAATACCTGTGAGTCATATACAATGTTGCAAACCAATGTTTTCTCAATTTTTAAAAAAATACAATTTAAAAAACCCAAAAGGAAAGATCTAGGACTCAAAGTAGTTGTACCATACAGGGGGCACGGAGGTTTATCCACAAATAATACCGGCATGTGATCTCTCTCAACTCAGGTGCCAGGGGACTGTTAGCATCTAAGCATGAATTTGCTATACTCTTGATTTTACTTCAGCACATTTATTTTATGGTGTAGCAGATCCTCTTTTCTCATACCAACAAGTGACCTGATCATTATTAGAAAATGGTACCAAGATAAGGCCAGTAGATATAGTATGTAAAAATAAGAGCTTTATATTAACCTGAACATTTCATAGGATCTTTTATGTGTTGTCTGTAGACCCGCTCATCAAAGATATAATCCATTTCAGAAACTACTTGTGAAAATGTCTGAAAAGGAACAGAAAGGAAGCTAGAATGAGCTGTGGTTTTCACCTAGAGTATTAGAAAGATGATAGTAGAGCCTTCTTTCTCAATTTTGCACTGTTGATATATTGAACTTGTTAATTCTTTGTTGTGGGGGCTCTCTGGTTCTTTAGCACTAGAACCTGTAGCACTTTCTTAGTGTCATGTCCCAAAATGTACCCAGTTGTTGTCACATGTTATTTGAGTGGTAAAGTTGCTCCCACTTGAGAATCACTAGGGCAGAGGAAAGGAAACTCCCAAGTAACAGTGAAAAGGGATAAAGATTGTAAAGGGAAGGGGACAATTGGAATACCATAGTAGCAAAATCAGTAGGAAGCAGGGGGAAGTGAAGATGAGGGAAAGACGGGGAGGGAGAAACAAAAGACAAGAAGAGGAGGTTACAGAGCACAATAGTCTTTCAGAGCAAATGTGTGACTTATGGTAAAATAAAGTTTTTATGGTAAATGAAAATTTGGGGGCAGGCAGTTTCAAAGTAAGGGTTAGTAAGGAAAAATTGATTAGTGAATATAATGAATAAGGCATAAGAAGAAAACCATACAGGGGAATCATGTAATACCATTGGGTAGAATGGAATTTGGTTTTAAAATAATTTATAGTTCCCAACTTCAGGTTGAGTGCATGTCATGAAGGGAATACTTAATATGCATGGTCCTATGGCCATGGTAAATTTAGAAAATATCCTATGAGCCACCTCTAGGAAAAAAGAGGAAATAACTTGAAATTCAGAGTTATTTGATCTCTAATATTATGTGATTTAACTTGAAGATGGAAGAAGGTAATGTCTAGGATTCCTTTTGTCCCTGATAGAATGGACACATCCACCCCCAGGAGAAAAAAAGGTATTGAAAAACATCAAGTTCTTTATGGAGTGAAGGAAACAGAAAAAAATGGAACAAAGAAGAGGTTCCAGATCAATCAAAGGACATTTTGATCAATAAAAGAAGGTGGTCAAGTTACTATTAGGAAGAAAGGCTTTACCTTTCTTTCTAGAGAAAAAGCTTCCTCTTTGGAATGGATTACCTGTGAGTCACTTATGCACATATGAGCAAGTCAGTGGAAGGGGACAGAAAGACGAGGATGGGTGCAAAACAGCAGGTGAGCTAGGTGAAAGAGGCAATGATCTTGACAGTATTGGATTATAAGAAATTGATATGCAATGTCTGTGGGAGTTTTGTTGGTTTCTTTTGATGAGAGAAGAACTGTAAATTTGAATAATATGTAAATATACTTTAGGACAAAATAAACCTCTGAGGATCCAAATGAGAGAAAGGATTTAGAAGTGTGTTGAATAAGTTAAATGCATGATTCAAAACGGGGATGACTGTATCTCAACACTGAAACTCTGCCTCGTGAATCACTGAAATATTTTCACAACTGGGAGACATCCATGACACACCCAAGTTTCCAGAGGCAGGTAGGGGCGAGGAATAAGGTCGAGAAATGTCCAGTCCCCCTCTCTTTACAGGGCCACAAAGGTAGTGCAAACAGAAGTGAAATATATGGAACTGTCGCTTGTTTCACGTTATAAAAAAGCAGTGTTATTAACATTAGGTCTAACAAGTAGTGTTAATCTCAGGATCCTCCCCAGAACAGGTGCAATGCCTTCTGGGGATCATGTGGATTTCTATGAACTACATGAATAGAGACAGAATTTTTCAGGGCACTTAGATGGCAAGCTCCCAGTGAATAAAATTCATGAATTGTACTTAAGCATCGCTATTTTGGCCTATCACTAGCATTCAGTGGTACTGAACAAAAAGATTGAATTAAAACAAATGGAATGAAACAGACGAGAAACAAATACACATAATGAAAGTTGAAACTGTGTGTTGAGTTACAAGAACTTTAAGTTTGCATTGGCAATGTGTTAAAAATAATTAAGCTTGAACTCTCAATATTCTCAGCAATGTAGAGGAAGATAAACAGAAAGTAATTATAACAAACTAGCATGGCTAACCTTCTTTGCCTGTCATTTAATGCTGTCTGTGATGAGGTTCCAAATTTCCCTTGCAGTATAAGCTATTTCACAACTGGTACAGCCCACTGGAACCAAAGTTTACTCTATCCTCAAACATACTTTGCATAAGTTTTTTCTCCTACTTTCTCTTTCTTAGGTCTTTCTGAGTATGTGTACACAGATCTTGTCTTTCCAGCAAAGTCACTAACACTCTATTGTCATCCAGTTTATTTTTTAACACCCTCTACTTCTTAGTTGTCTACAATCTATATAGACATGCATCATTAATAACTACGCTGGCTTCTATTATCTGTTATCTTTCAGTGTAGCCTTCTCTACTTTATTATAAGATCTTTGCAAGCAATGAACTCTTTCCTAAAGAACAAGAGTACTAACTGTTTGGTTTATTGACTATTCAGCCCAAATATATTTAAAGGTACAATTAATTGTAACAACGTTCTTCAGATTAAATTCACTTGTTTACCTTTATAATTTAATCTCAGTGTGCGAATTTGTGGAAATTTTGAGTGAAATTTTAATCTGAATATTTTGGGATGAGTCTAGTTTCTTTTTTTTTAAAGATTTTTTATTTATGCATACAAGAACTGGGGTATAGGCCAGAGATCCGAGGGGCAAGAAGACTCACCATAGACAGTATGGGGAGCAGAACAGGCAGATCTACTGAAATACACTGCTGAGGGGAGCAGCAGGAAAGGCAGGAGAGGTCTGCTGTGCCATGGGGATCAAACTCAGGCCATAGTGACTGGTGATAGTTTGATAGCACTGAGATTTAACCCTTTTGCCACCAAGGAAGCCCAGATTCTAATTTCTTACCATAAGAAAAAGAGAAGAAAGCATAGGCATTCAAATGGCATTTTCTGTCACTCCATATTTTCTCACATATGAATCTAGTCTAAAATCCACCTGAAAGGTTTTTATGTTAAACTCAAGAGTGTTAAAAACAAAACAACCTGCATTTTCATAGATTTGGTAATCTCCAAGTGTAGAAAATCAGAGATTTTCATTATTCCTAGAATGAGCTAGGGAGCTTGATACTGGAATCAAAATTCATAAAGCTGGCAGAATTGAATTTGAACCCACTAGTGTTGGTGAACCTTACTTAGACATCCACACAGTTGATACAAAACCAATGCTATCATCCATCCACCCATCCATCCACCCTTCCATCCACCCATCCACCCACCCATGTTATTTTGAAAGAAGTATATTGAAATAATGACCTCAAGACAAGTCAAATTTAAAACTCGAAAATGTCATTCCAGTTCTCTAAAGAATTTGGCACATGAGTGAACTCAACTGCAATATTGGGTTAGTGGAAACAGTCAAAAAGGGAAGTGCCAATTTAATCCTGTGTTCCTATATCCTGTCCCAATTTTCTAGCTCACCATTCATTTTCTTTACATTTGTGTTGGGTCTATTGTAAATACTACTCTTAACAATGTTCTAGCATGCATTCCTGAGCAAAGGTAAAGAGAATTTGCCACTGGACCAAGAGTAAAGTACTGTCACGCTGTTCTCCTGGTCTTAATGCAAATTTTGCATGTTCTGACCCCCAACTGCACAGAAAGAACTTTCCAACTCACTCTGCTCACAGAGGGTGCTGCATACTGCTCGTGACCAAATGGAGGTTTTATGTGTTGCATTATTGGTAGTTTGGAAGTATGCTCTGGACAGAACTGAGCATCCCTGGCTGCCTTCAACACACCAGGTAATCACACCATTGCTCAGTAGGCTAAATTATTTTAAACTTTTCAAAAAGATAGCTTCTTTCCGTTTTGCAGATTTTCCTAGGAACAATCTCCATGAAAACGACTCCTAATTTAAAGAAAACTAAGGCATTCCTCACCACTGACAAGGAAAATGGCTCTTTTTGGCCAAATCATAGAAATGAGCTTCCTTAAGTATATTGCACCTTTAAAAGCTGACATTATTGCCACGAAGCCTGAATGGTACCTTGTCAGCATGGAATAACCAGACTGGGCCAAGTTGTCATTTCTGACAGGTCAGTGTAATGAGCAAAAGAACGCTGAGTTTGTCTAAAAGTTTTCACTCGAATCAGCAGGGTAGAGCTGTTTGGGGCGATAACAGCTCTATGTATGTGACTCATTAAATGTGTCACGTTATCAAATGTTGTGGCCCACACTATCACAGCCACCACATTTACACTTTGTTTCCTCCCCCAAGTACCCCCCAAAATTCTTCATATTTCTAATTTGAAAGAGTCCATATTGCAGAACTTTGAGGCAGTGGACGTCAGCTGTGTTTGATTAGATGAATGTTAAGCCCACAGTTGCTCCTTTCGAAAACTTGCACAGAGATAAATACTAGTCTAACTCTCTGTGAACTCCTCCCTGGCATCTCCTGCCTCATTCCCTTGGATTTCTCTGGTGCCATCCTCACCGTCATGAAAGCAGACACAGCGTGGATAAGGGGAACAAACAAGAACTGGGTGCCCCTCACACAGATGGCCTGTTAGAATTGCTGCTCTACATCCATTGCTCAAGTTCTTCCATAGACTGGAGTGTGTGTCTATACAGATTTGCCTTTTAGACTAGAAACACAAATATAAAGACATGATATCACCTAGATTCAGATTTCATAGTAACTTAAGAGAGCAAAGCTTGAAGGTTCCACCCCTTCGAGCTCACCAGCCAGCTGGGATGCCCTCTCTTTAATCAGATGCCCAAACAACAGAAAACATCCCCCCCTTCAGAAAAATTCACTTAATGTTCATGACTAATTAAATTCTCACTCTAGTCATGATTAATGTAACAAATAATTACAGCTTAGATCTAATATAGATACAACTAATTGTTCTGCCCACAGTGCATCGTGACTAACAATTAAACATAGCTTTTAAAGCAAAAGTAAGATCTGAGGAGTGACCTTCACCTGGCTTTGCTCTCACCACTGCAGGAAATGCTGCTTCAGAACTTTGGTTTTTCTCTTCTCTCCTTTGATGGTGACACAAGGTTGTGTTTGTTTGTTTGCCTTTCTCTTTCATTAGGTGTTAGATAAGTTCTACTCTTTTACGCTTCTTGTCATTCCAATTTGTGGGATGTTGGATGTTCTGAGCACAGCAGTAGAGAGAAACATAGGGAGGTTTTAACCAGATTTTCTCCCAGGATTAAGTGTAAAACCTTCTCCATCTGGTCAAAGGGAAAGATAATTGGGGGTGGGGGCAGATTGGTAACACTTGTGGCCTGACTTGTTTCAGTGCTGTCAGCTCCATCTCAGGGGAAAAAAAAATGTGCTTTGATTCTGAAGCCCTGAAATGGAAAGGATTGCTGCTGAGCTGGGCATGTGGGGTGTCTCCACACACACATTCCCAACCAGTGCAAACATCCACAAAACTTTTTGGGATTCTCATAGAGGGGTATGAAGAATGTTCATAACCTCATAAAAAAAAAATGGTGAAATAGAGAATTGATCCCTTACCCATATATCTCATTTGCCTGGAAAAATAGAAGGCACATCAAACCTTGTATGGAAGAATTTGTTTATATAATTAATACATGCCAACCTGTGACTATCAGCTACTTCACCTTCTTAACAGTGTAAGAAAATACTCCCTGTTTTTCTGGCCACAATTAAGCATAGGTTATATTTATGAACTAAAACGCAAATGTTAGAATGCCCAGTGAATGGAACTTCTGGAAAATTTAGCATTCATATATAAGTGCCTCAGATCAGAACATGTTTTTGTTCTTTCAAATATTTCTGAAACATTCAAGGCCATTTTCCTTTCTTGTAGAATCTACTAGACAAACAACATTATTTTACTATTTAAGGAGCTCACAGCATTTTGCGACTAGATTTAGGAGTCAGAATTGGAAAGTTTTGTTTGCACAGCTTACATAATTAATCTGAGACAATTTTTCTAAATATATTCACAACCGTGTGATAATAATTTATATTTATTGAATGTTGAGAGTGTGATCAGATTTGGCCTAGTGACAGTGATTCAATCTTTCATACTCTTTTTATACCTTCACTGGATAAAGTACAAGAAATTCTACAGAGCATTTCACTAAACTAAATTCCAACTCAGGCTGTGTAGGGGAAGTTAGTCAAATACAGCATAAAGGTAACACTGCAGCTCTCTCTGCCACACTCATCCTAGCATTCCGTCTACTACATCAAACTTTGCAATGGCATGTTTTTTGGTTCAGCTAGTCACTTTAGGTTAGCTCCACCCCAGATTGTAGAAAAAACTGTTCCTAGTAAGGAGTAATTTGGGTGCCATAGACCAAGGTCAAAATCTAAACAGTTGCAAAGACACTGAAAATCAGATAGAGATATATGAGTTCCAGCATCAGGATTTCTTGGTTCAGAATGATGATTATCACATTTTAAAAATTAATTTATGAGTCCCTACTTAGTGGATTTCCTAATATTATAGCATTAAAGTCCTGGTTTGCTCTAGTTGAACTTACAGTCTGTGGCGCCAGCAAGGCCAGAGCAGGTTCCCCATGATTCCGGCAGACAGGTAAAGGAGTTATGGAGCCCTCGGTGCTTTTTCAGGCTTTTATTGTTTCATTAGATCAGAGGCTAGCAGGTACACGGCAGGCAGGGGGGCCGGGGGGCCAGGGGGCTGGCAAGCTCCTAGACCCCGGTGCATCTTCACTCTCTGGGCTCTCCAGTCTCTCTCTGCTACTACTGGTGCTTCTGCTTTCTCTTTTTCTCTGCTTTAGCTCTTCTCCTGGCGTCCTCATGACGCCGCCATTGTACGCCCATGTCTAAGCCCAGGTGCGCCCACTTGCGCATGCCCACTTAGGCGCGCGTGCAGGACCTCAGGTGTCCATCGTTACACCAATGGTGGGAAGGCGGAAAAGCCTGGTAACTTTTTCATTTACCCTAAATCATCCTTAAACTTCTAAATTCATGTCAAGAATATTTGAAAAGTGTGAGAATTGAACTAAATTAACAATACCAGGATGTAAAGTCAAGAACAGATACATCTTTCAATCTTTGTACCCAAGGGGCACAGCACAGTGCCTAAGATCTAGGAGGCACTGAGATGTGCTCATAACAAATGGTAGATGGATGAATGATTGAGTACTACAGAAGGGAATTTTTTGGGAGTTATTTTCTATGGATTGATTCCTATGGTGGTTAGGGGTATCTTCTATAGTGATGTGCCTATGACTCCATTATTTTGTGAACCTGCACAAAATTCTTCAGAAGCCCTGATATTTTTTTGAAACATGGGTCTACAGAGTCTCAGACTTGAAAAGATCATAGAGTAGTTACGAATTTCTGAGTAGGATCAATTTAAAAGTAGAGACGATGTTATTTTTATTACTCAACCATTTGTAAATTTTTTTAAAGATTTTATTTATTTATGCTTATGAGAGCTGGGGTACAGGCCAGAGGCATGGGGATGAAGATTCACCAGAGACAGAGTGGGGAGCAGAACAGCAGATCAACTGAAATACACTGCTGAGGGGAGCAGTAGGTGAGGCAGGAGAGGCCTGCTGTGCCATGTGGGTCTCCTCCCTAAATGGGGGATTGAATTTGTGCTGCAGTGGCTGCAGAAGCCCCACAGTGCAGTGCTCAACTCTTTGTGCCACCAGAGAGGTCCCATTTGTAAAATTTTACAAAGAAATATGTATAGTTTTAACAATTACCCAAACTTTTAACCACAAGAGGCCTCTACCTCCTTGTTTTATTTCCATATGACCCCATATAGCCAAGATGCATCAGCAACTAATCAGAATTTCTATCTAACTTAAAATAAAAAGAATTGTCAAATGAATTATGTGGATAACAAGATGATAAAATCCCAGCCTAAAGCAAAAGTAACTAAAATGTGTCAACTTTCCACAGTGTCATCATAAGTGGACATGTGATTTCTGTTAGATTATATGAAATACCAGAAGCAACTCATGAATAGGACCTTTCCCTGTCCATTATGATGAAAAGATCTTGAAGGGTGTGAGGGCTTAAAGTTAGGAAAAGGATAATAAGTGTGCTGAACAATATAAGAGGAGCTTTTTAATGTCAATAAGTATGACTTTTCTCATTCTGCAAAAGTTCTGTAGACTGCTGAATCTATGAAAATGAAAACATTAAATTTAATTTTAGAAGTTACAGAAGAAATTCTGCAATTTCTTTGGATGCAAAAATCATGTTTATATCTTGACACATGCATCAGTTTTATGCTCCTCTCAAGCCAGTTCTCTGGTAGAGTTTAATTTATAGTACTTATGATTTTATTTTTATTTTTCAATCTCAAAATGAATGTCATTCTTATGAAAAGTGCCAGATAGGAAACTAAAGTCTTGCATTTATTTCAAGTATCTAAATCACATAGACCGGTCTAAAGTCATCTACAGCCTCCTGGTTCAATGAAACAGATTGGAAGAAGATGGAAATTAAGCACTGATGACTGCAAAGTTGCCCCACGAGTATCATAGCACAGACTTTTGAAGACTGTGATATATATCATGGCTGTTGTCTCAAAAGCTATTTAAAAAGCAGCACCCCTATTTAGCTTTTTAAAGCTTGTGTTTCTTTCCTATACTTATGTTATCCTTTGCTTAGACCTACTGGCTTCATAAATGTCTCTTATGTGTAGCCAGATCTGTTCTTCGTTCACACACCCTGTTCTTCCTGTTCTGCTCTCCTTGAAACTTTTAGACATTGAAGCTTAGGTCAGCATTTCACCATGTGCACTCTGAGAATGACATGGTGTCTACCAGAGATCTCTACCCCAAACTGCACATGAAAATCGACTAAGAACTGTGTAAAGAATAGCAAGGTCTAGGACCATCCCAGATCAAATATGTGGTCTTGAATATCAGGTTTTATAAATTTAATTGTGCCACAGAAAAGTTTATTGCAGGTGTTGAAATCCAGCAGTCCATAGAAAATGTTTGCAACCACCTATAAACTGAGAAATTACAATGATCTATTTATCTATGTATCTGTACATATGTATGTATATATCTATCTAAAATACACAGGTATATGCATATATACTGATACATTAAACATTTTTTTCTCTTTAAAAGGAACTCATTCAGTAAGGAGAGCTCAGAAAATATATCTTACATAATAAATATTGAAATGGAGATCTCACTTAGGCAAAATGATAATCAGAGTTTCACTCTCTTGCCTCTTTTCCTTCCTTTTTTTCCCTCTCCACTACACTTTTTCCTCTTCTCCAAAAGCTGCTGATGCACCAAGTCCCCTCTTCCTCCCCTCTGTTACTGTGTAATAAAGATTTAATTCAATAATCTATAAAATGTTTTTCAATTTTGAGAACCTATGCTTTACTTACATATCTATACCTTGAATTACTTTACACTAAAAGTTTACCAATTGCTCAAAAGCCCAAACATTGCCTGTGACCTGTGCAAAAGCATTTTCCCACCAAGACCAGGTGGTCTATTATATCCTGGTACCTTTATAGTGATCACTTTGTGTCTGATTTTCAGTTTTAACCAAGGGATTCTAAACTCTTGAGAGCAAAATAAGAGTAATCTACATGTTACCCACCAAAAACTAACAAATATTTAGTAGATACTCAGTGACTCTGACTCGAGTGCTAAGTATAGATTTGAGAGAAATGTGTGAAGTCATTCACAATTGTGATTAACTGATTAATCGTGCCATTATTTGCTTTATTAACTCATCTAAATAAATGGTTCTCAATGTTGGTTGCAATTAGAAGCACTTAGAGAGTAAAAGGAAAATGCTGTATTATCGAAATCTCACTTGAAAAATGGAAACCTGGTTTTTACCCTACAACAACTGAATTAAAATTTATAATTTAAAAAGATCTCCAGGCAGTTGCTATAACACAAAAGATCAAGAAAACTAACCTCTAAAGTATCTAGAAGTTTTCAGAATGAAAGACAATCAGAATCATTTGGCAATCTTGTGAAACATTAATTATCTTGGCTCCTCCTCTAAGAGTTTCTGACTCGGGGGGTCTGAGATGGGGCCTGAAAGATTTGGATTCTGAAAATGTTCCCAGAAGATGTTGATATCAGTGGTCTCGGGACAACAGTTGAGAATCACTAGTCTAGACCACTATTTTCTGAATTAGATTACATGCTGGAATAATATATATATACCGATCTCTGAGTTCAAAATCTAGAGATTCTAATTTCTCTGGGGTACAGTCAGGTCATTGACATTTTTACGAGCTCTTCAGATGATTTCAATATGCACAATTTGAAGAGCATTGGTCAAGATCAGGGGTTATTACATTTAAAAAATACATACATTTTAAATACTTTATTGAGGTAAAATTCAACTGACATAGAGTCAACCGTTTTAAATAAATGACTTAGTGGCATTTAGTTGATATACATTCTGTGAATGCTACCTCTAGCTAACCTTTTCATCAATCTAAAGTTAAACCCTTTGACTTTTAACCTGTTTTTCCTAATGCCTCTCTACCACATACCCCCCCCCCACTGTGACCACCCATTTACATTCTGTCTCTATGGATTTTTATATTCTTATATTTCATATGAAAGGGAGCATACATTGAAGGTCCTTGTGTTTGGACTTCTTCCACTAAGAATTTTGTTTGGTAGTTTGTCTCATCCATATTGTAGCATGTCAGCGCTTCATTTATTTGCATGGTTTTATATATACATATGTATATATGTCTATGTTATGTATATATACGCATGCATGTAGGTATATATGAAATATAGATGGTTACTTGTGAAATAATCATCTTAGTGACTGTGAAGTGGAAAATCAATAACCTTTGCATTATCCAAATGATTAATGATGTTGGTATTTTTTCATGTGTTTTTTTGGCCCTTTATTTACTTATTTTGATAAAGTTGTTCCTTAATCCTTCAGTTGTTTGCTCGCTTTTAACTGGCTGTTATTTTTGTTGTTGTCGAGTTGCTGAATCATCGGACCATAGATGTGAGGATTATTTCTGGACCCTCAAGACTCCTCCACTGGTTTGGTCTGTATATCTGTGCGAATGTCAGTGCCACATTGTTTGGATTTCCTCTTTCTTTACTGAGAATAATGTCAGCTGTGACTTTTTCATAAGTAGGATTTATGAAATTGAGAAAGATCCTTTATTTTTCACAATCTTAAGTAATTGAAAAAGAAAACGAATGCTTGGTGACATATGAAAGTTATATATGAAATTAAGTTCAATGTTCAACTACTTTTTGGTGAAACAGGCCATGCTCATTTTTTCCCACATTGCCCAAAGCTCCATTTGCAGTATGGGGCAGAGTTGCATTGTTGAGTAGTTGTGAGAGACCATAAGGTCCACAAAGTCAGATACATTTGTTATCTGGTCATTTACAGAAAACATTTGCCAGTCCCTGATCCTACCATGCTAGACCATAAGCTCTATGAAGGCAAGCATTTTTTCCTTCATTTCATCAGTGACTCTCTAGTGCTCCCCACAATTTAATGCTACTAAATGCTACACACTTAATAACAATTTGCTGAAATAAGTGATTAGAAAATTCTGAAGCAAACCAATCCAGAAAAGCTTTAATCCCTTGTATATATTAATTCAAATGTTATCTAAGAAAGCAACAAAGAAGTAAGGCCACTTCTCTATTTTCTCTGTTCAATCAGCACTACAGTTTGAGATGTGACAATGATAAGATTATGTAAGTAACATGATATGTAGACACATGTGTTTGTACATAAAGTGATAGACTCACACATACAGTTCTTCACATACAATAGGGGTTTGATTTCATCAGTTCTTTCTCTTTCATCAATTTAGAAGAACACAACATAACCCTAACATGTGTGCCATCTCACATCAAATAAACTATCTTTTTTGACTCTCTGTTTCTTTGTGTGTAACATGGTCATATGCATATCTACCATGAGCCTTTGTGACTTTATGATTATTATTTGAATATTAAATGTGTAAGATGTAGCACAAAGTCTGGGCAGTAGTCTGTAAGACCATGACAGTGAAAGAATGCAATGGCAACCCAAGTGTTTGAAGATAATTTTAGGTCTATTATATATTATTGTAAGCAAGGAGAATTATTTAGGATGCTAAACAAGACATTTACATGTTCTGGGGAACATTCTTAAGGTTGCCCTTATACATTTTTAAGCACATGTACCCTGTAGGACCCCAGGAGGTAATAACTATAATGTATCAGACTGAGGCGGTAGAGAGAAAGGGGCGGGGGTAGGGAGTGGACAGAAAGACTCATCAGCTACTTGTTTCTAGAAGTATGTGAAACAGTGTTTCTGGCATACATGTCCAATGTGAAAATACTATGCATTTCATCTCTATTTGAATTGTGCTTCCAGTTAGGGGTTGTGCTCCATGAGAATCAAGTTGAAAATGTTTTCCTGGTCCCATTTAAAAGGTTATACATAATGAGATTTCTGCCATGGTGGGAAAGTTAAGAATTCTGGGTGACTTGCCAAATCTTTTGATCGCTAGGAGTGCTTTTAATACATATTGCAAAGCATTTGTCTTTGCAAGGTGTAAAATGCCAGAGCTCAGCTTCCTTTTTCAGGGTCTGTTAGTCTCCATAGCATAATTTATCTTAAATTCCCCAGCAGTATTAACTCCTTACACTCAGCAGCATGGGAGAGGAGTATTTCAGTGTGTGACTATGTATATCCAGAGAATCTAAGTATCAGTATTGTCACCTCTGCAATTTGACCCATTTTTGTGATCCAAGATTCTGACAAACACTAAAAATATATTTTTTCAATTAATCAATTTGTATTTATTGAGCACCATATGTGTTTTGTTCAATTTCAAAGGAATATGGTGCATGACCAGTGTACTTAAGAGAAGTTGTAGAAGTCTATGATACTCATACACCATCTCTAGAAGTGAACATACATAATAAACTGGTAATAGTAGATTCCTTTGAGGAGGGCAAGAAATGGGAGGGAGGGATTTCTCTTCACTATTAATCTTTTTATGCCATGTGAACTTGTATAATGTGCTTGACTTACTTAAATGTAAAATAAAAGCACAACTCAAACGATGGTTTTAGGTCAGAAAAACCTGGAGATAGTGCTTAGAAAGTGTGCCAAATGTGGACAGTGATATAGATTCTATGCACCAGTTAAAGGAAGGAAGAATCAGGACTCGAATGACTGGGTAAATTATACATCCCTCTTGCATTGCCTGTGGGTAGTGAATGGTGTCATGGATATATGGTCCACCATAGTCAAATTATTCCCAACTCATTTGGGGTTGTCTGCAGAGGTGACTCAAAGTATTAATAAAGGTACCTGGTAAGTCTTTGCCTTGATTCTTACAGATGCACCGTTTGTGTGCATTTGAGCATGGGCTGACTTTTACCACCTTTCTGCCCCTAACTCTGCAAGGTGATTAAGCAAAGTCAACACTGCCCCGTTCCATTCACTACTCATCCTGCAGGCATCATGTCACAGAATGAGGGTAAAGGGAGGGAAGAAACATAACATAAAATTCTAGAGCCCCTGTTCTGTGGTATACTTTTTACTGTGGTTACTGTGGTAACACTCTGTGGTTATCTGGGGTGTGCCTGGTTTCATAGGGTTCACCATGAATCTAGTTCTTTGACCTCTATTATAACTAATTATAGCTGAACTATTCTCTACTTAAGGCTCCTCATTCCCTCACCACCACACACACCTCCTGAACTTAAAGGTAGACAAGTAGGTCAGTCCCATGTATATGATCTCATGTGAAGAAATGACTGAGTAGAAAACTCCACCTTATATGCGTAATATATGTATAAGCCAAATGTATAAACCAAATATGCATAATATTTATAGAAGAGATGCATATGTTTTCAATCCCATAGGAAGTGTATTGCCCTATTCAATGTCAGATGCTTATCAAATTTCTAGTAGTTTTATGGAATTTTGAAAATTTTGCAGAAGCTGCATCCTCAGGGGTTCAGATCCTATAGCAGAAGGCGACTCATGAAGTTTACCAAATGGACTTAATTCCCCCCAGCTTAAAAGGATATGAAAATTAATCTCAAAAAGAATGGGTAACAGGTTTCGGTACACAGAGTTCAGTTAATAGTCCATCCTTGGCTTTGAATCTTTTGATCAAAAAGAACCCTTGAGTCTGACATCTCATACTTCGATAATGGAAAAAAAAAAAAAAACATTTCTTTTCTAGCTTTGTGTAAATTCCTAGATGTATTTGAGTCCTAAACAGCTTTGTAAATTTTGTAGCAAGTGATCTTTGCTGAAGTCCACACAAGGACTGAGTCAGGAAGTGTTGAGTATGAATGGACAGAAGTTGCTATGAGAGATGTAAGCTGCAGATTTACAGAGAGAATGAAAATTTACATCCTTGCCGGGTATTTTGTTGATGGCTTATAATAGCCTACTGGGAGGTTTACCTTGCATGTCTGGTATCTACAAAACAAATAGCCTCAGCCTGCACTGACCTTGATATCATTATGAATTATTTTAATGGGGAGAAACTGGGGAAAACATTTCTAATGTATTATATACCACCCTGCTAAATGCAGCATCTGGAATAAAGGTCTTCTCTATTTGTCTGTTTACTGTGTGCTGGAGACAAGCCAGGCTATCAAACCAGCATGAATATGTAGATTATTTGCCTTTGGACAAGTTGGTACCCAAGTCTCGAATCCTTTTCCATTAATATTTGCAGTACCCTGTAAATTTTAGAAGGATAAGAAGCAGCAAGTTATTTAAATATTGAAAGTAATGTTATATATGGATCATTAAAGGTAACTTCTTAAAGAAAATATGCTTCAAAGAAACACAACATCAAGTAATTGTATCGGACCCAGCACTGTGTCCACTGGCTTTCATTCTGATTTGGTTATTTGATTAGCAGGTGACCTTGAAATAAATCACTTGATGTGTCTGTTCACCTAGTTGAGGACAGGAGGAAGTTGAACTAAATGATCAATAGGTTCTTTCCAGCTTTGAAACTCCATGGGTCAGTGACTACAAATGGAAGTAAGGCACCTGAAACACTAAAGGACAAAAATTGGAAATCATGGTTCATTTTAAAAAATGATAATGAAGAATGAGGATTACAGAGTGAACTCCTGAGGGATGTGACGATAAGTGGTGGACAGAGTGAAATTTTGAAGAAACTATAAATTACTTATGTTTTTATTTTTACATAGAAGAATGGGGGTATAGGTCAAAGGTGTGGGGCATGAGAGGATTCAGCAGAGACAGAGTTGAGAGGAGAACTGGAGAATTTACTGAAATACACTGCTGAAGGGCGATAGGAGAGAAGAGGTCTGCTGCACCATGTGGGTTAGCTCCATGGCAAGTGATGGAATGCAGGCTGTAATGGTGACAGCACTAAGACTTAATCCCTAGGCTACCAGAGAGGCCTAAAATTACCTTATAAAAGATACAGAAAAATAATAAACTTGTTTCCTTCTTTGCATACAAAGATTGTACATGTGCCATTGTAAGAGGATAAGCTCACTTGGCTTATGTCTTAATTCTGTTCTTCTATTTCATTCATGAGAGGACAGATCCACAGATTGCTTGGCAAGGTAGGACCTGAGGGGCAGTGAGAATTAATTCTTTACCCAAATTGATTATCTCAAAACCCTGCTCTTATGGGTATACAGTGAAGTGTCCCACAATGACTTGCATGTATCATTGCATTAATACTCTACATTGCCTATTGGACTATGTTTATCATATGGTCACAGGTCTGGGACGAAGGGAAGAAATATAAAGAGAAGATATAATAGACATAGTGAGATATAGAAAAAAATAATGTCTGAGATAGTTACTGGCAGATGTTGTTTTAAGCTGATAAACAGTAAGTCCCCAGAGGTACTGCAAAATGGGGTACATATGGCAGGGTTACGGGGGACAATGGAGATTGGTGGCCATGGGGTACAAAAAGGAAGAGGAAAGCACTTCCAATTGACATGAACTTCATGAATTAAATGTGCTCACTTTCCTCAGGAGAGGGGTCCATGTTCCTTCACGGCAAGTGTTGGGATTCTCATTTACACCTACTTCTGTTAAAAGGGCTGGATTATCTTGTTTTACCCACATAGTAAGAGTGAAATCCTGATGCTAGAGAAACATACAATAACAACTGAACAAAGTGGGTACTAGTAGAGCTATTGAACAACAAAACTGCTAAAATCAGATGAGAAAACTTGGGAAATCAAGTGCTCTTAGCAACTTGTAGGGCTGAGTTGAGTGACCTTAGGGATGTGCCATAGTCATTTTTAATGTTTCCAGTTAGACATGTGCTGTGAATCAGTATGGGGAACGTTAACATCTCTCCTTCCCTTCCCTTCTGAGGGAGATTTAGAGGACCCAAAGCTATTCCTCTGTCCACTATCTCTTGAGATTAGAACAGAATAGGCCAAGGGAGATGTCTCCTAATAGACAGGAACTCAGCTTGCAGTTTCTGCTTACCTGTGTAAACCAAATGTATTGTAAAGATAGAATAAAATTAACCAATTAAAAAAGGTTTTGGTGTTACCAAGTCTTTACAGCATGAAAAGAGTCAAATCAATAGAAAAGACTTAGGACATTGTGTAAGCAAAACACTTGCTTTTACTTAACTGACAGAAATTCATTTGCCATTTTGGTTCTATGTAGACAAGCAACACATATTTATTGAATACCTATTGCATTCACATAAAAGTGCTTGAAAATGTAAGATATTCTAACATCTTTTATGCTAACACTCCTATGAGAAAAGCATAGCCTGGCAAGAAAAGCAGAGCACTTAAATGTCATGTAAGGAATGAACACACAAGTGTGATTGAATTTCTAGGGAGGGGGCAGTCATTTCCAGGTGAGGCAAATAGGAAATGCTTCCTGGATTTGCTGACATTTGAACTTGGCCTTGAAAGATTGGTAGTTACGGGGATGAGGTGATACCATATTTTAAAAATTGTAACATACAACTTATTGGGTTTTGACATTTAAGATTACCCAAATCCACATGTGCATGACTATTGAAAGTGTAAGTTTAGCTCAGTAAATGAATTTCTATCTTCCATTAGCTTCAAAAAGTTATATATAAAATGATTCAACATTTAAACATCAATGGTATTTTAAAATTGAGGAAAACTAGTACATTCATAAATTGGCAGAGCAGGGACTTTCTGGGCTAAAGAAATAAGTAGTAAAAATATAAAAGTGTATGAAGATTTGCTGGAGGGATGGAGGACATAATGATGATGTCTTATTTTGCTATGTGACTTATACTCCACCAACAGACCTCTCTGTGCTTTGGGTTAATTACCCATGAGACAGTGTTGGAAGAGGAAAATAACATGATTATAAATAGTTTAGTTGATATAAAATCCTATATAAATGAGTAACAAGTGTAGGGCGATATGTTTAATTAGATATTGATTAAGTTATAGAGTCTGTATCTGACCTTACAGAAGCTGTGTGTATTTTTATTTGCAGTTGACTCCAATTTGCCTTGTGAACACATACATAGCATCACTAGTAAATAAAAGTAAGAGGTCTTACCAGGGAGGTGAAGAATGTATTTGTTTGAAAGCCAAGGTAAAAGGCATCAAGGCTTAGCCAAATGACACAGTAAAGAATAACAGATTCAACTTCCCTTGAAATAGAGATAGCTACACAGTGAATATGATGGCTATTTCATCCTGGGTCCTGGCAGGCACTGGCAGGGCCATAGTGTGATAAAATGCCTGTGGACACCTCATGACAAGGAGTCTATCTTGGGCCCTTTGGGATGGAAGGAAGGAAAGTGCTGGCTGATATTAATGGGTAATAAAATTGTCTCCAGCATGCATAGTCATGTGGACATATATTATTCCCTGGAAGGAAATGGCAGACTAGGGTCAGAAAAGATTTGAACCAAGGTAGATAGACACCTCCTACAAAAGGCAACCTGGTCCCTTAGCTATCACATTTGTTGCTCTTTCTTCATGTCTTGACACTACTTCCCCACAATCTGGAATTACATATGCACTTTGTCTCTCCAAAGATCCGCCAAACACCTATGTACATGCTATCGAATCCATGCTAGCTTCCCTGTGCTGTATTGTTCTCTTTCCTACACATCTTTTTTCTATAAACTCAGATTTTCTTGTATTATTTTGTAGCATTTTTATGTTGTTTGCTACAATTACTCATTAACACACCAGTTGCTTATAATCACGGGGCAATAAGAATAGATCACAGTTATTTGTATACACTCCACTGGATGCACAGAGAAGGGGACACTTCATAAATATTTCTTGAAGAAGTGAAAGAATGAATGAATGAATAATGTAATTTGTTCTTCACTGTGTGACATTGTGGTGAACTCAAATGTGTGATCAACACCTGCGATGGGCTACATGGAGACAATGAGGGGGATTGTACACCCCAACTCTTGTCACAGCTCATATTTCTGGACACTAAGAACATCATGTGGCAGTTCTATTAGTGATCACTTCATAAAGAAGTAAAAAATAATTAAACAGCATCCTTATCAGTTCCTAACTGAATTCCACCTCTGAGATGGCTGACTAAGGATTGCAATGTGCAAATGTCCAAAAAAACAAAGACCCCCTTCAGTTGTTTGTTTTTTTTACTGTAAAAGATTATATACACACTACTGTGTATATATGAAAATACATGTGTGTTTCAATTCTCTACATGCATGTGCTCATTTGTTTCTTTCTAGTGTACAAGATTTTTCCATACACATGTATGCATGCATGTGCACACATGCACACATACAGACAACATTACATTGAGCCTGAGCACCACGATCCTGAAAATCAGGACAGGGTAAGAAAGATTTTAGAAAAATGCTTACGACAAAAGTGTTACCCTTCCTCATATGACTGTATAAGGCCCATGGATCCATCCACACCTCTTTTCTTATAACAAGACCATATACAAACCCTCTAAATTTCTATCCTTTGCCTTTTAAAAGATTAGCTGAACTAATATCACCACTGATCAACCCAAACACAATGCTTAATAACCAAACATTAGAATCTTTCCCTGCTTGCAGTTCCCTGAAAACTATCCCTCTAAATCAGCACATCATATACAGCCCCTCCTCAGATTAGGCTGGTGTCAGGGGAAAACGTTATCTGGTTTACTGCTCAGCCACACCACCCTTCCTGCTACTCCTCCATGTCCGGTTCTCTCTGTCTGTATACTTCTCGCTAAAAAACGTTTTTCTTACCCTTAAGGAATCCTCATACCTTCGACGTAGCCTTCCACATCCAACCCCCCGCCCCCGCCAACAATTTTACTCTTTAGAATAAAATCACTCCTTACTAAGTCCAGGTTTGCTTTTTATTTAACAATACATCAACACACACACACACACACACTGTAGAAGTCAGCCAGTAGAAAAATGAGGAATTAAATGAAAGAACATGAAATGTATTAAAAATAACTTCCTAATAAGTAATGCGATGGAGGAAGACAAGTCAGAGGGAGGGAAGGAAAAGGCAACACACAGACAGAGAGAGACGTGGTGAAAATGTGTTGGTTACTTTCATCTGGGTCCTTAGAAATACATGCATTTTTTAAAAAATGAAAAGTATACTCTCTTTTTACTTGAATATGACAGAATAGAAAATGTATATTTGGAACTTCAAGCACAGATGAGTTTTTTTGAATATTTGATAAAAAAGATAACTCATTTTCAAAATATGCTTTAAGTTTCAGAAAAACAGATTTTTGCCTCCCCGTCTCAGTTTATGACAGTCTCAATAAGCTCCCTGCCAATAAAGTAAAGGTAATAACATTCTCACTCTCACTCCTCCCCTAACCTGCTTCTAAATATTAACATGAAATTGTAAGTTTAACTATCTTATGTTAAAATTTAGAATGATTACCTTTTTTTAATTTTCTGAATTCAAAATGCCTAGTGTTGTTTCATATTTATATTTAAATGAAGTTAATGAAACCCATGCACTCTATTTTTTTTTAATTATGGCTTCTACAATTTCTTAAATCTTTATTTTCATTCACTCATCTCAACTAGCTAGAATTCATATTTAGGACATTTTATGGCTGCTGTTACTGTTTTTGTTTTCAAAAGAGGTCCATGAATGTTAAGCCTCAATTCCTTCATGTTTAAAAACCTGCCTGTTGATTTTCTACTTGAACTAAAACTTGGCAAATAACATTACATTCTTTCCTGCACAACTTGGCAGTTTTGTCTCACTGGATTCTTAGCTCAAATGCTTGTCTGTGGCCGTGAGTCAGGCCAGCCCCACAAAACCTTCTTTGCCTGCAATTTGTTTTCCTTTCTGGATAACCTAAATATTTTTACCTTTATTCATGAATTTCAAGAATTATTAATCCAATATTGTTGACAGTACTGAATACCCTGTTTTAACTCTTTCTAAAACTGAAGACATAGTTTGATTCAAACATGATTCTTCTCTTATGTGATAGAACATGTTTCCTATTCTATTTGAATGTCCTTCATTGGTTTACACAGAGCCCTATTTCAAGGACACACAGCATCTTACATCTCTCACCTGTACATCACGTAGTCCTCTCTATTCTAATCTACTGTTGCTGTTTTTCTCATTCATCACCATGGAAAGTTTCATAAACTTTCTTTATCTGTAATTTGAACTTTTAAAAATGTATAGCCCTCTCCTCACTGCTTTCACATTATTTCTAAATTCCACTATCTCCTGTTATTGCTTCCGCTTCTGTTATAACCTCTTCCTCGGTCTTTGTAAAAACTTTACTTTCCATTTTTCTTATGTGGTGTGTTCATATTTAGTTTGTGAGGAAGAGAGAAAGATTTCTTACTGCTCCATATGAGATCTGAGACTCAGAATTATAATTTGAGATTTGGGTGTTTGGTTATAATTCAAGACTTGGGTACTTATTTTCTTTTCTATCTTTTTTAGACCCTGAGGACACTGTAGAGACAGACATGAGGTCAGCTCTTCAGGGCACCTAGACCTGGTTCCTATAGGTAAGAAAAAAATGTCTATAACTGCCAGCTGGACTGACATAGCGAAAAATCTGAATAGTTTTTATTCTAGCTCAGCCATTCCATGTTTTAAGCTCTGGCCCTTCCTGAATTCAACTTTGCTTCTGCCTTTGAGATGCTATTATTTCTGACTAGCTTTATGGATCCTATAGGTAGATTTGTTTCACCCATTTAGAGAATGTTTGTCATTTCTTGATTCAGAGTTGTTTTTCCCACTGAATATTGGAGCCAAAGCATTTATCTCCATAAGAGACACATCCCCTACCCATGCCCCTATTTTTCCCAGCAGTCAGTTGTTTTACAGGCCAGTTAAAACAAAGAAAGGATTAGCATATAATCAGTTAGCTTCATATTTGCAATCGTTTATGAGAATTCTCAACATTACTACTTCTATTCTATTCCTGAGTCATCTTTGTCTTTTCTGGCATCAACTTAGGCATTGTATGGTTTTGACTGTGCTCTTTAATTGGGTTTGCTGTGAAAGGATTTCTTTGCTGATTTTGACAATGTTTTTGGTCAATGTTTTTTTGCCATCATTACCTGAAAGAGTCTCCCAAACTATCGCTGGATCCCCAGGTGTGACATGCATGTCCACACGGAAAGTCCTTTCATGCTTCCATTCCCACCTCAGATGCTATGTACTTTCTGAAGCCCTCATGGGGATAATGCCTCATTGGCACCACGGCCACCAGCCCTCCCTCTCATCACACCCCCTCTTCCCTGCAGCCTGCCTTACTCTCGGATTCCTCAACATTTCTAAAACCTCAAGCAGCGTAAAAGCAGCACTATGTTACATCCAATCTTGATAGCCACTCTACATGCTTATTGAACTTGGTCTCTAGGGACTCCTAGCTGTATAGGTTAGAGTCAGAGTCTTATAAAATCCTTCTTTAAATCAATGTCTTCACTTTTTTTTTTTTTTTTTTTTTTACAGCTTACCTTCTACCAACACTCTGACCTGGTCCATGGAGCCATGTTCCAACTCTCTATCCTTCAATGTCCTTAAACACCTGCAAAGAAGATGAAGACAACCAAGACAGATATCACTTTATCAATTCCCTGGATGTAGAACTAAATCTCAGTTGCTGTTTCCCTGAAACAACTATGATAAATATGTGTGAGTGGTTTCTGTGTTTGGGCTATATATGTTAAAATGAATACATGTAATTAAATCTCGGCATAAACCTTAATTGTTTCTATGGAGTAAATTTCAAGAAAGAGTTAAGAGGAGCGCAAGATTTTTGAGAGTTTTTCTCTTCAAATGTTCTAAAGCAACAAATTATCAGATCGTGTGCCTATGATCATCATAGCCTTACTGCATGCATGTCTTTTTTTTTATTGTTTTAGCATTAGCAAATTTGATGGATTAAAAATTAGCATAGTTGATTTATATTTTGTCATTCACTAGTAAGCGTGAATATCACCACGTATGCTTATTAAACCTATATGTTTAAGCCTGTAATTTCTTTATTATATTGTTCTGTTTTCTATATTGACTAATGTTGAGAACTGTATGTATATATGAGTGAATGAATGCATTCATCTATGTATCTATCATCCTATCAATCATCTACCTATACCTATGAATCTTTTGCTCATATATTCTTTAGGCAAATGAAATGCCTATTTAGGTATCTTTTTAAATATTAATAATCATTGCATCTCCATTTTACATTATGCCCACCCCACTGGCCTTGGTCTTCTGTTTTTTGTTTGGTCTCCACTCTCAAATGTGTGACTCATCACTTGGAAACTATGCTTCACCCCTTGTGTGATACATTCCTAAATAGCTACCCTTATTTCCATGTTCTGAACAGATTTCTTCATATTATTTTTAAATATCTGTTCTAAATGACAGATTTTGTTTTTCCTTCGTCATTTTCATCTAGAAAGAATACTTCTCTATTTGTATCCTCTTCCACCTATGTAATTTCATCCAAAATAAAAGGCCATCCCACAGTTCATTTCCTCTTTTCATTTTCTACACAGACTCTGACATATAGTAGTTACATAAGCAGGGACTCCCTGGTGCCGCAGCGGGTTAAGCAACACACTATGAAGCAAACCACAGCCACTGCAGCACGAGTTCAATCCCTGCTGCAGGCCAGGGAGAGGACCCACATGGTGCAGCAGACCTCTCCTGCTGTGCCCGATGCTCCCCTCAGCAGTGTGCTTCCGTTGATCTGCCTGTTCTGCTCCCCGCTCTCTCTGGTGAAACCTCTCACCCTACCACACACCTCTGGCCTGTACCCCAGTGCTTGTATGCATAAATAAATATTTAAAAAAAAACAGTTACATAAGCAAGTGATTGGTTTAATTCACTGTGTTCCCTTCCTATGTTTATGAAGATTACAGAAAGAGTAGGACTGCAGTCTTTAAATTTTAAAAATTTCCAGAACTGTGGATCTGTGGGAGACAGTGATTATAGAGCAGTTTTCATGAAATGACTTAAAAGTTTTTAAAGATAAATTGATACTTTCTCCAACTATGTGTACTCCTGATAATTCATGATACTAGGAAGACAAGAAACACCCCTTAAAAATATTAGTCATAAGAGACACTCTGTCTTCTATTGTGTGTAATTACAATGAATTATTTTATATAACAATATTGGAAAATGATAAAGATGTTGTATGGCCCCTGTCCCCAGTGCACTGCCCTATGCACATCTATATTGCCTTATAATAAAATGGCAAATGGCTTATTTACTTTTTGGTTTGTGTAGGAGCTGGCTGAGTTGACACACTCTTGAATTTCATCTATTTTCAATCAAATGCTCTACATAAACTTGGCTTCTCTCAGCTGCCTGAGCCCATTACTAAGTTATATATTCCCTTTTCATTGCTCCATCACAGTGCTATAGATTTGAATGACACGAGTCATCTGTGGTTTCGCTTATGAAAGGCTCTATAGCAACTTAAGATATTGTTTTCAGATTGGACTGCATTGTGCAACTCATATCCCACTACTGCCTCGACTCCCAACAGGACTTCTTAGGTAGATAATAATATATTTGAATAGGAAACATCTAGTCCAAAATATTTGCACACACAGTAATTGAATGACTGCAAGTAGAAGATAATTTTCTTATTATTAATCCTGAACAGTTTAGCTCTACAGAATACCTGTACATTTCCAATATGCATTCAGTTTCATTGAATTTTTTTTCTCACTGACATCTGGTTATTTAATCTTCTGCCAACATTGTGTGTGTGAAGCATATTTTTTCAGCTATGCCCACTCAGCTTTTAGACTATTGATGTTTTCATAGAGAATGGTGCATGTGTGTCAAATTATAGCTATTGATCTATGTTTGTTAATGCATACCATTGTTTAGATACTGTTATGGCTTGTCTAGTTGTTCATATATAAATAAAAGGAGGAAAGGAGAAAAAATGCACTTCTTTTTTATATGAATTTCATTGTTGAATGAAGACTGTTTATTTGAATTGAAACGACATTGAAATCAATGTTTCTTTAGATATGAGTTATCTTTTTCCATTTTTCAGTATCAAATAGAAGTAATAGGATGTAGAGCTATAACATAGAGAATTCTATTTTTCAACAAAAATAAATCTTCTTAAACTATATTGTGTCATATTTCCTTTGTCTTTAAAAATAACTTTTCTATATACTGCAACATATTTCTCCCTATTAAATGAATATTGTCAAAATAAGACTTAATTTTTTTTTCAGTTTCCACCTATTAAAGATTCTTTGTTAAAAGTTTTCTAATAAAATACCTTGTCTAATTTTGTTTCTTGCCATTTTCTAATATTGGTTCTCTCCATTTACTCTGTGAAATGTTTAGGATAGAAATGTAATTTAAATGGCTTTAATGATATTAACATTAGCCTTTGTTTTTATCAAAATTGTCAAAATGTAATAAAACACTAACATAACATTGTCTTGGGGTAATTTCAGTATGTGGCAGATTAAGAGGTAAATGTAGAGAGAGGAAAAATGAATCATTTAGAATAATTTAAGCAAGAAGCCCCACATTTAAGGAAACCAAATACAAAGCAGGTTAAAATATATATATATATGTATCTGTATGCTTTAGAGGCTTCACAGAACTTTTGCGCCCATGACCTTAACCGTGTGCTGCTAGCAAGACATGGGCTCCTGCATAGAGAAGTGAGGTCTTTAGAACCAGACAGAAGACCTAAAGGAAGAAACAAAGTAATCTGATGGAGATCAAATACCTGTTTGTTAATACATCAAAACTAAGTGTAAGATATCCCACCCACAAATCTGTTTGTAAAGACTATTCCAGGATAGTTTGTAAAGACTATTCCAGTGTCTCAGCAAAGTTCAGGAAAACCTTGGCTTGAATCTTGTCTTACAACCTGTATGAAAGGTTCTTCTCTCTTAGCCTCAGGGTCTTCATGTAGTAAAAAGCCCCCTCTTTCTTAAGATTGTTTTGAATATTTTAAAAAAATCACAAAACATCAGTATAATAAGGACTGAGAGTATATCAATGAATAAAATATGGTACCCACATTCCAGAAGATCACATTCTTCTGGAAGAGGAAGAAAAGTAAATTAAGTGATGTCAATGAAATTTGTCAATGAAGGAGAGAACGCTTTGCCTCATGAGAGCAGAGGGCAGGGCAGCCACCTGTATCATGACTAGGAGAGGATGAGGGTGAGAAGAAGACTTCCTGGAACTTGATGCTTGCCTTGACAGATACACAGATGTCACACAGGAATTGGAGAAAATGTTCTGGGCAGAAGAACTAGCAAAATGCAAGGAAAAGGGGCAAAGAAAGCATGATGGTGTTCAGGAGCTGCTAGTGATCCACACAAAGTGTCCTCTCTGGGTGGCAAGATGGGAATACAGATGAACCAGGAGCTTTTATAATCATAGAGACTTTATTCTAATTACATAGATGAATTTAGAATTACCCCCATATAGTTTATCAATAAGGATATTAAGTAAGAGATTTTCACTGAAAAAAGTTTGACAGCACTTTAGAATATTTATAACTGAGTCTCCCTGGTGGTGCATCAGGTTAAGCAACACACTATGAAGCATTTGCAGCCACTGCAGCACAAGTTCAAACCCCTGGCCAGGGAGTGACCCACATGGCACAGCAGACCTCTCCTGGCTTACCTGATGCTCCCCTCAGCAGTGTATTTCAGTCACTCTGCCTGTTCTGTGTCCCACTCTGTCTCTGGTGAATCTTCCCATCCTCCATACCTCTGGCCTATACTACAGTTCTTGTATGCATAAATAGATCTTTAAAAAAAGAAGACTATTTATAACATTAAAATAACACTTAGCCCTGAATGTGCATTAAGGAATGGATATATTTCACTTCTTTTGTAATTTTAATTGTTCTTTAAAATTAATAATTATTTATTTTTAATAGCCCTCACATCTTCCTCCATCTGGTTTTACTTTTATAGTTTGTATGGGCAGAAACACCAGCTGCCTCTTGGGGAAGGTTTAATTGGAAATAAATTGTTTGAGAACGTTTAAATCTGAATCTTCATTCAACCCTCAGTTTTTAATAATTTGGTCAGGAATAAATTTTCTCACAAACGGGGCCTCCCTGGTGGCGCAGTGGGTTAAGCAACGCACTATGAAGCAAACCGCAACCACTGCAGCACGAGTTCGATCCCTGCTGCCGGCCAGAGAGG
>JAGFMF010011464.1:4802010-4975327 GCA_019455555.1 Galemys pyrenaicus
GCTCTGTCTGTGGTGAATCCTCTCACCCCCCCACACCTCTGGCCTGTGCCCCAGTGCTTGTATGCATAAATAAATAAATCTTTAAAAAAAAAAAATTTTCTCACAAACTTTTGAAAGCATAGCTGCTTATTTTATGGATTATGTTGTTGCAAATGTGAAATCTTATCCTTGATGCTTTGTATGGGACAAAATTTTATTTATTTTTTAAAGAGTTATTTTATTATATTTATGCATACTAGAACTGGGGTGTAGGCCAGGGGTGCAGAGGCAGAGCCTGGTGAGAGAATTCACCAGAGACAGAGAGGGGAGCAGAGGGTGGATTGACTGAAATAAATTCCTGAGGGGAGCAGCAGCGGGGGTGATAATGCCTCTCCATGTGGGTCAGCTCCCTGGCTGGGGATTGAACTTATGCCACAGTGGTTGCCAACAGCTTGATAGTGCTGAGACGTTAACCCCTGTGCCACCAGGGAGCCCCTAAGTAACAAAATTTTAATTGCTGATGATTTATGGACTCTCCCTGTCATCCCCGGTATACTGAAAGTTCATTAGAAAGTGCCTTGGCTTGGATTTTATTGATTCCTCTCACTTTGAAAAACAGTATTTTTATCTCTACTACTCTTCATCCTACCCATATCTTCTTTCTCCTATTCTTCATTTTCTCTTTCTTATTCTCCACTGAACAGCAGATCCTTTGATGTGTCAGTTCTATTTTCTTTCCCATTTTCTAGCATTTGCTAATTTTGTTAAATGTCTAAGAGATTTTCTTAATTTCAAGTCCAATTTATTTTACTATATAATAGTTTATACTTAAAAATTAATCTCTAAAAATACTCCTTTATAATATACCATTCTTTTTTTGGCAGGTGAAATATTGTTTCTTATCCCTCAATTATCAGGTTCAAAATAATCAAAGATTGTCCATCCACTGGAAAAGTGACTGACATAAATGCATTTTGCTCCAACTTAATAAATACTTGTTGAATAAATGTATAAACATTGCTACCTAAAGCACTCAATCATAGACTATAAGTTTTTTTGCTTGATTCATAACTTGTTCATCATTTAATCTACTGTATGTTTTCTCTCTTAAAATTTGTCTTTTATGTAAAAGATTTTACTTTGAACAAAACTAAAATAAATAAATAATAAACTTTGGATATTATCCTTGTTATATTATTTTTTATTTTTAAACTATCTGAAATAAATATAGCAAGATGTTAAAATTTGCCAGTCTATTGACACTTGTATTTTATTATTAATTACACCTATGCTTTCAGTATTTTACTTTTTAAGAAAGCAAAAACAAAGTTAATATTTAAATTCAGATTATGTATAAATTACTGTAAAATATTAAAATAATTGTGAAACAAAACTATGTCTTCAGGAGCTCGTCACTTGAAGCCGATTTTAATATTATTTCCAATGAATAAGTTTTTGGGAAAACTGTATAGTCACATGCAAAATAATTAAACTAGACTACTATCTAATACCACCTACCGAAAAAACAAAAAAACAAAACTCAAAATGAACTAAAGACATGAATGTAAGATCTTAAATTATGAAATACAAAGAAAACCCACAAAATACTCCATAAAATTGGCTCCACAGATGGCTTCAACTGCAATGATCCGGGAAACACAAGCAAAAATAAACAAATGGGACTGCATCAAACTAAGAAGCTTTGGTACAGAGAAAGAAACTCACATCACAACAAGATATCCTGCTGAATGGGGGGAGATATTTGCACATAACACATCCATCAAGGGCTTAAAAGACAAAATATGCAAGGGAATCGTAACACTCAAAAATAAACAACTGATAAAAAAAAAATGGGCAAAGTATCTGACTAGCACGCTCCAGAGAAGACATTCACAGATGACCAGTAGGCACAAGAAAAGTTGTCCATCATACTTATTATTAGATAAATCAAAATCAAAACAACATTGAAAGATCATCTCATACCTGTGAAAATGGCTGTAATCCACTGGATATTTATCTAGACTGAACATTGAGGTCTGAGTAGCTGACCAGAACTGAGTGGGACAGGGGCAGGGCTTGCTGAATGGGGCTCTGCACCTCAGTGTAAATGACAGGGAGCTGCTGTTCCAGTCTTTTTCATCTCTGTCAGTACCTGCAAGTCTTTTTCTTTAAACAGGGGAGCCATCTTACGGAATGATGTCAGTCCCTGCCTAGAGGATATATACCTGACTTTCATGATTTGAGATGCTTGTTCAGGGAGGTAAACTGTAGAGCACACTTTGTAGGTAGGATTTGCTCTCAATCCTCCCATTTCCAAGATGAGATAACCCCAACCTTGCAGCTTTATATCACTGAGTCAAGTGGCACACCGTGCATTTTCCCTCAAGAGAAAACCTTCTCTGTTCTTCTGGATAAAGGAGGGGAATGTTCTTGACAGCATGTTTTTGACATATTGTTCCATTTTGAAATGGAACACTGTTTTTTTCACCATTTATTTTATGAACCCCAAAAATTCCACTCAATTTTAAATTGCAATCTGAAACCTTGACCACATAAGTATCTAGAACCCTCTATCTCTAAACAGACTTTGTAAGGTGAATGGTAATTTTATTTTTTCCCTATACAAGTAATTAGGTTTTATTCTTCAATCTATTAAAATTTTCCCATCTGCTCATTAAAAGAAAATGTTGACAGTTCTATTCTGATACTTTCTCCTAATTCTCTTTGTTTTTCGGGGCTTATTCTTTATTCCAGAGTTGTTATCTTATTGGAGTTTCAACAAAGATGACATGCAAATATTTTGCATTACCAAGTTTATACAGAAATTCTTACAAACAGAAGAATAAAGAAGGAAAATCTGAAACACCACAAACTCTTAGAACACTGCTATACTGCAAGCAACAAGCGTACCTATAAATTATTTTTCTGTACAAGAGTCATTTACTATTGCAGTCTATTGTAGGTTGCTTCTTCGGTAGTACACATGGGACTCTAGTGAGCCAATAGAGTGCTCACAGCACCCAAAGGGAATTGTTTCCTCTTTGTAAACCTTTGCATGTGCTGTGTCCACTTGAAACTTTCTGCTGTTTATTTTCTTGTTTTGGTTGAGAGGCTCTCTCATATACTTTAAATGTATGAGAAAAATTGTTACGATAAACTAATACACCATTGATAGAATGGTGTTAGGTAGCACAGAATGTCTAAATTTAACTTTTGCAAAAGTCTTACCAAATCACCTGAGCCATTCACTCACTCCAGTTCACTTTCCAAACTCTCACCTGCTTATCCCCTACTCCTGTTCATGTACATTTCTGGAATTATTTAATTCATGCATATTCCATGCCATGCATATTCCATGTCATGTACATTCCATTTATTTCTGAAGTCTGAATGATGGAAATGGAAAAAACAGAGACACCTTGATTCGAATTCAACCTCCCCTACTATCAATATGATCTTGAGCTAGCTACTGATTTTCCTAAACTTATGTCTTACAATATTTATGAGGGACAAAATTGTACCCTTTATTAGAAACCATGAAGCACAAAATACTTGTAAACTAAAAGTTGTCTGTTTTCTACACGTTAATTTTCAAAAGTTGGTAGTCCGAAAAATAGATAGATGAGCAACCTCTCAAAAGGTAGAAAGGATATATTTTGGTGAACAATCGTGGTTCTGTAATTTTCTTTCCAATCTATGTAACTGATAGATTAGACTAAGGAACTCATAAGGATACAAATAATGAGCATAGAAATAGAATGGAAAGACATCTGGACTTGTTCAGTTAGCTGGGGAAGTCATTTAAGAAGGATTCCTGCTCACCCCTTTCTTAGATTCATTTTTGTGCCTAGTTCAGATCAAACATCTCATCACCTGAATTTGGTTGTTTTTCTAAGTCCAACCCAGCCCTTAATCAATGTAATAATAAAAAAGAAAAACAAACCAACAAAGATTTTGTTAATCTCTACTCAGCATCCTCACATGCCATGTGTTTCCTATACAAATACTATAACTGAGGAATCACGTTATGTGACCTTCAGCACCTGATCACTTCTTTCTAGGCCTTTGCCTACATGCTCAGAAAGGACGAAAATGAGCTTTGGAAGAAATGATGGGCCTGCAGGTAGGCAGGGTCTTGAATCAGATCTGGGAAAATGTCCAAGTTTTGATAGACTGAGGGGGTCAGGAGCATTACAGAAGAAGCTAGTTGGTGCCTCAGTACACTCAGGAACAGGAGACTGACCGGTTGTTTGGTATTAGAGAAAACCACCAAACAAGGAGATCAAATGGAGTGGGGCCTAAGACAGTCCACAGGATCTAAGGACATAAAAGGAGCTCAAAGAAAGGAAGTGATTTAATCGAGAGCACAGAGCCAATCAGTAGCAATCATAAATACATCCTGTACCCAGGTCTCTTTCAATTTCTTTAAGCTACTGATGACTCTTACGTCCCCACTGGCTTGGCCAGCACTCTGGGGGTCAGGCAAACACAGACGCACCCAAACTTAATCAACAGTAGTAGGAAGTTCAGAACCCATGCAGGACGCACACTGCTCAATCACTGTGCCCAGCATAACCGCCAGGGTCATTTCTGCAGTCTGCAGACCGGCTGTCTCCACGGCTGGGCCTCCTTCTGTCCTGCGGCTTATGGCCCCACCCCCACCTCTAGCGGAGTCCCGGCAGCCAACACAGGAGTCACACGTGGCACATGCACTCTGGCTGTGACGCTCACTCAGGCACCCCTTACGCTGAGTGTCTCTTAGTGACACAATAGTTCTCACAGATTTTTTTTTCTTTGTCCTAGACAATGCCTTGCCACTTTTTGCTCATAATAATTGAAGTTCTCCAGTCTGCTTTATTTTCTATTTATTCCTCTTTCTGAAACCCATGTATTGATTAACATGCTCTTTAAGATACAAGCTAGAAAATAGACCACCCCAAAGAGTGAGAAGCACCCTGATATCAGATCAGTACTCCCTAGTCATTGGGCACTAATCACTCACCATTTTTTACTTTCAGTTTTCCTGAAATGAGCAATTATCCTCCCATCTCCCACGCTAACTCCTTGTGAGCAGGAGCTATGGCTTATGGCTTGTTTCCACCTTGTGTAGACACATACCGCCCAGCCTAGCAATTGGAGCGATGGAACCTGGTGACTGCTGATTGATTGACTGATTAATTGAAAGCAAAATGGATTTTACTGGTCAATCAATTACGCTGATGGACAAAGGGAAACAAAATAGAACTCACTGACACAAACATTATTGTAGGCTTCGCTGCAGCAAATCCCCCACATTTGTGTGTCTCATCTCCCTGCATGTTTTATTTGATCTTTCAAGAGAAACTTCACTATGTCCTTCTTGCCCTTATGTAAACCCTTGCCCCTCTTCCATCCACTGGTGCCTCCCGTGTCTTCTCGGGGTTTGAATTCTTAAAAGAGAGCATGTAAACATTCTCCTGCAGCCTGCTGCCTGCCAGAGCCAAAGGCGTTGTCAGCGACTAGCCAGCAGTGGTAGCGCAGTGCCGGGCTGTGTTTTTGCAAGTACAAGACAGAAAATCCATGTAATTACCTCTGAAGCCGGAGAAGCTGTGCCGCCTGACAGAACAGCATGTGTAGGAAGCACTTTGTCAGGCCTCCGCTGACTAATTCCCCACTCCACCCGGGGTTGAGTGTGCCAGTGTGTGTGTAGGTGTGAGTGTGTGTGCGCACGCCTGTGTCTGAAAGTCCCACCAGGAGGCCCATATTTAACTCTAAGATTCCAACCCTGGCCTGGTTTCAAGCAATCCCTGTTTTGCTTCATCTACACCCAAAAGGAATCTGGACTTTGGAAGGCTCTGAGCGAGCCTAAAGGATGAAATCCTCCCTTCCCCTGTCAAGACAGTCTGGCAGCTGGGCATTCAGTGCTGCTGCTCAGAAGAGAGGAAATAGAGGCCCTGTAACAAATTGACCACAAAACCCTTTAGGGGGTCCCTTGAGATAGGGAAGCCAGACACCCCAGATAAGATGTCCTGCATCCTCCAAAGAACCCCCAGGGCTCAGGCCATCTTGCCATCTGCTTTTTGAACTCATTTAAGTGTTGCAAATTAGCCTGAATATTCAGAACCATCTTCCAAAGGAAACTCAGACTTAAAGACCTACAGAGTAGCAAGGAAGCAGGCAGGGGTAGTTCTTCCTCATCCTGGCTGACTATAGTTATGAATCAGAGGTCTTCCTCATAAGTGAGCTGAATTATCCCTAACTGAAGTATCCCTGATAGCCATATGCAGTGAGAGGGTGTGGGTGACAGAATGATCTCAAAGCATATCTGTGCTCCTCACTGCAGTCCCAGGCTTTCCCCAGGACATTGTACATTCATTAAGGGAAAGGCTTTAGGTTTATGTTGCTGAGTTGTTTGGTCTAACCAGTAAGTCCACAGCATAGGTAACAATGCCAAAAGTAAATAGCAAGGCACAATAAATATTTGTCAAATGAATGAAAACATGAATCAAGATGATAATCTTTCTGCATCTCTGCTACTTCTGCTGGGGTTCAGGATATGCTAACTCAAGATCTGACAACTTGGCATGTGAAAATAGAAGGAATTTGAGAAGCTGGAAAGTCACACTCTCCCCTCACTCATTACCTTTCTTGCCCAAAACAAGTCACTTAACCCTCATGTGAGAGGTGCCCGCATCTGAGGAAATCTGCATCCTCTGAAAATACAGGGACCGTAGAAGAATTCTAACAATCCAAACTTGCTAAGTGACCCCCAGTTTATTCCATTTACTTCATACTTCCAGACCTGTTATCTTTCTCCAAGACCATTCAATTTTCATCAATTGCAACATAAAAATCTTTCCTTTGGGTCTGCCTTTCCTTAAAATGTGCCCTGTCATTTACATGATTTTTTCCTATTAATATCTTCTTATCAGTTTAAGTTTCAGACTCAGGCACAGGCTGTAAGATATTTGCATGCTACAAGGTTATTGTGTAGTTAAAGGGAGAGAACACAGGTAGAGCTGTCAAGGGGCACTACCCCCTTTCCTCACCATTGAAGACAAAAGACCTAAGAAAAAAACATTCTTTCCAAATTAATAGTACCCTAGAAATGGTGCTTCGTAAAGGTGTGGCATGTACTGATGATAGAGAAAGAAATAACCCTATTGCGATTTATACTACTGTGTCTAAAGTTGCTTCTTCCTGCGGTCTGACACTTCAGTTCAAAAATCTGTACGAATTCCAGTGGGACTTTAAGAGAGATGAGCGGAGCAATGGGCAATAGTACTTGCTGCCTGGCCAGTTCTCCTACATCCACTGGTTGCCAATACCTTTTCCCCCCAAGCTCAGAGGCTGTGCTCTCAACCCATTTCTTTTGCAGTTGGCTTGCAGAAAACAATCTGATGAACAGACTTATAATAAGGGGCCTGGGGCTGGGATTAAACTCTTACTTGGTTATTTGCATTTTTATGAGGGTAGATCTGAATTCAAAGAATAGGCCAAGATTAATGACATTTAGGATATCAGTGGAAGAGATGATTTTATACCATAACTCTCAGAATGCTTGACAGCTCATGAGAAATAAGAGATCATCTGCCATATTATTCTATATTTGCCACCTATCAATATGCCCTGCACTATCCAATATTGATGAAGAGTAGGCATCATAGTCATTCATGAAGCTGGCCCTGCTCAGCCTTGGTTTCTTTGAATGAGAACAGTCATTGACTCCAAGCTATTGCTTTGAGACACTTCACTGTTTTGGAAACTTTGTGCTTGAAAATTGCAAACAAAGTTATGTGTGTACAAAATCACTGGAGGTAGAAGTCGAGGCAGCTATAATCAGCCAAACCAGGCCCCCAAAATTCCCCATGGTATGCCTGCTAATGTTTTGTCAGCTGAGTTTTATATGACTTAAGCAAAAAGACAGAGCCACATGAGCAGTATAGCTGGAATTATGAGAGCTAATAATGATAACGATGAATAATTCATAAATGATAAATCCACGTTGTTTCCTTTGGAGAGCTTCCTCTAAAGGACTTGGGCTAAGAGACTTGAGTGGGAAGCACAGTTCCTAAATGTGCAAGGGTTAATGAAGGAAACGAGTCAGAACAGAGCCCTTCCCTCTGCTGGCCCAGGACTTATTGTGGGGAGGAAGGGGCTTTGATGGACCCTCTCGACCCTGATCTCCAGTTAATTACCTTGATTAGTTCACTCAATCATCTGACTTGCATGTACTGTTTTCATAGCACCAACTACACATTTTGAAAATCTAACCTGAACAAGAACTTCCATTTCTCCGTATTATTTCAAAGCAAGTTCCCACTTAATAAAAATAAGAGTTCTTAGCAGGAAAACCAAAGCTCCATGACCAGTTTTTAACTTACTGTCACTCACATTGTTCTCTATGATCTTTATTTCTATTAGATTTGTCTCATTTTGAAAAATTAGTTGATATTATTACTCCCTTTTATCACCTTTCTGATAGATAGCAATTTAGCCTTATTCTGAGGAATTATTTTATCTTTCATCCTGTTAGTTCTTTAAATTTGTATTTTAAAATTGAAATATATATATATTTTTTTTTTTTGGTGTGAAAAGTAGCAGCTTGGAAATTCATGGGATGGGAATGAAGCAAGGGAAAGTTTAATTTTATTAGAAAGTTTTCATGAAATACAGACAAAAGCTGGAGAAGTCATTATTTTCATCAAGAAAAAGTATTCACCCATATAAACTACTGGAAATCACTGTATCAGGGTCTATTGAAATATTCATGGGGAAACAACACAACAGCTAAAGCTAATTCACTGTTCTATTGTTCAAGAATGAAAACTAAGCTGATGACATATGATCTTAGGCAAAAAAAAAAAAAAAGCAAACATAAAAAAGGAGGAGTGACCGTTCCCGAATACAGAACTATAAACATAGCAATAAGAAGGTTAAGATGGAAAAAAAATAAAAAACACAATTCTTTTAAGTTTAAAAATCTGAGCCAATGTAAGGAAACTCAAAAGAGATGCCATAATTTTTTTTTTTACAGAATATGTGGCCTTATGCAATGCCAGGGAAGATGTGTAGTAGCAACACAAATAAATTCGGTGCCAGTCAGGTATCAAATCTACTTAGAGCTGATTCCATGTGGCTAGCCAGTCTCCCCAAACTGTACAGGAAGACGGATGTGAGCCATCACTGGTCATACCAGCTCAAAAGATTGCTTTTTTTCTGAGGGCACTCCAGTCCCAAACCAGACAGGACACTTACAGAGACACACTGGAGCTGAGAATCTGAGCATTTTTCTCTGTCACTTGCAGGCTCTCTAACCTTCATCAAATAACACCTTTCTGATTTTGTTTCCTCCTCTCAAAAGTCAGAATAACAGTGACTATTCTCAACTCTCCAAGGCTCATGGAATGATTAGAAGAGCTGGTATATATGAGAGCACTTTTGAATAATAAAGTATGACACAGCATTAAAATATTATTTTAGCAATGTTATTGACTTATAATTGACATAAAGTAAACTGTATATATTAAAAAACACCACTTGATAAGTTTTGACATATATACTACTGAAATGCCATCATTCCAGTCAAAGAAGTGAGTATATTTCTCATATCGAAAGGGATTTTTGAGCCCCTTGGTAATTCATCTTTCCTGTCTTTCCCTCCACACATCTCCCAAGATGACCAGTGATGATCTTTCTGTCACAAAAACTTTAGTTTAGAAAAAACTTTAGTTTTTTCTAAAGTTTTATCTCCATGAAATCACATAGTGTGCACTCTTGCACTTTTTTCCTGGCTTGTTTCATTCTTTATCATTATTTTGGGTTATTTCATATTGTTAGGTGTTCATTCATTCTTAGTTTACATTAATTTTTTATTGTTGAGTAGTAAACTTTGTACTACAAAACTTGTTTATCCATTCATGTCCTGATGTCTTTAATTATTACAAATGAGATGATTACAGAGACTGGTGTTCAAATGATTGTTCACAAGTTAATGTACAAACTTTCTTTTCTCTTAGATAAGTCCTTAGAGTGTAATAGTGCGGGATCAAGTAAAAGATAATGGTTAACAGTTTAAAAATCTATTGAATTGCTTTCAAAAAACTGCGTGTGGGGCCTCCCTGGTGGCACAAGGGGTTAAGTCCGTTACTTATGAATCTATCAGCAGTCACTGCTACACAAGCTCCATCCCTGACCGGGGAGCTGACCCACAGGGTACAGTAGACCTCTCCTGTCTTGCCTGCTGCTCCCCTCAGCAGTGTATTTCAGACAATCTGCCTGTTCTGCTCCCCACACTGTCTTTGATGAATCCTTTCACCACCACCGCCCTCCTAGCCCATACCTCTGGCCTGTACCCCAGCTCGTGTGTGCATAAATAAATAAAATAAATCTTTAAAAAAAAAAAAAACTTACACAGTTATATATTCCCTCTGTTAGTCACTAGTATTTGAGAATTTCGCTTCCTTAAGTCCTTTTCAGGACTAGATAAGGTCAGTCTTTTTTAATTCTAGTATTTCTAAGCTATGTAGCATTACCCCATTCTAGTTTCAGTTTGCATTCCTCTAATGAGAAATATGATGAACACCTCTAATTTCCCAAAATTTCTGAGATGAAATATCCAAACTTTTGTCTACTTTTATTGTGTTTTCTTACTAAGAAATTTTAAGAGTTCTGGACATGAGTGATTTCTCAGAAACAGGACTCAGAAAGAATTATTCCTTTGCGTGGTACGTCCTTAAACTTTCTTGATGGTGTCTTGAAGACTCATTCTAGTTTTCATCACATCCCATTTGTCAGTTTATTCCTTCATGAATTATACTTGGATGCCCTATCTAATAAGTTTTTGACTAGCCCTAAGTCAAAGATTTTTCTCCTATTTTAATTAACATGTAATAAGTCTATATTTTACATTTAAATTTATAACAGTTTAAATTAGTCTTTTCATAGGTTGTGTGAGGTATGGATTAAAGTTCATAATTTTGCTAAAAAAGACTATATCCACTGAACTTCCTTTGCACCTTTGTTTAAAAATTTTCAATCTATGCTCATGAAGCTTATTGGTCTGCAGTTTTTGTGTTTTGTTTTGTTCTTTTTGGTTTATTTGTAGTATTTTTGCTGAATTTTTATATCAAGGTGATTTTGGACTCCATATTTGCTAAAAATATTTTATATAGAATTGGGAATATTTATTTTAATGTCCATCTAATATAACAGGCATAAAATTTTTCTTTACATTTTTATTACTACCCTTTGTCTGTGATGCCTTATCTATCATTTCTGTTTGTCTAAATCATGCCTTCTCTCTTTTATTTCTCCTTATTAATCTAACCAGAGGTTTATTTGTTGACTTTCCCAAACTCTTGGTTTTATTGAAATTATGTTGTTTATGTTTTCTTTTGTTTTAATCCTCGATTTGCATCCTGCTCATTTATTTTCTTTCTTCTCTTTACTTTGGATTTCACTTCTCTTTGCTGTCTATTTTCTTAAGATGGAATTTGTGGTCATTTGAGAACTCCCATCATTGCTAACAGATGTTTGGTGGTATGAATTATATTCCTACATGCCTTTTTAAATATTTCAAAATTTTAAAATGTATTCTTTTTTTATTTAGTTTGATACTGTCTAGATTCCATTTGGGCTTCTTTACTCAGCCTTGACTTCAATTTAGAATTGTATTATTTGGTTTTCAATTTTGGGGGAGTTGTCTGCAGAGCTTTCTATTATTGATTTCTAATTTAATGCCATTGTTTGTAGAGGATAATTTGAATCCTTTAAGACTTATTGAGACATTTATAGCTAAGAATATTATCTATATTGATAATTGGTTCTTAGATAGGTATTTTAAATAATGTATATACAGTCAGTGTATATACATACCAGTTACATCAGGCAGATTCAACGCTGTATAAGCGATCGTTAACTTTTTTTTTTTTAAGATTTATTTATGCATACAAGGACTGGGGTACAGGCCAGAGATGTGGGGGATGAGAGGATTCACCAGAGACAGAGTGGGGAGCAGAACAGGCAGATTGTCTGAAATACACTGCTGAGGGGAGCAGCGGGCAAGGCAGGAGAGTGCTGCCATATGGGTCCCCTCCCTGGCTGGTGGCAGGGATCGAACTCGTGCTGCAGTAGCTGCGGTTTGCTTCATAGCGCGATGCTTAACCCACTGCGCCACCAGGGAGGCCCCAGTGACCTTTAACGCTTTTTCTGTCTACTAGGCCCATCATCAGTAAGAGAAGGGCACTGAAATCTCCTTTTCCATAATTTATTTTAAATATGTATATTTCTTCTAGTTATTTTATCTTTTTTTTTTTTTTGTAATTCTTGCTTTCATGTTGGTGACCATTTGAATGTAGTACAATCATTTATATGTTTTTTAATCTATAATTTTTATTTATTTTCTGTTGTTTCTGGTTCTCCTCCCCAAACTCTGACTTCTTTTTGATTCAATATTTTTATACTTTATGCATTTTGGGTTTATTGGTAGTAACTTTTCATATTGTTAATTTGTTTCTTCAAGCTATATAATACAAACATTCTACTTACCACAAGATAAATTCTAGTGGTCTGGATCAACTCAGGCCCAGTGTAAGGAACACAGTACAGTACTTCCATTTCTCCTCTTGTTAGCACTGCCCCATTGCTGCCACACATTTCACTTACATATAGCTGATTTTTATTTTTATATATTGCATAACTATACTTTTTGCTCCATCAATAATTTTAAATATGTTTAAATAATAAAAGTGTTATCAATATGTAGTTACTATTACTGGTGTTCATTTTCAGGCATAGGGTTACACTCCACATTGGTTTTTTTTTTTTCTTTTTTTAAAGAGTTTCTGACATATTTGCTGCTAATGAATTATTTGAACATTTTCATATCTTCAAATATCATTACTACACCTTCAGGTTTTGAAAGATATTTTTCACTTGGTATTATATTCAAGGTTTATAATCTTTTTTCTTTTATTAATTGAACAATTCTTTCTCCAAGACTCATCCACTGCATTCATTGTTTTTTATGACAAAGTGTTTGTCATCCTTTTCTTATTTTCTTCCATATGTAAGAGTGCCCTCTTTCTCTGACCAAAGATTTATTTATTTTTTTCATATCTGTCCTTCGAAATTTGATTATTATGTACTTTGGTCTTGTTTTCTTCTTCATGTTTCATGTGCCTGAGATTTATTGAATTTCTTAGACCCCTGAGTTTATCATTTCATCAACTCTGAAAATTCTCACTATTTTTTAAACACTGATTTTCTGTTTCCTCTGTTTTTTTCTTTTTTGATAACTTCTATTAAACGTATAATAGGCTATTTACACTTTAAAAAATATTACTTACTTTGAATACTGTTGTTATCTTTGAAATGGGGGGGAGAAGGCTCTGGGGCCAGGGAGCCCCCCCAAAGCCCCCAAAATGCCAAAAGGCCACAAACCAGAATCAAGTGCTATAGCAACAGGGGATATAGCTTGAGGACAGTGCCCGATATGGGTCACTGTCTATGGGTTCTCACCCACATGCACAATTGCAAGAGCCCTCAGGCTACAGGAACAACAACCATGGGGTTGTTTACAAACAGGGGGGAAAAATGCTTATGTATTCACAGGAGGCTTGCTGCTTCATTCGGACGGCATCACTGATGGCAGTCATTGGTCACCAGGAGTGCTGGGCAGCACTGGCCAGTAGCAATGACCACTATGTGGCCTGCAGAGTTGGTGTCAGGGACACCCAGTGTTAACAGCTCTTGTGAGTTGTTGGTTTAAACAGCTCTTTGAGATACCAGGCCCACGGCCTTTAGTACTCCTTCCAGTCAGTGTAGGAGACAGGACAGAGGTCCAGTCTCTGCAGAGTTCTTTAGCCTCTCTCCCTTCCTCAGAGGGCAGCTGCTAGAGGCTTCCCTCCTTTCTTCAGAGGCTGGAACTGTCTTCTCCTCTTCAGGGCTCTCTTCCTCTGCAGGGGCTCTTTCCCAGGACTGCCACTTCTCTGGACTCCTTCTTCCTCCAGGCTCCTGCTTTTGGGTGCCCTTCTCCATTTGCTCCTCTGGTGTCTGATGAATCCCATTGAATCAATGCCCTAGGCCCCCTCCAACCCTGGCTTATATTCACTTTCAGGGTGACCCCCCCCACACACACATTCTGATTGGTCCATTTTTTAATCCTGCACCTGATTGGTCTGTTCCATAATTCAGGAAGTGCACTTTACACAAAAGTCCTCTGCCACCACTGACTTGTGGTGAGAGGAGGAGTCCTGGCAACAGAGCATCAATTAGCCCACAGCTCATACCCGATTGGTCCATTCCACAATCCAGGCAGTACACTGCAACATAAAGGGTTTCTGAGAAGCAGCTGCCACAACTAACTTGTACTGAAGCTGCACAACACTGTTCTTGCTGGTTATAGCACAGTGACATCTTCACGTTCACTAGTCGTTTCCTATGTAATGTGAAGTGCATTGTTAAGTATGACTTTTTCATCTCACTCTCATCTCTAGAAAATTGATTTGGGACATTTCGTAATTGTCATTAATTAATTTTGAATATAATTCTCTGGAGGTTTTTATTTGCTAGTCATTATATTAGTGTCATTTTTGTGTTGATTTCAGTTGATTGATTATTCTTATCATGTGTTCTATATGTGTGATCCTTTCCATGCATGAATATTTTTGATTGACTGCCAAATATTGTGAATTTTTTTAATAATTATGGAAATTTATGCATTTCTATAAGTATAATTGAACTGTGTTCTAGGATTCTGGTAGGTTACTCAAAAACAGTTTGATTCTTTCCGCTCTTGGTTTTGTGGCATGTTAGGTGGATCCGAATTAGTCCTCCATATAGAACAAACCAGTCCCTATTATTGAGGTGAAACTTTATGAGCATTCCCATAACATTGCATGAATTATGAATTTCTCTAGTCTAACTGGTGAGAACAAACTATTTTCTGCCTTGTGTGAGTTCTAAGTTTCCTGATTTATTGGCCATTCTTTCCCTGAGCTCAGATATTCGCCATACACACATTTTATGATCAGTATTGGGGTGAATACTTAAGGTAAATTCTTCACAAATCTCCACCATTCTCAGTCTACACATGTGTATCCTTCTCAGTACTCCCTTGCATGAGCATTAGCTACTTTGTCTTTTCCAGATTTTTACATTGTCTGTACACGGAAGAATTTTTCTAGGATCTTTGTCAATTTTCTTTCCCTGCTGTTCTGGCCTGAAAATTCAAGGTAGTCAGCTAGGACAATTATAAGGCTCATCTCCTCTTTGTTTCCAGTATCTAAAGAGATGTTATTCCTTATTGTCTAATGTCCAGTGAATTGAAAACTTGTTGTTACATTCTGTTAAGCTAAATCCAGTCCCTGATACTCTATCTGCACCAAAATGTTCCAAAGGTTAAGTATTATTATTAGAAAATTATTATTATTTAAAAATAAGGTCTTCAAAAAACTTTTTGAAAGATGACTAAACAAAAGATATGTAAATAGATAAAGATTTTTTAATTTACAAATATGCCAGTGCATCTAAAACAACTATGAGGAAAAGGAAATAAGGATGAATAGAGAGGCATCGTTGGTTTATAACACCCTTCCAGCCTAAAAACCCTGTTGTTCACTAGAACTCATCAAATAAATATTTTTTTAAAAAAGATTTTATTATTTATACATATAAGAACTGGGGTACAGGTCAGAGGCATGGAGGGTGAAAGGAATCATGAGAAGCTGACCAACTGAAATACACTGCTGAGGGGAGCAGCGGGAGAGGTAGGAGAGGTCTGCTGTGCCATATGGGTCAGCTACCTGGCTGGGGACTGAACTTACACTGCAGTGTATGAGGAAGCCCTACACTTATACAACCCTTAGCGCCACCAGAAAGGCCCAATACTTAACAAAAAAAGAAGTTCCACTATGTGAATTGGTTTCAAAATAATTGACATTTATGTTGTATTACTGTTTTTAATTATCCATCTATTCTTGACCTGGCAAGCTTGAACATGTTATTGAATTAAAAAATCTGACCACTTGCAGTGTTCCCAACACATCTATTTTTTTCAAGGTTGTTTACTTATGTACTTATCTATTTATCCTGTGCTTAATCCCTACTCATTTGACCAACATAAAGCTTCAATGTCCCATAGTCTCATCAACATGCTACCAATCATAATACAAGGTACCATTTATTTCTTTATACTCTCTCTATGCCCATGTAACTAAAAGTGCAGAGGTCTTAAACAGTTCATTGTAGTTATAGTCTCCATACTACACAGTGACTCTTTAAGATGTCTCTTTATATTCCAAACATATCTGGTAAATGACCTGATGCACAGGAATCTTCAAAGAAATGTTCTTGAATGAAAGATAATGATGCATGAATAAATAGTAGCAAGTTTGTGAGAGTTATATGCACTATAATCTGTCAGACACAAAGCCATGCTTCTATCTTTTTCTAACACAGGTTCTATATCCACCTGCAAATATGATCAAAACCTAGAAAATAACAGTGAGGAAAACTCATACTTCACAATCTTCTCTACTATGTCTGGGCTTCTGTTAGTCTGGTTATTGCTTCTTTGTTTCCATGATATGTTGGTTTGCTGTTAGACTCAAAGTTTCAATGGTGCCCTGTCTTGTCTTCTGCCCTTTAGTTTTTATTTTGTCCTTCTCTGTTCATGCACAATTTATTATTTTTTTTGTTGCTATCAACATCTTTCTTTTATTTATTTATTTTTTTATTAAAATATTTTAAAATTTACATATACTTGCCATCAATTGTAATCCCCCTGTATTCCCCATCACCATCTCACCAGTGCACCATCACCTCAGTCCCTCGTGCTCCCATCTGCCCTCAACCCTCCCCCTCCCCTCCCCTCATGCACAATTTAAAGAAGCATTAATTGATTTTGACAAGTCATAGAATTCGGTGGTGGGTCAAGGAGAAAGACGATGTCCTGAGACAGAGGAAAGGAAGCAATGACACTTTCCAATGTTCCTGCATGTTTTTGCCTGAGGGCTTTTTAAATCTCAGACTGCCAGGCAGTTTAAGTGGTCTCAATTAATCGAGATTTCTGAAGCTAAAAATCAATTTCTTTTTTAAAAATTCACATTAAGGATCAAGATTATTTTATTATTACTTAGAATGAATTCAGCAAATAGAAACCTGTTCACTCACCCAGCGCAAGAAGGACTTGAGTAAGAACAAGAAAAAAGTAATGTAGATATGATTTAACTATGGCAGTGCCAGCATTCAGACACGGTGGTGAAGATTCGCTCATGCTATGCTGCTACCTCAAGGTTCCTTTCCTTTTCCTCTTGTATCACTAAATTCCATCCATCTTTCATGGACCAGCTCCTCCAGGTGGGCAACAATTTTTATCCACTTGTGCCCTTTCAAACTCCCTGTATACTTTTAATCTGAATCAGTCTAGTTTGAAACTACAATAACATATCCTACCAGATAGCATCTTGTTATATACTATGATATCACCTGCTGGGAAAGCATTTTGATTTTTCTTCAATGGTTTACAAAGTGAATGGCAAAGAATGAAGCAAACAGCAGAAGAGCAGTGAAGACTCTTTAATTGGTGCTTTAGAACTTGTGGGCTTATTTGGACATTTGTGGACATGTTTTCTTCTCCACCCGTGCTCCCAACAGACATGCATACAGAAGCTAGAGAAGGGAATTGTAAAAACATATTTTCCTTAATTTGAAATAATGGACTAATAATCTCCTACGGAAAGGGTGAGGTATATGCCCTCACTCTACTCCCACTAATAAATCCATTTGAGGCCCTGCTCATGCCCTCAACCAGTCTCTCAAAACAAGCAATCAAGCTTGCTATTTGTCAAGCTAGTACAATAGCTTTTATCTTAAAGTGAACCACAAGGCAATCAAATATAGTTTGAGACTATCACACTTAATCACCTCTGGTGCCCTTTTTATGCTCCTGAATTTTATTGAGCAATTTATAAGAGAAAAAAAAATCTATCAGAATCACTGAAGAACAGTTGTATCCACCAACAAGCCATTTATCCAGAATATTGAAGTAACAACAAAAATATGTAGGAAGCAATAGGTCAATTAATTGGGGGTAAGGAGTAAGCAATTCATACCAGGAAATAATTACACAGCCCAACACAGTGCCGTAAATGAAGATCAGTCATTAATAACAGCAATCCAGTTCTAAGGGAAGATCTTCGCTGATGGTAGAGAAGTTGTAGCCAACATCCCCTCTTCCTAGGTCATTCTAGGATTTGGGCATGGGAAACACTTCACATTTAGGGTCAGAAAAAATTCAGATTGGGGCATCTGCTTATGAGGAAATTTGTTTAATTGCAGGGTTTGCTTTTTCTTTTTTTCTTTTGGTTTGTTATTTGTCTCTGGAAACTGAACTACATTGAAATATAACATTAAATCGCATTTGCTTTCTCACTTTGTTCCCTTGCTTTCTACTTTCCATTTAGTGCTACAAGAAGACACAAGGTAGCTGCCCATCTGGTGTGATTTTATACCAGACGATCTCTCTTCCAAATGTCATGTCCTAAAAATTGGTCTTTAGTATCTAAACTTGCTTCCTCTATTAGAAATTCATTTCACTATCTCTGGCAACCCTCTATGGCACTGCACATAGATGCATAAATACAACCCTCTAGCCATTTGCCCAAACAAGCAAAATTTTGTTTTATGATTAGTCTTGAGTGATAACTAACTAATGTCTCACGTCTGACTTTTCTGGCGCAGTTGCAGACTCGGTCATAACACTGGGTTCTCCCAAGAGCTCATTCAGCACTGACCAGCATAGGCCGATGCCTTCCCTGTGTGCCCCAAGCAGGAGTGTGAGGGTGTCAAGTGTCTTCTGACCACACACCTGTTGACTTCAGAGATTCACAGCACATTCTCTTTCTTTTCTTTTTTTCCCCCCCTAAACTCTGTATTTATTTACACAATATTTCCCTTCTTTTCTAAGTGGAGTCCCCATAGATTTCCCATTACCAAAACTCCTGTGCCCCATCACCATAGTCCCCTATGCTCTTCCCACCCTCTTTTTGATCCCTTCCCCCCATTCCCCCCACAGACTGTCTCTGATTTGTGGTTGTCTGTTTAGTTTAGTTTTGTTGTAACAACGTGGATGGAGCTTAAAGTCATTATGCTCAGTGAAATAGAAGGAAAAGAAAAAAACAGACAGTTCACTTTAAGGAGGAATATGGGGAATCAAAGACAACAACAACAATAATAATAATAACCAAGGCGGGGGTACATGCTGTTTATTTATAAAGGTGATAAAGTAAGGATTCCACAATGGGATGAACTTTTGTAAGGCTTCCTCCATATTTTCATGAAGAGCATGCAGAGACCCACCCGCATTCTTATACTTCCTTGCCTTAGGGAGGGAATTGCTAAAGCTTTCCCACCACGAACCAGAGAGGAAATGCTGCGTGAACTTCACAGTGACACTCTTTAGGAGGTGCTATTAGGATGTCTCCCCTCCAGTTGAGGGGAAAGTTCATCTGCACTCTTCTTCTATTAAACAAGACTGTTTCAAAGCTGTATTTGCAAGCTTACCCCCATGATCCAGTTGCCACCCTCTTTGGCTCCTATAATGTACATGGTGATATCTGATGTCAATTCACAGTTCTTGGAGAAAAGACAGGTTACCACATCACCCCTGATAGATACGCCAATACCCCAGACTGCGGTTTGATAAGCAGAGATTAAGGAGCGTGTTATCTGTTCCTTGCATAAACTATGCCACTGGATTCAGAAGCCAGGGCTGGGAAACTGAATGTCTCGTTCATGTCTCAGTGAGTTCCATCTGGGGAATGAGTTTTTACCTCTAACACTTCAGAAACTGCTCTGCTCAAACCCCATGGGTAGGCAACCAGACGGGAAAGAAAGAAATAAGGAGACTTCCTCCATCATCAGATGTTTGAAAAAAGCTGAAGGGCAGGATCGTCAATCTCAAATTCCAGTTTTCTTTCCCTTTTATTCACTAACTACTCTCCCTTCTTTTGTTTCCTTTCAGTCACATTTAGTTCCTTATCTTGTTCCCTTGCTTTCTAATTTCAAGTTAGTGTTACATGAAGGCAGAGGTAGTTGCCCATATGATGTGATTTCATACCAGACAAACTCTCTTCTAAATACCATGTCTTAAAGACTGGCCTTTAATATCTAAACTTGCTCCCGCTATTAGAAATTCCTCTCATTCAGAAAGAAAATGTGATGGACAAAGAAATCGATTTATTGTTCTGGTTTCAAAAGACTGGTATGAATTTAGGGAGACCAATTTTGATTAAATAAATGCAACATTTGTGTACAGCTATATTTGAACATAAATTGAATGGCCAGTGGTCTAATACAGGTCTTTTAACACAGATTTAATGGAGCCCTAGAGATTTCTCTGAGATGCTGCCTAGACTTCTGGAGGTGGGAATGTTGAGTGACCTATTGAGATTCCTGATTAATCTTTCAATAGCAAACGAAATAACTAGGAGTTTCTCTGTCTTAAAAAAAAATCAGCTTCCAATTATATTTTCTCTTTATGAAATATTTCCTCTGCCAAATACTGCCTGAAAATATGTTCTTTCTTAGTGTTTTTTTCCATGAAAGGAATGCTAGAAGCAACCTGGGTTGTTATTCAAAGTATTTTCACATCTTATGAGTATATAAGCAAGAATTATCAAAAGTCCCCCTTCCCAAAACGAAAGCACTAACTCCAAAGTATAGAAAGGCACAGAAATGCATCTCTATCAGCTTCCTTATACCAAGAGCTGCTATAAAATAAAACTTATCCTTTTCATTCAATGGCACTGAGAAATCCAAAAGCAGAGACCCAGTAGGAAGCAACACTATGCCCCAACATTAATCTTAGGTAAAATAAAAAAATGTCACACACTTTCCTGAATCCAGAAGTTGGGGCTAGGACCCTATAATCCAGTTGTGGGAAGAAGCACATGACTCAGGAGGGAATGCAACTGGGACCCAGAGCTGGGGCTATTCACAGTCACGCACCACCAATTGCTGATGATTCACCACTGTGTCAGTCTGTTGAACTGGGGTGACTTCATTGTCAAGGAACAATGAAAAATAGAAAGACTTCCAGATCCAAAATCCTTCTTCAACAACTAGGGAATCTGAGGTCAAGAGAAAATTGGGGAAAGCTCTGCCCTGGACATATTTGATTGGTGACTTCTAAAACTAGATGTTATGTCTCTGAACCTAGTTCTTTGTTCTTTGTTTTCATTGTGATCACTTCCTTAAATGTGTTCATGATTTAGCTTTAAACTTTGTGTTATGAAGATAAAATTTTGAGATTATTTGTGAGAAACAGATAATGAATTATTGAATTTTTAAAAATACAAATAACATTTGATGGATTATCCTGTGGAATCGTAAAAAGTGCAAGAGAAAAATCCCTTAAGATCAGCTGAGAACTAAAGAGAAGTTTCCATTCCTCTTTTTTTTTTTTTTTTAACTTTTTCTTCACTTCAGGCTTAGTTTGTCTGGTTTAGAAGTGTCCTTGTCTTCCTACCATAAGAACTTACTATTTGTTTCACTTAATCTTTTTAAAGTCTTGTTTTATTTTTCTTTGGAAAAATGAATGGGTTGGGGTGGGATGAGAGAGTTCACAAGCATGATTTGATCCTACAAGACCTGCAATGAATATTAGACTATCTTTACTCAACAAATTAGAGACCTAGGAGACTATCTGACTCAATTAGTTGGGAGGGGAAAGGCAAGTATGGGAATGGGCTAGGGATACTATATCTTTGCAAATTAATAGAGAAATACCAGTGTCCCATGTGGGTCATATAATGTCTTTTGTCTGGAACCCACAGATATAGAAAAATGAAGGTTAGAGTTGAAAAGGTTTATATTAAACAATCTAAATCAAATCTTTCTATAATAGTCTTATCAGAAGTCTAGTCAAATCCAGGAAACATCTGCCATAGAGTTGGTTCGTAAAGATAGTGTTGCCTCAGTGAGTCAATTTGAACTCAAATCTCTAAATTAAAATAACCTGAGGACACTGCATAGATCTACTGTAGAAAAAATGAAGTTTGATTCCCCATAGCATAACAACTGACTCTAAGCAGAAACAAAGAAAATCTATATGTAAATGTCTTCAGCTATGCTGCAAGTTGGTATTTGTGACTTTGACCATAAAATCCAGGTTCCAAATATCCTGTATTGCTCAAACAGTTCTACCAACACTTATTACTTATGTAAAGTTTATCATGATACTGCAATGGTCAGTGTCTTTCAAATGTTCCCAGAATAAATAGGGCCAAGAGGCAGTCAGTGACTTCAAATGAAACGATGTGCTCTATCTAAAGAGGACTCTAAATACCTTTTCTGTCACTAGTTAATGTAGTGGGAATACTGATGCTGAAAAACTACTGGGTGAACTGTGTTGACTGTGGAATAGTCCTGGATTCAAACTAACTGATGCTTTCAAGGTTTTAAATGGACTGAAAGAAGATATTTGAAATATAAGGAGTTTTACCAATAAAACAGATGTCTTCTAGTTCTTATTTTGTTTTGTCACCCACTATGGTGCAGTGGGGACACAAAAGAGAAGATCTGATCTATATCAGAAAGGTTGTGCAAGTTTTGTAATTATTAAATTTGTAACCAAGTTGTATTGTTGCTTCCTTTTTCATAAGAAATTTATCCCATAGAGATTCAGATTTTATGATGATGAGTTAAAGATTCTGGATTTCATATTGTCTAGCCACCATGTCTTGCAGAAGATCTCTTGTGATTCTAAAACCTCACTGGTTGATTAATCAAAATCAAGAATTCTCTTTGAATGTTTAACACCATCAAATGCATAAGAAAAGTTAAATTATTTCTAATGCATTAGTTGGTTTGTAGAACATAAGTACAATGTTTGTTAATGTAAATAATGCACAATATGGGAAAGCATCTTTTATTCACTGATGACCATTTGAATCATCTCTTTCTTTAAACTATACCTGACTCTGATAATTTAACAAAAATACAGCACATATGACATAGCTTAATTTAATAAGCCCTAAAACTAGATTTTGAAAGACCTCTATAGTAGCACTGTTGGGAGGAGGGAGACTGAGAAAAACTAAGGAAAAGTTTCAGAGTCTCTGTTCCGGAGAGCTTACAGGCTATGCCACAAAATAGAAAGCTTATGATAAAGTGAAATAACACCTATACAAGTTCCAACATGATTCAGACAAAGGAGAGACCACTAGAAGTTGATATGATGAGAAGTTAATCTGGATATAGAAAACATAAAATATGGGATATAAATTGGCCCTTGAAACAAAAATCTGCAGTGCCTGTCAGCTACAGGAAGAGTCAGAGAATGATGCTTTAAGCAGAGGGAATACTGTGAGCAAAGCCAAGAGGATAGGAAGAAGAGGAGCCAAAAGTACTTGGCAGAGAGGGAGTTAAAATTTTGCCTGAGCAGGGAGTGGATATAATGGAGTCAATCCATGAAAGACTTTGCACGCCATATTTGCACGTCACTTGTCTTAAGTAAGGTTCTCCAGGAAACAGACTCTGAGATGGAAGATTCTTTCAGGCAATCTATGTAGTTTTCTTGAGGACACCTGTGAGACAATGAATGAAAGATGCTGGATAAAGGAGAACCAGATGAGGTGTCTTCTTTGTTATCAATCTTTGAAATTTTAAGTGTGTTTGTTGGTATATGGGCTTCTGTATTCCTTTTTAATGACCTCCTCAAATGAATCAACATTATAACACACACACACACCGTACCTAAATGAAAATAAATAAGCAACACAATTTTATCAGGAGAAATTTCTGTTTCTATATATGTGACTGGAAAAATATATTTGTCCTTATTGAAAAATATCTAACACTCTAAATGTTCATGCAGGGAAAAAGAAAAAAAATGCATTTTCAAAGAGTCTAACTTAAAAAAAATTTAAAAACATCCTTCATTGCACCAAGTCATAACGAGGCATACCCACAAATGTTGCACAGTTAATGTTGCTCATGGACCCCCGTGGTGCGGAAGGATTCTACTAGAACTGTATGAAGTGCCTTGAAATTAATTTTCCTATAATAGAAACTACTTAAAAGAATTATCTTGCTGTGCAGCAAATCAGTTCATGTGGCAGATTTATGCTTTCATCTGGAATTTTCTTAAAGGGGGCAAAGGCAACAAAGAGACGCTTTGGATGAACTTAAAATCAGAGTCTGCCCAAGTCCCGAGCTTTGTTCTTGGGTTAAAAAGACTTCAGAAAATGTTACGACCTGAATAAACACAAGACTGTTTTGGAAAAACATCAAGCAATCTTCCAAAGAAGTTTCAAGCTAGAATAAGTTCTAATCCACAATTATATTGGAGATGAAGATACTAAAATTGTGATGGGAGGTTAAAGAGTTGGTCAATGGCATGTAAGCACATAGATACCCCTGCAAGATGCTCATGTGTTGATACAGGTATAGATGTATCCTCTGTTTAAGAGTGTCTCCTAGTTCCCAGGCATATTGTTTGAGATCTGTGTTGAGATACGTATTAGTTTGAGGTCGGACCTGACCTTATGTGATAAAAGAACAACACAAAGGTTACACAATAAAAAAAAAATCATTACTAACTTTATACATAGATGAAGGTTTGGAGACCCTATTGGGTGATTTATACGATCCCATCTGAGAAGCAACATGTGCTTCTATTCAAAGATCCAGGCTCCCAGGACATTGATGGAGGAGTCTGCCTTTTTCATTCTTTCTTTTTTTGAAAGCTGTTTCCAGAATCCCACCTAACCTGCTCGATAGGGAAGGAATTAGACCATCAGCTAGTTTCCCACTGTGGCCTCAGAGCCCTTGAATGGCAGACACCATTGCCTCCTCTTTAGAGCTCAGGCCAGTTCTAGGATGATTAACTCTGGCAACAGGTATCTGTCATCTCTCTGAAGTGAGTCATGCCTACATTGCCCACTGGACTGAAGTCATAATACTCTCAGATGCCTTAGGAAAACTCTTAAAATAGTCATGGGAAGTTATTCCAAGAACTTGTTGTATCTCTCCATGGAATATGGAAATCCAGGAAAAAAGAGAAGTTGACAGACTATGTTTAAACATATAATAAATCATTTGAGGAAAAAATATAAGAGGAAAAAGACAGAGATTTAGGAAAATCTATCTTGAGGTGAGGAGCAAAGATAAGGAGCAAAGGAAAATGGGGCCTCCTGGTGGTATAAGGGTTAAAATCTCAGCACTATCAAGCTATTGCCAGTCACTGTGGCATGAGTTCATCCCCCAGGAGGGAGCTAACCACATGGTACAGCAGACCTCTCCTCTTTGCCTGCTGCTCCCCTCAACAGTATATTTCAGTGGATCTGCCTATTCTATGTCCCACTGTGTTTCCGGTGAATCATCTTACCCCCTGCATCTCTGGCCTGCACTCCAATTTTTATATGTATAAATAAATTTTAAAATCTTTAAAAAAACAAGATGATGGAAAAACAAATCTTCTAAACTTCCTGACTATGGTTTATGATAATATATGAAAAATGATACTAAGAGTTTTTAAGCAAACAGCCTTGGAGACCAGGAAGTGTTGGATAGTCATGTATTAATATAAATTGTTCCTTCTCTGTCCTAATACACCAAGAAACACTACTTCTCAACCCTGCTGACTGCTATCAGGAATGAGGGGAGGAGTTCACCTGTCAGGGATGAAGAGTGGTTTTCAGGTCCTGATATAATACCATATCTGAGAAGCAAGTGGATAAACTGTTTGTATGTCTTTTCAATTGATTTTTTTTTTATTTTGTAATTTCTTAAATCACAGTCTGAGAAAAGTTTCCTTGGGCAGTGGCAAGACTGAGCTTTAAGGCCCTTCCCAAATACTTATAAAAAGATGAAATCTGTCTAACTTCTGCTCAGCTGACCCAAAACAAGCAACAGTAAAAGCACCAAAAGAGAAGCATTCCTCAGAGCTAAACACAATGTGTCGACCCCTCCTCCTTACCATCCATCATCACCACCACCCCCTTCACCTCTTTCTTGATTGAGGCTATTACAGGAGGTGTGGTCTGTAGGTTATTCCATCCTCCATAAAGTATCCATTCAAAGGAATTTTTGAGAGAAGATTCAGTCCTTAAAATACATAGCAATGCTTCAGCCTGCTTTGTTTTCCCTACAACTTTCACAATGTCAAACTGTTCAATATCGAGTTGTCTTGTATTCAGACTATGGCCATGAATGCTGAGACTTCCCTACACTTCTTGTTCTGTGTATTTCTAGCCAGACCCTCCTTCATATTGGTTTATTTAAATAGGATATTTCAGCTCATTCTGGAATCTCACCCTGGAAAATTCATCTTGCTCTCCTGATCAGGAGTAACTGATTTCTTCTTGGCTCTGTAGAAAGATAGGCTCCAATGGATGAAGTAAAAACCCTTGAATTCATGTAAGTCTGGGTTTCTGTCCAGCCTCACTACTTTGTAGTGCCTCTATCTTCAAAACATTACCATATAATCCTAGATTCTAAACTCTCTCTATACCAGAAGTATATTCCCTTGTGATGACAATTTTCTCAACAACAATATGGAGCCCTCATGTCCAACACAAAGGGGTAGTATGCTTATCTCAATCATCTATGACTTATGACGTTAAGAGAACGGAGATGATATTTTCATAAACCCCTCCCCCAAAATGTGATATGTATATTTTAGTTAGCAACCTAATGCTGGAGAACAATTAAAGTTTATTACTTAGTTTCTCTTCAACTCTTTATTCTCTAAGCGTTTTATATCTCTAGTCAACTAAAACCTTGTGCCTGACTTGAAGAGGTAGCATGTGAAAATATTTGCTGGACCTGATTCCCTGGTGAGAAATACAATCCAGGAGAATCAAATGTATTTGTGAAACACAAACACATTTTCATCATCTGTTGCTTACAATCAAAGTGAAGTTTCTTGTTTTGACAAACATCCTATTCAGTTTGGAAATAGAAGTCCAAATTTTTAATTTATTAATTGTGCACCCCTGCTGTAAACATTAGTTAACCATTTGCTGTTGGCTCTTAAGCAAGTCTCTAGCCATAAAAGATACTGCTCAGCTTCAAACTCATAGGCTCCACAGTCAGAGTGGGCTATAATCTTGGCAAGATGCATTTTCCCCATCAACACCCATAATGCCTCCCTAGGGTGGAATTTGTCAAAGGAAGAATTTGTAAAGTCACCATGTTCACAGTGGCCCTGGAGAACAAATTTAGCTGATATGTGTAAAGACCTCAAGAGGTGAAAAATGGGGCAGGATTGTCACTGGTGCCAGAGGGACTTTCTTGGCAGTGTTGGGGAATCTTCCATGAATAAAACAGGAGCAATTCTAACATGACCAGAAGAGGAGACAAGGTTTTCTATGGGAATTACATGACATCACATGATATTCAAGCAGCTTCCCAGATGAGTTACCTTTGTAATGGCCCACATTTACTCATTTTTATTGTGTTTTGTTGTTGTTGTTGTTTAATCTTATTGAGGTAATATTGGATTATAACATTATGTTAGTATCAGGTTGCTTCATTAAAAGTCAGCATGCATGTGTACTATATTAAGTCATTAAGTTCACTACTAAAAGTGCAATTCTGTCCTTCATCATACTTATGGTTTCCTTTGTTCCTATTTACGCACTTGAGATTTCAAAATGTCTTAAAGCAAGCAAGAGGGAGATCGGAAACCTTGAAACAAAGTCAAATATTAAAAGGCCTAATTAAGATACTGTAAACCTTTGAAAAGATACACACACACACACTAACTTTCAATTTTGGATAGTGGAGTGGAATGTTAGAAATACTGAATCTAAATGTCCTGTCTAAAAATTAAAAAAAAAAAAAATAAAAATAGGTGCAGGTCTAGAATCTTGGTTCTGTTTCATGAATTACTTTGTAAAACTGGAAAAATAAAATGTGTTCCCAAACACAGCCCTGATCTTTTTACATTTCTTTGGATGTAATCTTCTTCAAATGACCAGTGAGTAAATAGCAAATTCCTTTTCTTCTATGAAATGTATACATATGATTTTCAATGATTAAGCTTATTTATTAATCAGTGTGAAAAACTGCAATTTGGTGGGCAAGTACTCATAATTTGACCCTGTCTATTACAATCCTGATATATTCTAATGGGAAAACTTTATGTCAACAAAACAGCAATTAATAAAGAGGTAAATAAATAAGCACTGCCTGCTTCTTATTCTCTTAGTAACCATTTGGGAATTTTATTGCTTTGACCTCCCAAACTCCTTGAATCTCCAGGCCCAATGGGCTCTTCTTTCTCCTACAAGTAACATTTATTTTTTCTTTTGGCTCTACCACAATTTCACTTCCACTCTTACCATCCCATTCAGTATTATAGAAGTAGTCCCCCATCTCCTTTCCTCCACCTCCTCCTTATCAAATTAATTACATCTGCAGCAAGCTAAGTCTTTTGAATATAACACTTTAATTCTGGTTGCAAAACTCTCAGTTTCTTTTCATTTCCTAGAGGATAAACTCTTAAACTCTTAGCATGCTATTCAGACCTTCTACAATCCAACCAATCCATCTTCCCTTTTACTCATCTAGTGCCCTTTGCAGCTAGCAAGTCAATCTAGATTTGATGCTCCAGCAATTCTGCATTATCTTACTTCCCTTTCTTTCTTCATACTTACCTCTCTTGCCTAAAAACATTTGCTCTTGTTTCAAACAATCCCTCAAGACCCAGATAAAGAGTTCCCTTTACTAAGTAGCTCTCTCAGTTTTCTCCTGATAACTGTAATATTTCCCTTCTATGAAACTATGAGACATTGTCCTTACAAACATACTTTGCCTTGTGACATCTTGTGCAGATATCTCCTATAGTTATTTAATTAAGCTGATGTGTGTAGCCTAGCACCTCAATATGACTGTGATTAGCTTACAACTGAAAATTTTACTTTTTTTCTTCCTCCTTTTTCATTCACTACCACATAGGACTTTGTTCATCATCCATAGTCAGAAAGTACATGACAATTAATTAAGAAGTATTATGGATTCCAATCTCACCATTCTCTCATTTGGATTATTTCCATAAGATTCCTAAGGAGAATCACAGTTTGGGGGTGACTCCAACTTGTTCATTTACTTGCTGCTGTGGTTATTTTTGTTTATGGTCTTTTTAAACTCTACTTATAGTAGTGGCACTCTCCTAGTGTTAATTAGAAGGTGATTTTAAATGAGTCAAATTCTCTAGGATCATTTGTGTTCCCAAAGACAAAGCATGATATGAATGCAAAATCTGTACTCTTGCTTTAGACATTAGATAGATGATAGATTGCATTGCTCATCAAATAAGATTTGAAGGATTTGGCTACTATGATTGTAAACTCCATTTTATTAGAATGGTTCTCTTGCAACACACAGCTACAATTTAATAGATATCATGAGATGGCACTTTCTCCTGATATTCCAGTTACATATTATTTGACTTAACTTTACTTAAAACCTCATTCACAATCATCTCCTTTGTTGGCTTCTAGCTACTTCCACTGTCCATATTAAAAATTTTCAGGATCATGGATCTACAGATATATCTATGAAACTTTACACGTACACATCATGTCAACTTGACACTAAATCCATGTTGCATCTTTTTGTTCTCAGTGGGCAAACCAGTGTACTTATATTTAGTTAGGTTTTCAACATATTTGGTGCAAGGCCAGTGAAATAAGACTCCTAAGAGACAAAGATGTTTTGCTCTAGCTGAGTTCCTTCTGAGTCTTAATTTTACAGGTTGAAAACACATAACTACTAGACATGCAGTAACTCACTGCATTGACCTGATAGTAAACAACTGTAATATAGCACATAAATGTTTGATATTCAGTTCTAAATGAAAAAATATGTATTCTATAATGAATACTTAATTAGGACGGCAAGCTGAATGTAAGGAATGGAGCCCCTACTGCTTCTGAGACAAAGCAGGGTAAAATGAATTACCATCATGCAGGGAATGATATTAATAGTGTCCAGCTTTATAAATGAATCCAATTTTAAGCCACTTTAGTTGCTATCATACTGAGAAAGAGTGCAACATGTCTAACATATCATTTCCTTTCTGGCAAATGACAAGACTTAAGCAGAAAACAGTTTTAACTTGCTGATGTTTGCCTGCATTAAATATTTCTAATTATTGAGCACTCACAGTCAAACACCATTTGGAAAACAAGCACCAGTGCGCTTTTCAGCATCAGCATATTGAGAGGAGCCATCTCCCCCTTCCCCCTTAAAAGGGAAATGAAGTAATTGAAGGATTGTTTGGGTGACTTTATAGCATCAGTAATTGTTGGCTCTCTCCCTTGAGTCTATCCTGCAGAGAACAGTTGGTGTTTTACTACATATGGTAGCTTAGGGTTATGTGTTGTATTTGTTAGTTAGAATGTCTGCAGGTGGATGAAGTCATCAGGAGGTGACGTTGCTGCCGCAAAGAGAGGTGCTGCCAGATAATCCACAAGCAGCATTTTCTCAGGCTAGGAAGAGCAGCTTTGTGGTGATTATTATAATGAGTATAATAATTAGATCATAAAAATTGAATCTACCATAAAGCATCAGCAGACTCTTCTGATTTTTTCAGAGCTTCTTCTGATTGCAACACTCAATCTATTCACCTACTGTTGGGTTATTCTCATAGGCACGTTCAGTCTGTGCTTGTGATTGGATTACACAGAACCTTGGGAAGTGGTATTACAGATTTGGGATATAGAGCCTGCTAGGCAGAGAACGCCAACAAAGAAAAATAGCACTGCCAAATCCAGAGTTATATTAAAGCCCTAAATATGATGATCTAGAACATTGTGTAAGGAAAAAAAAAATGAGGGTCAATTAGATACATGAATCCCACTGCTGACATAAGTAATAGTTCACCTATAGAGTCTTCCATTATAAGAGAAGTCAGAGACAAGAAGAGGTGACTCAAGGGCTCACTTTGGAGAACCCCTCTAAGCAGTCTTAATGTTGTTTCTATGCAACGGTCACATTGTCAAAGACTTTGGTTGAGAAGAGGACCCCAAAGTGGAGATAGGTTGAAATTCTTTGGGGTCTGTGTAGGAACCCAAGCTCAGGGTAGCGATCCACGTCCTTTTACTGTGCTGTCTCTATCCAGCTGAGCCTTGACAACCTCACCTTAGTATTCTTCCTGGGTGAAAACAATCAGTCATGGTGAGTGTGTGTGTGTGTGTGCATGTGAATCTATAATATAGTAAAAGTCAGGTGATACATAAGACACACACTCAGGTCAACTGTCCTCTCACAAACTCTGGTGTGACCTTGGAAACAAGCCAGCTCTGGATTTTTCTTTAAACCTTGACCGCAGAAAAAAGCAGTTATATCATCAGCCAAAGAAACAGGAAGACCTCAGCCACATAAAGTTAGACTACCAAACCACAAGGCAGTGGCACAACTGATAGGTAAACAGAGAATGGATGAATGGATACATGTAAGAATGGACAGATGGATTAACTTTCCCTAGATTGTCTCTCTTTTCTTTTCCCCTTATTTTGTATTTATATTTTGTTGAGGTACCATTGGTTTACAGTACAGTATATGCTTTAGGGGAATCCACCACCTAAAATATATTTCTCTGTCCACACTTTACTCTCTCTTGTTGATACGAGAAGTGGGTCTTGAGGTAATGTTTGCTTCAGAAGTTATAGTTATTGAAAGATCAATTCTTTTGCCTTATAACTTTACCTAGGCTATCTTAGACCCAGTCTTATGACAACTACTGTATCTCAAAGATAACACAACTGCCACACTGTAGACTAAGGTTTCATTTGCATTTATTCATTTCTTCTGCACAAACAAGTAATGTTTTCATAGACTCCTCATTTTTGGAGAAAGTAAATGAAAGAAAAGAAGTGTTCAAAAACTGGCTTCTGACTGTAGCTGGAGGTGTTTTATCAGTAATTTGAACCCAGAGAAAAAAGACTTTGGAGAATTTGCTTTTAATTGTTACATTTCTCAGTACATAGGAATTAGACCCTATGAGGTCCTACCAGAAAGCTGAAAACAATGCAGGTAGGAGAACCTCATCTATTCTCAATTCAGTGTCTCTTTCATTGTTTCTCAAAGTCCCCCAAACTTCCAACCACAAAATGCTGACTGACTTTGCCCCTCACGGCAGATGAGCTCTGGAGGGAGCAAGCCAGCCTGGCTAAGATTATAATCGCACAGATATGTCTTGTTTCGAGAAAAGGCACAGTGTCAGGAGAGGAGAATGGATGCTCTCCGTCCATGGGCGACACCCCTTCCCCTCTATGATATACGGACACCAAAGACACCGTACATCATGGTGACATGCACTTAAACTTAAAGCTGGTCCAAGCGCTTCTGTGTTTCCCGGGGGAGCTGCCATAAGCTGTGATCTATGGAGAGGGCCCAGGGCTGCTCTCTGCTTGGGTTTGTTCTGTTTAGAGTAATCCTCCAAATACAATTATTGTTTTGGCTGCAAAGAGGCATTTCTTGAGGAAAAAAAAGAAGTGATCTGCATCAGAAAAACAAGTTTTTGTTTTTGTTTTCTTTCTGTAGAAATGGTTGCCCACAATAAAGTGACATATTGTAATAGGAAGAGTTAGATTGGGAACCAAAGGAGATAGTTTCTAGGACTCGCTTTTCCCAAAACAGTGCCTCTGACCCCGAGCAGAAATTCAAGTCTGCTTTTTTTACATTTAAAATAAAGTGGTAGAATTAGACATATTCTTGAAGGCTTCTTAAAATAGTTCAGGAATGGAAATTCATTGTTGTTCAAATTTAGAATCCTTATCCACCTTGGAGTCTTTCTACCTATACAGACACAGAGGTGCTCAGGAGATATTTGTTGAAGTAGGGGACAGGAAAGTTTCTGTAGAAAGTTGTGCAGAAAGCATGAGCCATAGAATCCTGACCTGCAGTCTGAAATATAAATGTGATGAATCTGCCTCAACTTTTCATTAGACTCACTAGAATTATTTCTATGAAAAGCTGAGAAACAAACAAAATCCCCTATATTGTGTTTAAACATAGTTATAAAAATGAGGTTCTTGCCATTCCCCTATGATGGCCTGGAGCCATTGTTATATTCATCAGGGATTGATCATTATTGCTCTGCACAAGATATCCCTGAAAAAAGCAAAAACATCATTTTTCACTAGTCAGACCAATAAAAATGCTTGAGCTACAGCTTTTAAAATACATATATTTTTAAGTCCTGGGTTTCACTGAAGCAGAATGCAATTAAAATAGCTTTTCATCTTACCAGTTCTATTTTATAAAGTGAAAATAATGACACAATTTAAAATATATTTCAGCTTCTATTATAAAAAAAGAGTAATTCAATTCTCCTAGGAAGATACCCTTTTTTAATAAAATTTAAATTTTACCCAATATATAAATGTGGCCCAACTCATATCCTACCTCATGACAAAGTGACTTTTTGAAGTGACTTTTATGGTAACTTGACAGTTTCTGTCTATTATTAAACTACCCTATTCTCTAATCCCCAGCACGGTCTCCAGTGTTTTAAGGTGGCTGGTGAGTTAGGGTCACATCACTGACCTATGTATTTCACTTGTTAAGACTTATTTATTAAGACTTATTAATTATTTACTAATAAATCTTTGAAGGCCTATTTGGAAGGTTTTAGGTCAATTCTGTTCAATAAAAATTAAGCAGACACATCTGTAAGTATAAATTTTCTCCTAGCAATATGGAATAATTTTAAAACACTGGTAAATTAAATTTTAATATAGATTTTACTTAGCCTAAGATATCTAAAATAGGCAACAGGCAATTAATGTCAACAGGCAATTACTATAAAATTCCCAATGAAATGGGCTATTCTTTTTGTCCTCTTGTCTTCACAATCTAGTGTCTTTGCTCCACGTCTACTTACAGCAGTCTCAGCTAGCACCCCGCCTTACCCATGCACAGCGGGTGTAGGACAGATGGTTTCAGAAGGTAGCTTCTAATGGAGAAAATGCTAAATTCTGATTTGTTTGCATGTTGTGTTTTTAAACTTGTTTTATTTTTAGTTTTTGTTTATCTATGGGATCAACCTTGAGATTTCATCAGTACATCACAGGTTTCAATTATTTTCTCTTTATTGTGAATGGTTCTGTAGTTGCAACTTTTACATTCTTTTCTATCTGCTCTTTAACTAAAGACTCTCAACAATGAAAAATACCAAGTGATATTTCCATGTTAAAATAAAAGCAAAGGACAAATGTTCTTCTACTACATTAAATTATAAGAATGATAAACTTCTCTCTATCACACACACACACACACACACACACACACACACCCCTCTCCAATTCCCCCTTCAATGTCATGAAGGTTTAAAGGTCCTGCAAAATCCAGGGACTTCTCTTAGTTCAAGTTACCATGAGATATCAGCATATGATGTTTGATGCCTACTACATACATGAGCTTAGGTGAACAACAAGCAACAAGAAGATGATTTTAGGTGGGCCACAGGGAGGCAAGACTTTCTTGCAGCATGCATGGTGAAACGGATGCTCATAGATTCACATCTGTGTTTATGGATCTGAAAATAGGGGCTCTATATTCATCAGGAGTTGAAAAATTCAAGTCACCCAAGAGGGTTGCTCTCATACTATATAATCATGACAATATATACTTTCTACTCCAGGTAGCAGCAGCAAGTATTAAGTGACTTGCCAGATCCTGCTAACATTCCATTTATAGACACATGGTGGAACCCAGCATAGTTATTCACAAACGAGCCTTGAGTTGAAGAAGTTTGGCCATTTACTTAAGTGAGTACATGTGGCAAGGACCCTGGGGCTATTTCCAGTTTTATTTTTCTTTTCAATTTGACATATTTGTTGGTGGGGGAAAGACTTAAAAATTTAATGGGATTTAATTAGTCAACAAATAAGAGAATACAATATACTCCATCTTCATTTTTCCTAAGCTAGATGGGCTCTGTTAACTAAATCTTAACTAGGCACCTGTCTCCCGTTGAAAGCTTCCCCTCCTTTGACAGATCTTGCCATCAATGCTTTCCCCATTAGGGAGACTCTAATAATATTTTATTGGGCACTCTTGCATGTCTACTCCACACGTGTCTGCTAACAGTGCTCCCTCTCCTCCATTGGTTTGAGAGTGAGTGCTAAGAACAAATCTCTTCTCTCCACTGTAAGACTCAGGGTGATCATCACACAGTAAGTTCAATCCCGGTGTGGTTTGACTGACACTGATTAAGAGTCTGGGGAAATGAGATTTCCACTTTCCAATGACCTTCCAGTGTACTCAGCATGAACTCCCTGTTCACTGCCAGTCCATTCTCAGCACCAATAAGCTTGTATGTGGTTCGTGGAAGGGCATTTCATGGAGCTTCTTGCTTCTTTTGTTCTCAATGCAGCGGGAATGTGTCCCTTACGCTTGACTTCAGATTCAGATCCACCCATGCCTCTCCAGTTTTTCTGTCATTTTGCCTTTGCAGGAAGAATCCCATCCTAATTCCCAAACTGCCCGTTCTATTATATGGTACTGGGCATGGAAACTAGTATGTTAAAAGGAGGAAATCCTAAAAACAGCACACATATTTCAACTCAGCATTCAACTAACTTCTTTGATTATTCTGTATAAATGTGAGGTGCCTTGGAGCTGGCTGGATGGCCACATACGAGGGCTGCTAATCAACAGATCGGGATTAACCTGAAGATAGATCTCCAGTGGCCTGACAATGAGTTCTGCCCTTGGCCTTGACCTGTTCAACATTCTCATCACTTTATCATTTGCAGATTGAATTGTCATTTCAAGTGTGTTTCAAAAAGGTCATAGCCCTAGAGTGCCAGCATTTTTGAAAGTTGTATAGTAGTGGTTTGGAGCAGAAATGGCATCAGAGGCACATTTTCTGTATAAGGAAATGAAAATTTTAGTGCTTACTAACTGAATGAGACTGTCCCTGCTGAATATATCAGACACAAGAAAGTAAACTGCCCGGCAGGCAAAAGAGCCTAATATTCTTCAGGTGGACAATACAAAATGCTGTCAGAAACATGTACCAAGTTCTTCCTCAGTTTTTGCTATCTCAGTCAATGGCGCTATCTTTCACACAATGCCTACATCAGACACCTGAGTTCTGGCTCTTTTCTCACTCTGTCCTTCCATCTCTGTCTCTCTCTGTCTGTATCTTTCTCCCCTCCCCCTGCCCTTTACACTTAAATAACCATCTGTCCTTGTGATCTGAACTTCTCAATGCACCAAGGTCTTACAATATTTTTCTAACACAAACAAGGAGAAAAAAACATAATCTCAGAAAGAAAGTTGAAAAATCTCCCCATATAATTGCAATTGCTCTTTCACCCCTGCCTTAGATTTAGAAGAAGCATCTTGGAATGTCATCTCTGCAGGGACCATTCCTATTTGGGTGAGCTAGGCCTCACAAGCACATTAGACTTCTGTAATAATACAAACAGAAACAGAGACTTGAGGATCAACTAAATATCTAACACGTATTTCAATTGCCTCTGAGATTTGTAAAAATGTTTGTAAACAGGAAATTATATAAGGGATTTTGAACCCTCAACCCAATTAAAGGTTAGTGTGAGCGCCCTGCATCTCAGAGGTGATAGAGTTTGGGAGATTATATTATAGTAAGAAACACCAAAAGGAGCTATTTCTCTGCAGTTGGTATTTGCTTATTGAGTTCTAATGTAGCACTCAGGGCTGAGGAGAATACACAGCAATTCAGACAGATGTCTAGGCTAGCAACATTTGAACTGTAAAGACTTTGCAATAACTCAGTTATGCAGGTGATACAGGGAAAAGAGAAAAGGTCTAAACAGGTGATATTATAATACCAAAGCTCCTGTGCCCACAGACAGTACATCAGGTTCTCAGATAATGTTGATTCATTCAATTCATTTCAATATAATTTTGAGGAGTCTGGGGATAAGGAACCCTGGCTAACACTGGATGAAATGACAATTGTGGTTATTTAAAGACCTGGTTTTGTTATACCTGATTTTGCTTAAAGTAGCTGGTTCTAAGAACCCATTGACAACATTAAGTGAGGTCTTCTATACAAAGATATGTGCAAAATGAAGGCTCCTGAGACTCTCATTTCTGTCATGCATCTATGGCTTTAGAAGACACAGCAGTGGGCCTCCTTCGTGGTGCAGCAGGTTGAGCACCGCACTGTGAAGCATTCAAGTACAGCAGCACGAGTTCAATCCCTGACCAGGGTGGGACCCATATGGCACAGCAGAGCTCTCCTATCTCAGCTGATGCTCCCTCAGCAGAGTATTTCAGTTGGCCTGCCTGTTCTGCTCCCCACTCTGTCTCTGGTGAATCCTCTCACCCCTGCACCCCTGGCCTATACCCCATTTCTTGTATGCATAAATAAATAAATGAATCTTAAAAAAAAAAAAAAGACACAGCAGCTGTGTTCCACGTCACACAGAAGACAATATGGTTGAGGGACAGATAGCAGCACCTCCAAGGGGCCTGCATGCTGTGTTTGCACATGTTCCTCAAGGCTTCAGCCCTACCTTGGACTCACTTTTCTGACTCCTGGAACTTGACATACATCAGTTTTTTCTCCACATATCCAGTTAGTTAGTCAATCTGCCTGTTCTGTTCCCCACTCAGTTTCTAGTGAATCCTCTCACATCACCCCCAACACATACCTCTGGCCTGTGCCCCAGTTCTTATATGCATAAATAAATAAATCTTTAAAAAAGAAGAAAAAATGAATTATAGCTCATTTGTGAGTGCCTTGAAGAACACAGCTCACAGTCCTGAGCACCAGCCTGTCTTTGACACTGAGATTCACAACTCTACTAGGGCCAGAAACAAGGGTCTTTTACACCCTGCACTCCAGGACCTCACCCAGCAGTTTCCACCGAAAAGCTTACAAAACAATCCCCAAACTAGGAGAATCAGCTAACATGGCACCATTCACTTCTCTGCCAATTGTGCCACTTCTCAAAATAATGCTTCCAAATGCCTGAATGTGCTTAGAATTACCAAGGGAATCTGTTGCTTTTGAAGCTTATTTCTATCCATAGACATGCGGGGGCTTCAGAATTCCCTGTAAGCATGTCCAATATAATAGAAGTGTTGGCGCAGGACCCATCTATACCTGAAGTGGTCACAGGCACCACCATCTTGTGTGGGGAAGAGAAAGGATCCACGCAGCTACCTAAATTTCTGAATTCTAAAGTCACTAAGAGATGAGATAGGAAAACAATTATTCTTCCACATGGCCAATTAAGGTCTATTATGAGTAGAATCCCAACCTCTAAGAGGTCAAGCTGACCATTGTAGAACCATACGACTGACTAGTAAGCAGAAAGAAGAGAAGGAAAACCAGATCTGGCCCTTAATGTGGAGCCTTATTGCATACAGCCCACAAATAACTCACAAAAATGTGAGTTTTGGTAATTCTGAGTAAATAAACCTCATGTTCAGTATCAAGTACCCTTTTAGAACGAGTCGAGGGGCCTCCCGGCGGCACAATGGGTTAAGCAACGCACTGTGAGGCAAACCACAGTCACTGCAGCACGAGTTTGATCCCTGCCGCCAGCCCAGAAGGACACCCACATGGCGCAGCAGACCTCTCCTGCCTCACCTGCTGCTCCCCTCAGCAGTGTGTTTCAGTAGATCTGCCTGTTTTGCTCCCCACTCTGGTGGGTTCTCTCACCCCCAGCACCGCTGGTCTGTACCTCAGCTCTTGAATGTATAAATAAACAAATCTTAAAAAAAAAAATAGAACAAGTCATGAGTCAGGAGATCTAGTTCTCCAGCTGCCCAATTTGTCCCTGTGTGGGTAGGTGGTGATGATGGATGAACTCTCGTGCAGGATCCAGTAACTAATCACAGCAATATTCTTGAGTTTTGTACAGAGGACCTTATCAAACTTTTGGTGGGGTCTATTTGTTATACTGCAACTAGGTCACTGATTTCCTTTTAGTGGGTCTGTGATCATGCAATTGTTTGTAAAGCTGTACATTTCTCTTCAAAATCCCTGCTGATGCTCCTTTTCTTATTATTTTGTAACTTTTATATATTTCCTTAAAGTCACTCAAAGTACGTAGAAATAATAAAAACCTTCCTTTCTCTTAGGAAAGGTAACTTCATTTCCCTAAAATAAAAGTCAGTCCCTTTACTGGAAGCCCAGCACACAAGTATTCCTGGATTCTGAATTGCTACATGGCCCAATGCTCTAAGGGGACAGTAACCTACAAAGCCATAAATAAATGTACTGAACAGCAAGGATAAGCTTTTTGATATTCTACTTTTTTTCTGTGGGTTTGGCTATTGAATTGCAATGACCACTGTTTCGTTTTTCATGCACTTTATGCTGCTTCCCATCACTGCTCATTTTTATCAGCCCTTTTCATTGATAGAAGCTTCCAAAGTCACTACTTTGGCCCTTCCCTCAATTCCCTCTCCCACAGTGAAGCATAGTGATTTCTCAAGTATCTGGTCAGAGACTTGGAATAAGGAGCTATTATAGCTTCAATTGGAAACTGTGGAAAAATCAGAAGAAGTTATTCTCAGATAGTTAATGGCATTGGTCTGAGATTAAATTGCATGAAATGGAGCATTTGGGTCATTGGATAGATGAGACAAATAGCAAAATATAATAAACAGACTCCAGTCTCCCATCCAAGACATTCCAAACAAAGGCAGTGCTTTGCATGACTGCTGTAAGTGCCCACATAGGCTTTCTATTTCTAAGTGTACTGATTAAACTTTCAAATGCCCAGGGCTTGGGGATGCCCAAAGCATCACTGCCCAGTGAACTTCGGTAAACTCAAATCTTCATTAGGGACAATAGAATCTATACATTACAGATTGATTTATCTTTAACCCATCAAGTTGTTCTTTGGTAGGAGCGTTTAGGGTCCCTGAAGCCCTGAGCTCCTTGAATGAGCCATTCAGGTTGCTGGTTCTCTGTACAAACAAAAGAATGCATTTGGTTCTGGGATCCTCTCTTGACAGCTTGATCATCTGGGTTGTGTTTTAGATGCAGAGGCTACACAGGTCAAGTCACAGGTATATTCTTTCCTTGTTCTTCTATATTACTCCATATCTAAAGAAAACCACGCCCAAATGTCCTACTAAGTAGTAGAGGTTATGCAAATTTTACTTTCAGCCCCAATTGTACCTATGAGGGTCCAGACTCTCCGGTGCCCAATCTATACCTTTCCCCATCCCATGAAGTCAGAGATCATTCCTTTGATACAATACCCCCCTTCCGTTATCTCTCTAATGATCAGTTATGAGGAACTCACTTTGTTCTAGCTGGACATTTCTAAGGTGACCTCTGAGTCCTGCCCATGCCTTCTTCTGTATACTGGTGAAGACCATAAAAACCTAGGGATCCCCAGCCCTCTGGTAACCAAAATGATTGGCATTTAATGACTGAATTTTGAGCCTAATTTTGGCTTTCTTGACCATGACCTGTGTCCTCTCAGTAAGACCAGCTGCACAGCTGCCTGAGACCATGACAATTCTGTGGGTCTTGCTCAGTTCCCCCACAGAAAAGATATCAGCCTCAGCTCTGCAGAGCTGCCATCCATACCCCCTTCTGAGGTGAAGAAGGTAAGCCTTGGAATCACCTTTACCCAAAGATGGAAAAGGAGGAGAAAGACAAGGGGAAAGTGCTATTAACATTACCATTAACTATTGTCCCCCAAAAGGTTTTTGGTTTTGTTTTTGTTTTCCTTCTCAGCTATTAAAAAAAAAGTGTCTGAGGGCAAAGCAGCTACACCTACTTGGCTACATTCCAATCCCATTGTGACTCTTGAAAGCTGAAGTCATTTTTTTTTTCTTCAGATAATTAATAAATGCATCTCTTTGCCTGAGAGAAGAGTGTGCTGCACACCCCAGAACACTGTATGCAGGAGAGGCTCTGAGGTGATCACCATGACCCAAGGTATAGAGATAAGACAGAGAGCAGACAGGAAGCATACAGTTTCCCACTGAAGGCACCCATGTCTCGCTAGGGCAGGGATGGAATATTCCAGAGAGAATCCTGAGTATTTAAGATGAAAGGGAATAGACAAGGACACGGTTGTAGATGATTTGCACCACCTGGACATTCCATTGGGCCCACTTAGAGTATGCTGAAATAAAACTGTGCACACTATGAAATCTGTGTAGACCTAGAGCTGGCCAGAGTCCTCCATCTAGACTCAGTTGCTAGTTGTGCTCTTTTCAGACCCTGCTTCCACACCCAGCCCATGTGAACTGGCAGGAGCAAGAGAGCCTGATCTGCCATGCCCACTGTGTTCTGCCCACTGTGGATTTTGGGTCCCATCAACCTAGACGCCAAAGTGAGTAGAACGTCAGAAGGGAGGCCTTGCTCCATCACACACCAGCTGTGACACCGGCAGTCACTTGCCGTAAGAAGGAAATCCTTATTCCCTTATCTGAAAAGTAGGATGGTAATAATACCTACCTCTTTGGGCTCTTATAAGGATTAAAGGAGATAATACAAATGCTTAGAAGAGTCTCTTGCACATCTTAAGCTCTCAAAAAATGTTAGATGACATCATTACTTTCATTAAATGATTATAGTGGAATATGTGACACCTCACAAAAGAATTTAAAAGATTTCAATCCTTGAATGTAAACGTGGTGGGCTTTACTGATGGAATTCTAAGTACCTTAAAAATATCTGGGGGCTAGATATGGGGGACTTTCATATTGTCACCAAATTATAACCTTTCTGTTCATGTTTAAGTTTACTGACTAATGTACCCAGTGTTTGAGACTGATTTATTTTTTAATCACACCTTTGAAGATAGTTTCTAGTTTTCAATGTGACTTAAAAATGTGAGGATTCAGAAAACACAGCCTTGTTCCAGCTTTGAGCAAATGTGGGCTATAAACAAATTCACTGAGGCATGTTACAGAAGGCAGACTCCACATCCCAGGAAGGGGCACTAAATTCATTCTTATGCAAGGAAGTCCTTTTCCCATTATTAATGAATATTTTTAATCCTGAAAATATCACTCAGACTTAGTCACACACCACTGCACTCATTTTGTTTCAAAATTTAAAGAAATCATTTTGACTGAGGTTAATCCTTGCTTTTTGATTTTCTTCTGAAACAAAGTATAGTATTTTTATGAGCCATCTATCAACCTTCCCACCAAATATCAGAAAAATGAGCACAAATATTTATCAGTGTCCTAGTTTTGTTCCTTTCTCTACACTGAACTGTTAAAACAATTTTTTTCATTGCTCTATTAATTCATTCATTCTTAGTACACATATGAACTAGTAAATGCTACTAAGTGAGGTAAACTCTAAGAATTAGAAAATGAAAGGCATCACAAAATTATTTAAAAATTTAATTATTCCAGATTTTGATAAAAAGAGAATCATTTTAAAAGTAATATCCACATAGATTAAAAATATTTTTTGACTTAGACAACCAGGAAGTATAAAAAGAAGAAAAATATGTTGGACTATATACCAAACAAAGTAACAATTTTTTTTTTTTTGTCTTCCAAGATTCCACACATGCCAGCAAAATGCAAATAACAAATTAAGAAAGAGGCAGGATGACCAATAGGCTAATATTTTAAATATCCATGGAGTTCCTAAACGTATACACCCACCCACACCCCCAGACCTCTGCCACACACACACACACAAAGAGCTGCCCTAATGCTGTTTTCAAAATATCTGCACCTACATGATGAGATCTTCCTGCTAATTCTAATGGTCAGGGGACATTAAAATCAGCATGGGGACGGTGTGGGGGCAGGAACTCGATATCTATGAGTGAATTTGTTCAAAATGGCTGAGTTTTCCATTTTAAGAAACATATTTGTTTCTTCTATCCCTGCCAAATCGGGAATTTCATCCACTGGGGTCATTCATGATTTTTTAAGATACTTTTTGTACACTGTCCCACCGGCATCAAATCAGACTTCCCATGGAGGGGAACAGGTACATGCCTTCATGATGTCAAATATACTCCCTGTGGAAACGTTCCCTTCTTCCTCCAAGTACCTATTTCCTCTTTTTCCCTAACTAAAGCGTGAATTAGAGATGTATTTGTTTGACTAGGCTCACCTACAAATCACTACCCTTTGTAGCTGATGCAAGGGCATCTATTAGTCAAAATGGAAATTAACCTAATCACCTCCTTGCTAAACATCTGGGAGAGAAGCTGCGTGTTGCTGGGAAAGAGTCTACTTTGGAGCCCATGGTGATACCATTGAGTGCCTCCTGGGCGCTAGGGTGAACGAAGTGTCCTGATGAAGTTTTCCTGCTGGTCAACCAAATTTAGCACCTGAGAGCTAAAAGGTGTGAGAGAGAAATGCTGGCATCAAAGGAGTATTAAAAATGAGATATAGGAGAGGCAAAAGCAAATTGCACGACTTTGTTCTGGGCTATGAGACTTGCCCTTCCCAAATCTGACTATTCTTACCCACTCACAAAGTTCAAATAGCTCTCTGAGGAATGGTGACTTATGGCCAAGGAGAAACTAACTGTCAATGCCGTCTGGGTTTTGGAAAACATAAAAATTCTCCTTGTATTTGTGTAGTCATCATTTTCCAATTTCCTCTGATCCAAGTTATTTATGAGCTTTTAGTGTGGCCGGCACGGGGCTGTGTACAGCCCCTAGAAAAATGTGGTTATAGACCTTGATGCCTGCTGGTTAAAAATACACGGGACTCTTATAAATACACAGACACCGCCTCCGGTCACTCACAGGGCTATTATCCAGAAGTGTCCCTGCCTTACCTTGAGGATGTTGTTCTCAGATTACAGACTTTACTGTCCTTTCTCTGACCGCGAAGGAAATATAAGAAAAAGAAAGAAGGAAATGAAAGGCAGGAGACCAATCATTAGTTGGGCAAAGGAAGAATCATGTTCCTGAGACATTGAAGGTGGAACCAAGCCTGTGGGGTCGGGGAGGAGTCAGAACCAGGGAGGGAAGAATGAAGCCGAACGTAAAACCCCAGAGATGCAATCATGAAAATGTAGGGAGCCGATCATCATAAATGCAACTATGTGTGAAACCTTGCCACCTCCCATCCTGCTCTCTGAAATGTAAAATGTATTTGAATTGTTTTTTTTTTTTCCTTCTTTCCCATTTTGTACTCACACTCATCTTGAAGAGAGTCAATTTTAAAGTGATTTAATAGAAAACTGATTTTCATCAGGATTGTGAAGCCTAAAGTTTTAGCATTTATAGAAAGGGCCACGCTGGGTCTGGCCTTATGTGTGCATGTGGGAGGCACAGGCACAGAGCTGGGGATTCTAGAACACTAGGCTGGGCCTGGGATAGCCTGGAACTGTGATCATGGCGCAGCCCATGCTGGGGTAGGATTTTCAGAGAAAACATTGACTAACTGGACCCCCTCTTAAAAAAGGCAAATTTACAAGGGAGTTAAAATACTAGAGGAAGGAGAAAGCACTAGAAGCTCTTAATCAAGTGTTTATTATATTCTGAATATTGTCCTAGACACTTAGGATGAATGGCCAAGCAAAACAAGAGACATAAACTAGGCTTTGTGGGGCCAGAGAGCTGACAAAAGCTGATGGTGAGTGCTGTTGAGAAAGCACAAAAGGCTGAGCAGATAAGGACTGAGGAAGGTGGTCAGGGAAGCCTCCTCAGAGGCAGTAGCATTTGAGCAGAGTGCTGAGTAAATGGGCCACAGACTTCTAGTATTCAGGAGATCCTTCAAACAGGACTTCTCTTCCCATTCAAGTTCAGAACCACTTAAAGGACGTGAAGTAATGAGAGGGCATCCTGGCAGGAAGGAGGTGAACCCCTCAACATTACTAGAGGTCCTATATGAATTACGAAGGTCCTATATTAACAAAGGTGTAAAATGGATCTAGGACAACGAGGCCTTAGCCACGTCAGGACTAGCCGCAGCAGGTCTAGGTCTAGACCTAGGTGCGTTGGGTCTGGGGAAGGAGAGCAATGGCCAAAACAGAACAAGAGACCGACTACAGCACAGGAATAATAGCCCTTGGGTCAGGAATGTAAATACTGCTAACTGGGAGCCTTGCAGAAAAACAGCAAAAATAAGTATACCCATTCTCTCCTGTCTCTTAGCCCCCGATCGTATCCTGATGCCTCCCATTGGTCTAATCCAGCTGGAAAGGGGATCCTAACCATGTGATAAATAAGAGTAGGTGACGAGGACAAATAAAAAACTTCTGCTACAAACAAGGAAAAAAGCGCACAGCATGCAGAATACCACTTGAAACTTACAATGCAGACATTAACAATGTAAAACCAGAGGCATGTGAATTCTGATGGAGAGGAGGAGAGAGTCTTGGTTCACTGGAAAGAAGGGACTAATGCTAAAAGGGAGGATCCAGAAAAAAATATAATAGAAAGAGAAACCAAAATCCACATCATTTTCTACTCTCACAATGAGCAGACTGGTTGAGGAGAGAGGAAGGTGGATGAGACCACGACACTATAAGCTGTGTTATTTCCAGCTGCCTCTGAAGCCTTAGGTTTTATCTCTGATCGGCAGCATGCTGTCATGTTCTGCGATTGTAATAATAGCAGCAGAGATAAGCACTTTGAAAGAGATCGCTGTGGAGATGAATAGATCGGATGGTTTCATAGCACTTTTCCCAGCTACAACTTTCATGTTAACTGCTTTCTCGAATGCAAAATTTCCTATATTTAAAACCCATCAAAATATCAAAAATAAGAGAGCAATTGTTTTTGCCTGGATTTTGATTTGTTCTTACCTAGTCTACTTACACTGGTTAGAATAATTAAATTTTTAAATGAAATATAGTAACCACAATTTAAATAATTATCCCTGATCAAAGCCTGTGGGCATTATCTAAGTAAGCCCCATAAGCAACAGCCTCAAATAATACTTAATCCTTTCTCTTACCAAATTACATAAACAATGTTGTCATCGAAAGTGGCAACATAACCGGCCCTATATGTGGCACATATGTGTTAGGGAAAAAAGACTGATTCATATAGTCTAGGCAATCCAGGGATATATGCAAGATGGGATGTCATCCTAATCCTACTCATTTATCAAACACTTAATGTGTATCAGGTTGATGCGTGAAAGTAAGCAGTAGCAACTTCAGGAAAAAGCAAGCTAAACCTTAGAGCCATGCTGAGATATATTCTGTAATGATTTCTGGTGCTGAGCTTCCCTGAACCAGAATGATTTGTCCAAGAAAGAGAGCCAAGGTATGTTACCAAGAAATTAATGTTTTGAGATAATCAAATACACAAACATCTCTAACTACAGCTTAACTCTTCTGAGAGTTGTGACCATTTTCTATGTCTAAGGGAGTGATTGAGTAAAACATAGAAAGAAACAAGTGTTTCTTAGACATCTCCAATCTCAACTATTAAATTGAAGGACTCAGTACCTTCAGCTTACGGACGGTATATAAGAGTTTTCAAGTCATAGAGACACACAGAGAGTCACTCTTCTATTTTTCTGGAACTATTTACTATTAATTCTACTAACTCAAAATTGAAGCAAAGAATTAAAATAAATATCAAAAATGACTGAAAAAATCTACCTTATAGCATATTAGGAAAAGTTCTTCAATGAACATGACTTGAATGCCTCAAAAAATCCATATTTTCTTATTTTGTTAAATTCAGGATATTTTATTTAGTACTGTATATACTATCACTGAGGGAGATGGGAGAAATGCTTCTTTGGCATTGTCTTCAAATGTTTAATTTTAAGGAAAAAATATTTAAGGGGGGAAAAACTGAAACATAATAAAATGACTAAACTTATGAGTCATTGTTAAATTGCTAAATTGTTAAACAAATGGTATAAAACATAAATGTTAAAGGCATCTCACTAGGACATTATACACTAGGTCTTTGTCTATTTATTTAAGACTAGGTCAGAGACCCAAGAAGCAGGTGCAGTAAAAAGAGACACAATACGAGTTAAAGAATGAAGGAGAGCACAGACTGGGTCTTATAAGATGGTTGGTTAACTAGAAAGGAGGTGAGGTGGGCTTTCCAGGTGAACAGAACCATTGAAAAAGATCACATGTTTGGAAATGATTGGGAAGAGAATTCACCATTGAGATAGGTAGGCAAATGGTGCGTTTATAAGGGGATATAGTCATATTTCAGGTCTTCTTAGATTTGATACTTGCCCCACAGAAATTCTCCATTTGTCATATCAGAACCTTATTTGAAGTCCATTTCTTTCTCACTTTGCCTTTCCCTCAGTGATCTGAATTGAGCTAATGATGCTATTAATAATGAATATTGATAATGATACATATAGCACCTTTAACTGCTCAAAGGGTACTTTTAAAAGTGCATACTGTCATCTCGTCATCTCAGTAAGCCTTAAAAAGGTGGATGTATCCTGTGTGGATTAGAAAAAGAAAGAAAAACAAAATGAAAGAGTTGGAAACTGAGTCTTGATTTTTCAGTAGTAATGCCTTGGTAGGTCTGTGTTCATGTTCTATTTTAAACAAATCAAGATCTAAACAGACTATTTTCAATGCTTTTTGATAAAAAACAAAAGGAGAAAAAAGAATTCTGAATATGTTGAATAAAAGAACTGAGTCTAGATGAATTAATAAATGAATTTTTTCAAGGAGTATATGTATGATTGATCCACTGAAATCAGAAGACTCATTAAATAAATTCTGAATAAGGACCATGCACACTGAAACATTACAAAATTAGACCCACTAGCAATGACAGGTATAGCAGGTAACAGTGTGCAAGGAAATTGTCTAAAGATTTTTCAGGAACTAACTTATCTTTCACAAGTAGACTATATTTGGGGCTCAATAGTTATACCCATTTTTCACAAGAGTGAAGGAGGTACAAAAAGATTAGCTCACTTAAAGAATGAGACATATCTGGGCCTCCCTGGTGGCGCAGTGGGTTAAGCAACGCACTATGAAGCAAACCTCAGCCACTACAGCACGAGTGTCGATCCCTGCTGCCCTCTAGGGAGGGGACCCACATGGTGCGGCAGACCTCTCCTGCTGTGCCTGCTGCTCCCCTCAGCAGTGTACTTCCATTGATCTGCCTGTTCTGCTCCCCACTCTGTCTGTGGTGAATCCTCTCACACCCCCGCACCTCTGGCCTGTACCCCAGTGCTTGTATGCATAAATAAATAAATCTTAAAAAAAAAAAAAGAATGAGACATATCTACTAAATGGATGAGCTTGGGTTTAATGCAAATAGCTTTCCACAAGCACACTGATTTTCCACAAAAGACAGCCTTCACTTGACAAAACGGAACCTGAACTCCACATCTAAATACATTTCCCAAGTGCCGTGTGATATATGTGTGACTGTCCACTGAACCTGCGCCCATCGACCATCACTGTCCAGTTGAGCAACCTGGTTCTTGAGATTGTCTTCGCTTTGCTGTCATCCACCCTGGGTGAGCCTCCAGTGCATGTCGGTAGTTTACCGAATAGATGAACAAGTAACGCCACTGATTGGGTCAGACCTTTGGGCAGCTGAGTGTACCTGACATTATCCCCTGATGCAGTGATAGGAAAGGAATTGGGAAACTCCTTCATCACTCATATAATTACTTGTGGAGTATCATAAAGAAAAATAACTCTCCGTGTTTTATTCTCTTTATTTTTCTAATACTATTCTAAATGTTCGGGAATGATCCTTCTGTCACCGCAGTGCTCAGCACACAGAAGTCATGAAGCTCTCTGGGTTGTTTTGTTTTGTTTTTCTTTAGACTGCAATATGTTTATTGACTTGTAGACTAGCAAGATTTCCATAGGTAATCTTTTGCAAGAGTTACATTTGCATGTCATCCACATAGGGATCCATTTAGAATCATCATGAATCGATTTGCTAGAGCTTACGTCTTTCAGACTTTGGAATTATATCCTAGGAAAACAGAAAACACATTTTCTCCTGCTGTATGAAATATGCAGGAGACGACTTTGGGTTACAATGCTCTTTTGCATTAGCACAGATGCTGAAAAGCAAATTCTCAGCTGGTCGGTCTCACTCAGAAGGTGTGCTACACTAATAACTGTGTATGGGGGAGCATTGCCGCCTCACAATATAACAAGTTAAACTGCGTGTTGTATTAGCATTATTCTTAATGCTAATGTAATGTCTATCCACGAAGGCAGCATTGTTAGATTGTTAGTACTGTAGATTGTAATGACAAAAGGAATTAGATGGGTTTTCTATGTTAAATCAATCATTAAGCAGTGCTATAATTATTTGCTGTTGGGAACGCTCTTTTTTCTATTGTAAAATTGACACAGTCTATGAACGTAATTGCTGTGTTTTCATCCTAGGGCCCTTTAAGATTAGAGTCTGGGAGGAAGATGTGGCACTTCTAATCCTTCTGACATTTCAGAGGGACTATCCTGGCAGGAATAATATCACATCACCGTGTAATTAATCAGTGCATTTTCCTGTGGTCTGTGAAGCCTGTGTTTCCCTTGCATTTGAGAGACAGAGAGGTGGCATGTACGAACCTTCTGCAGCTTTAATTACAATGTGATGTTGGGTCCAATTATATTCTTGGGCAATTTGACCTTTTCAGGTTGCATATTCAGACCATTTCACTGATTCTGCGGCAGAAAATTTTAGGCATCAATGTATATGAGCTTGAGATCATTGGATACCTGTTTCCCTCATTTCCCCATAAGAAAATCTTACTGAGTATAAGCTGTAATGATGACATTAAATTAAAGAAAACCTTTATTAGCTGAAATAGCATCCCTTCATTTTACAGATGATAAGGCCAGCACTGTAGCTGTTAAAGTATAATTTCTCCCTCTCTTCCTCCCTCTCTCTTTCATATGTATATACCAAGGAAAATAACGTGTGTGTGTATACCTCTCTCTCTGAAATAAATGTAAATAACCTGTGTACCTATGTTTGGAAGAGAAAACAATCTGTTTGATCTGTGGATAATTTAACTAAATGACTTTTTCAACAATATCATCAAATTAATGAAGCACCAGAAACAGGAGCACAGAACTATATGTGACTTTGATCTACTATTCATATTAACAAATTCATATTAACATCCACAAAAAATGAAAGAGGGACCTCTATTTGCAGGGCTGCGGAGTAGCTGGGGGGAAGATACAGGGGAAAAGGACAATCTCTGATCCCCCCTAGGTCCCCAAAAAAAACACATGGCAAGAATGGACATAAAATGTTATAGGGTCATAGGAGCTATACAAATATGGAGTCAGAGTAGGAAAAACAGCATGTGTGGGGGTACTGAGTGATGAATTCATAGGAGGAGTGAGATCTTTATCTAAAGCTTATTCTGTAGAAAACAAAAGACTAGTTTTTCAGAAGAGGTATACTGTTTTGGAAGTGGCGACTTAGAATAACTTGAGTTGCTGAGTTTCACTACTCGGGGTAGAAAGGAAAATAAGTGGAGACTTCTAGAAAGCTATTTTTTTAGTAGTACATGGCTATGCGGCGTTTTTAGATCTTGGGACTAGCTGAATCTGAAATCATAAAATTTGGTTTTGAGAGAACTGAGAGTGAGCTCCAAGCAGATGCAGGAAGAGCTCTAAGTAGCTATCAGGGGAGAAGTCATCACAGCATCCAACTACACGTGGTTTACACGTGATACGTGAATAGTCCACATAAACCCTGTGTGAGCGAGAGTTACTGTAACAACTTTTGTGTTATATATGAGTCTTGCAACTCTGTAAAGGGGTTAGTATTAACTCCCTTTTGTAGAGAGAGATAATGAGAGTCCAGAGCTCAAATTAGGAAACCAAACAGTGGCAGGGAGAGCAGTGAGTCCCAGGCATTCTGATTCCATTTTATCCCCACACACAATTTCTAATATCCAAGTCAGCAAAGGTCAATATATGAAATCTCTTCTGTATGCAAATGTAAAATTTTTCATTGTCATCTTTTTCAAATCTGTGCTAATTAAGTTGATGGGGACTAGAAATGTGAACTTAATTGCAGTTTACAGAGTGCAAATGCACTGTGACTGTGAAAGGTTCTTGTCTGTGACAGGTGCTACTTAACAATTCATCATCTATTAAGGCAAGGCCATGGAAAAATACAATAAGGCTGTGATTTTCAAGAATCATAACTCAATTTTTCAAGGAAACAGAATAGATAGTGTGAATACTATGAGAAATTCAGAAAATATTTATGACTCTTTATTTGGTTGACTTTTATTTATTTGGTTGTTTTTCACTTTGCTGTCCCCTCCTTTAACCTTCTCACAGTCATAGATTTTCAGCGTTTTATTACTCATGGGCCCACCAGAGGAGGCCCAACTTGACTTCTCAACAACATGTCTTTAATGTCCCTGCATTGTCCATCTGTCCTTAGCTTTGTTCAGTCCCCTGCTTGGCTCAACTCCACTTCCCAGGACATATGCCAATTCCCTCACTTGTGCTCTCAGCCCCTCCAGAGTCAGGGCCTCAGGGCTCCCAGTGGGTGGTCTTCACAAGACTCATCATCCCCATAAGTTCTACTTGGGGAATCCAAGGGCAATGGTTTTACCCTCAGACTCCCATTTTGTCCTCAGATTCAACTTAACCTGTTCCTGTAGTAACCTGGATCTGAGAAAGGAAGTCCTCACCCTTAGCATCCAATTCCTACATGCTCTGTGGTCTTTATTCTTGGATTGATCTTATTAAGCTCATATCTCCAGATCTTAAATGCAGTTAGAGGAATGTGCTCTTTAATTTTTTCCAAGCCACTTTACTGGGATGAAAATACTTCAAACAACCCCCCCCCCCCATTGGCACAAAAGGAAAATATATCAACTCCAAAATTCCTTTTGATTTTTATCAAGGGTGTTAGCAAGAGAATGAGCAAGACATGAATACATATAGGAAGGTTTCCCCATTACCTTTCACAATATTTCAGATTTCACACATAAAATTGCAGTCCAAGAATAATTATAAGTAAACTAAAATGCATAATGGCAATGGAATTGTCACCTTGGATGGGGGTGTAAGAAGAGTGGGAATGGTTAATGGCAGTAAAAGCCAGTCTATCAATCAAAAGACACCTCATAGCCCAGAGATCGCAATGCACCTTATCTGAGCACTATGACTGAGTGGAGCCTGACATTTGAAACAGCAAATAAGAGAAAAAAAAGATGGCAGTAGTTTATTATTGTATTTTCTTCTAAATTTCAATTTACCTTTCAATTCTAATTCACCATTTAAAGCAGGTAAATTCATTCTGCAAATATAATCAAGGGATGTTCATATTGCATTAATAGATTGCTTTAGTTTTGTACTTCTCACAACTTAATTATTTAGAGCCCAATTCCCTTATTCAACATTAGCATATTAAGGCAAAATCTAATTTGCAGTAAGCAGCTTGAGGCCACAGAACTACAGAAAAGAGTAAATGGTGGCAGGTGAATACATTGGATTTTTTATCTCATCAGTGAATCCAGTAGCTGATGGATATATTCTTCACTTGCATCTTTTACTATTTTAGTTCAGTAAAATAATGTATGTTGCCAGACATGCTTACATTTTCAGAATATTTATTATTTTTTTCTTCTGAATAGGGAGCAGTGTCTGTCATTGGACAAGAAGTGAACAGGATAAGAATAAAAGGTCAAAGGATATAAGACAATTGAGAAGAGTGAGCAAAATTTTGTGCTACAGATAATTGTGAATAATGAATAATTTACAAATCTAGAGCACTTGTTATCTATTGTCCCCACATCACCCATCATACCCTCCTCCCAGCCCAAACGATTATACTCATCTATGTCAGAATATGTCCTAAAACCAGGTTAGGGATTGTTGAATTAAGTTAAAGGTAAATTAATACAAATTAGAAACTAGTGCTAAAACATCTGTTATGGACCCAGTCATTTGTCAAGCACTATACTTGGTAACAATTGGAAAAAAAGTGTCAATTGACCCTCTCCCATCAGTATGTTTGAGGTTTAGAAAAGCACAACCTTCTGTACCATAGAAAGGTGCTTATCATGTGTCAGTCTAGAGTTGAGAACTGACTTATGACTTCACATGAAATTCTGGAATTGCTGGAGAATTTAGAGATAGAAGACTTCAGGAAAGCAACAGTCAGCGAAAATTCGACTACTAAGTAGAAAACATGGATAAGGCCAGGGCTGTGCAGAAATATTAGAATAACCTGACATTTTAATTTAGAAGGAGAGGTACAGAGAAGAGATCTGTTGGAAACTCAGACAGTTTATGAAATCATAGGAGTTTGGCATTAAAAAGATAACACTCACATATAATGATTGTCTCCTCTTAAAATGAGATCTGAGCTTTAGTTTGAAGCTCCAGTGATGGGTAATTCAGTAGAAGCTGCCTTCAGCAATTTGCAAAGAACTGTCTGATGATGCAGAGTTGCTATTTCTTAATGATAATATTTGTCTTTAAGGAGAAAAAATGAGTCATGGTCTAATTTCACAAGTTCATGCATTAGATTGATTGAATCATCTACTAAGTCCAGCTTCGAACCTCCTCTAACTCAGTTTAATTGACAAAGAAATTCAGGGTTTGAGTGACTCTAAAACAGATGATTAATTGGAAGGCTGGAAGAGAAACTTGAAAGTAGCTTTTATATCCCTATTACAAGACAGTTTACAATCAGCAAGTCCTGTGTTTAGATAAGCCTATTACATGTTTTAAAAGATGGCCATGGAGTCTCTTGTTACCAGTTTACTGAATTGACAAAATACTTCTCTATCTAAGCTCCTAAGTTCGGGTCACATCCACCCTTCCATAGTCTTCACTGTGGAACACCAGGAAGAGTTGTAATGACTTTGGAGACACACAACATTGCCTCAAATTTCTCCTTTTTTGGTCACGTATTAACTGTGTAGCTTTGGACATATCTGCTAAATTCTTTGAGTCTCGGCACACTCATCTGTTACAGGGTAGCGTGTTTAGTAAATGAGGTAGTAACCAGAGGTAGCTTCTCTGCACAGGAACTCAAACATTGAGTCCTCAGCACATGCTATTTCAACCATTATTAACATTACATTTGATTAATTTTATCACACACTGTTGGCATTACACTTATTTTAAAATAAAACTGAATTTTACTAGAGACTCCCACCCTTCCCAATGATCAGGATTTGTCTGATATACCCAGGACTTACCTGGTAATTTAAGTAATTTGTGATAGTACCAGAGAATTTGCTAGAAAATAATTTAGCATGTTTCTTCTGTTTTTCTCTGCTTTACTTTTGCCTCTGGTCAGTGAAGAAATGAATGAGGACTACTGGCTGGGTTTATTTTTTTAAAAAGGTTCTTCCAGATTGCAACGGTAATTACAATAGCCAGCAGCTGGAAACAGTGTACCTATTGCCAGATGATTGGATAAAGAGGTGGTATAGTACTCAGTAATAAAAAAGATTAAATAACAACATGGCTGAACTTGAAGGGTATTAATGAAAAAAGCCAGACAGAGAAAGACACTGTATGACTATACTCACGTGGTACATAGAGAAAAAAGATGAACTAAATCAAACAAAAGTAAACTTTTGATTTAAATAATAAAATAGATATTTGAGTATCCTCAAAAATTGTAAGATGTTTATATTTTCTTTTCTTTTTGTTTTTATTGAAGTAACATTGTATAGAGTAAATGAGTTAAAAATCAGGTTTTTTATGCCCTCCTGCCATTAGTCTGTATGGCTAGCAGCTATGGTCTTGCTGGCTTGCTGTGATTCTGGACACCTAGACCCAGGAAGCAAGGGCCTATGTACATGTGTATATCAGGGCATCTGTGCCTACAGACTAGGGATTAAAGGGCAATGTCACTCTGAGATGACTACAGCTATAAGAGGGCCACTCTGAGGAGAGATGAGTAGAATATTAAACAGACTGTCAAAGAGAGACCAGAGAAAGAGTGCAAAGATTCACTGGGGTCCATCCCCTGGAACCCCTTTCCCAGCCCGTGACTGCCTCCTTGCACCCAGCCTCTCTGCCTGGTGCACCCTTGTACCTGTTCAAGCGTTATAGGCCTATAAAATCTATTGAGTGTTCCAAGGTCCCTTTATCTGCCAGAATCGACAGTGAACCTGCCCTATCATGCTTACACAACACATTGATTTACAACACTGTCTACGTTCAGAAGCATAGGATTGCACTCTTCAGGGTACATGATGCCACACTATGCCCACCACTGAGGCACCCATGATCTCCCACCATAGTTCACTGTGCCCCCTCCCTAATTCTCTCTCTCCACTCCCTCTCAGAAAGCCTCAACTGTATACTCAGAGTTCTAGGGTTATTGGTTTGGTTTTGTCTGACCCTGTTTTGTTTCTCTATCCCACGCATAAGTAAAACCCTCAGGTATTTGTCTTTCTTCTTCTTGAGTTATTTTGCTTAGCATTATCCCCTCCTGTTCCATCAATATTGTCACTTAAAAGGCAAAAGTTTATGTTTTTTATAGTTGAGTGGTATTTCATTGTGTATGTATAGCACATCTTCCTAATCCACTCTTTTGTCCTTGGGCACTCCACAATGTGGTACTATCTCCCACCTGTGAGAATGGCCTGCATCTAGTGTCCAGAAACAAACATCGATGAGGATCTGGAGATAAAGAACCATTATACACTGTCAGTAGGAAAGTCCAGCCCCAGTGGAAAAAGAATATGAAGGGCTCTCAAGATATTAAATATAGAGCCACCATGTGATGATTTTATTTGTATGTATCTATGTAAGGAAAACAAAAACACTATTTAGAAGGGATATTTGCAGTCCTACATTCATTACAGCACTATTGACAGTAGCAAGTTGTTTCTGTTATTGTAGCTCACTTCTGTTCTTGTTTTAGACAGCATCAGAAAGCCAAGTCCCTATAATATTTTTTGCACTTTGCATTGAGTAAACAAAGAAGCAATAGTGAAAGCATAGTCGATGACTGTATTTGAGATAATAGTTGACTAATAAAAATCATCAGACATAATAATAGGAAATAAAGAAAGGTTATTTTACTCCTACAGAGTAACACTAAGAAGAAATAGTTATTCTTCTGTTGTATTTTATATTTCCGTAAAAGACTCCGAAAACTGAGATAATCATATATGGCAATGAAGAACACAGAACATGGAACAAAGACCTATACCTATGCAACATCTACAAAAAGAAACATGTAAAAAGAAAACCTACAAATGTGTCAAAAGAAACTTATAAAAGGCAGAAACAACCAATTCACATGTGAACATGTAACCACTGAATTGACCTAGTAATACAGCTGAGTAGTTACTATTGTTGAGCAACTTGATTTCTTTGACTTTATATGCCAAATTAAAACATATCTTCTTTTCCCTACATCCTCAAAACTCCTAAATAATACATAATAAAAATGAATTTAGTTTTTCTCTGAGCTCCATCCCTTCTACCTATAAATGTACACATAGGCTTGTACACATAATACAAACATATAGGAAATTTTATGTGTGAAGGAACAAATTTGACATACATGAACTTAGTCCCAAGTCTGACCATATTTAATGATCACTCAATGGAATACATATTCAAATATGTTTTTTGAATTGTGATTGAATAAGAGCCTGGTATGGTAAATCAGCCTGGGTTACATAAGCATGAATAAGATAGTTTTTTCTCAACTGACTAATAATTAAGTACAGAGAATAAATACATAAACAACTGTTACCCAAGGCTGGATATAGTTAAGATCTTAGGGGATGTATGAAGTTGAGAAAGAGATCTCACAGGAGGCGACCATTGATATGTGACAGTGGAATCTTCCATCTGTATTAAAAATAATACTGTAGTGCTGGTTCACTTATTTGTCAGTACAATTAGTAACTTCAGACTAATAGAAATGCTCTACCTTCTTGGGGACAGTCCCCAGTGTCCAATCCCTTCCTTTATGATGTCGATCTTCCTCAAAGCCAATCTGATATTTATCAAGCCCAGAATACCTCCATTCTTCCCACATCTATCATTTATAATAAAGGTTGAGTTTTGAAATACAAAGTCTTTTCTTTTTACTTTGTGTTCTGAAAAAAAATTTTTTTAAAGTAAAGTGAGAATTGTCCTTCATTGTTCAACTCTGACTTCCTGCCCCTGAGACAGAAAACCTAGGTTGCCCTGATCACCGCAAGGGATAGAACAGGGGTAGAGAAGGATTCTAAGAACAGAGTAAATTTCATGGAATGAAAAAAAAAAACACATAGAATGATAGAAAATATTCTCTCTCCACACGTGAGAAGGCACTAAAGGCTACGAATCAGGGCAGAGGAAAGTTTCCCAGAAATGATGTTGAGTACATTGACTAAAACCTGGTAGAAAATAAGACAGGTTTGAAGGAACAATTTAGGCTTTTAGCAATAGTGATTCTCAATGAACAGCTGAAGCTTATGTAATGTTATGTGCAACAAAATTTCAACAAATGTGTCAATAAAAACTTGCTATAAAAAAGTTGAAGACAATGGAGTTCATTCTTGGAAAACTGGAGAAAGGCACAGAGGAGCCTGGATTCCCTGTGACAAGAGTTAGGAGTCTGCAACTCATTTTGGTGATAAGTTTCCATATTAGTTGCTGAGTAAAATGTACAGCTGCTATGCTCATTCAGCAGTAAATTCAGGTAAAATATTTGGTATTGAACAAGGCAGGAGCTGGACTAGATTCAACTACAAATAAGGATTAGATGAAGCCATCCCAAAGCCCTGAGTGGAATGTCATAACTGCATCTAGTGGAGGGGGTGGGAATGAGTGATAAGACCAGGTGGTAAAGACAGCATCTAAGAATGTAAGTTTACAGCGGAAGTGCTTTAATTGCAAGCAATCATTGATCTGCCCTCTCATGTTCCACATAGGGGGATCGTCTTCTCAGATCCAGCTCATTCATTGTCTGAAGCAACTTTCTCAGGATTTTCATGCAGTTGTTTTTTCCTCAGCTTTCTTCACTCTATTTCTTCAAAATAGAGACTCCCTGAGAACACGTTCCAGTTCTCTCTCCCAGGCTGCCACAGCTCTTTAAGCAGACATTTGAAGAACTGTCAGAAGCAAGGGACAGAGAGCGGAAAGGGCAGACAAGAGAAGCAGAAGGCAGTGCAAAAAAATGGGAAGTGCTGCGGTAGATGGCCATTGTGCCAATTTCATGCTTTCACACCTTTGAATGAGTGTTCAAAGTGTTTCATTTTGGGAGTCTCAGACAGTGGAGCCCTGATTGCAATGGCTTTAGGCATTTCAGGACACAGCTGGCCACTCGGCCACCCCTGTGTCCATGGCAGTTTTCTAAAAATAAGGGAAATAAAATATAGGTTATTTTCAGCTCTGATGGGTAAACCTCACTGTGAACAACTGCAGGATCAGTGGGGTTTTTTTCCCCCTTTCTTTCATTTTCTTTTTTCAAACACAGCCCAAGCCACATCATCTTTGAGGAACAGTATTCTTCTTTCACATAGTATGGAAAAGCAGTGAGAAAGAGAGATGCCATTTAGGCAAATAATAACAAATGCTGTGCTCCAGTTATCCCAGTGATCTAGTCAATCCCAAATTCTGAAGCAAAAAAGAAGTAAAAAAAAAAAAAAATTGAAGAAGGACAGGGACAGAAAAACCTTCTAAACATAGCTATTGATATACCTTTTAAAAGAAACAAAAATGCATTGAAATAAGTTATTTTATATGAAATTGCTTATTAAATGGAATTACATTTTTATTAAAGCCGTTTAAATGTTTAGTCATATTAGCTTTACAATAATGACGGTGCTACAAATGCCTTCTTACTGTCTATTCTACATTCTCTCTGAGAGTTAGATGTCAGAAATTCTGGGTTCTAGAACTACATCTCCTGCTCCTGGTTTGTTAATTTCTTAGGATCCCAATTTCTTAATTAGTAAAGCCATGATTAAAATACCTATCATCTTTATAACATAAAGTTATTGAATTAGTAGAACTTGAAGAATTTCAGAGGTCATTTAGTTAACTTATTTTACAGATGAAAAAGCTATAGGGCCACTGTTGGGAATATCTGTAGTGAGTACCCAGCAGTCCAAATTACTGATCTATCAACTGTATTACAACCACAATCTTTGCTTTATAAAAATCTCCCTTTCCTGTAAATCTAGTTCTACTCATCTCTACTCCAAACACCAATAAAACTATACTTTTAATTTTACCCCCAAACTGGCCACCTTTTTGGAAATCCCTCACCTATCTCAGTAATGTCTATTTAAGTTCACAGGCAAACTAAGGGATATCCATTTCTCTGCAACCACCCTTGACTGCTCTAGCAAATGTCATCTCTTCTCCTGTGGAACTACACACCTAACAAAGCCTATCACTTAAAGGCATCACCTACAAAGTCAGTGAATAATACAAACAGACCAGGCATGACAGACAAGTCTGTTTACATTTACTTCTGTATCCTCACCATCTAGAACTGTATCTTTGGTTATAATTCCCTTATATGCAAATAGGAAATAATAATAGAGTCTATTTCATAGAACTTTTGAGGACACTAAATTTAATGTGTATTTATATTTATACACATATATATCAACTTAGAGCAATGACATACAGCAAGCTCCACATTAATATTGGTAATTAAATTATTTGTTCCTGTTGATGATGATGATGATGATGATGATGATGATGATGATGATACTTAGGGGAGATAAAAAAAATTGTTCTGGAGGAGGGATGACCAAATCCTCAAACACCATTCCTAATAGGTAAATGCCGAAAAGGAAATAATTAAACTAAGTATTTTTTCATCTTTCTTTGAAGAGAATTCCATTTCTTAATTCTCTGAATACTTGAGATTGCCTGAATTTCTTAGAGCCAAACTGAAAATACAATGGGATATATATTTCTAGAGCAATTAAGCTTTCATTGTTTTGCCTTAGGGTTCTGATTTCTTACACTTTTGGTTCATAAGTAATGAAAAGTAAAGATCAGCGACATTTCTGGACCTTTTAAAGTACTTGACCTGCTATTTTAAAGGCTTTTACATACATTAATATGGCATGGGGGTAGACACAGGCTTCCTTTTCATCTGAGACGTTGGTACCAGAAATATATTTCCTTACACCTGGAGTTGGTGGAATCTTGAGACACTAAATTAGCAGTCATAAGTCAATGAATCTTGCTATAATGGGGGCACCAACTGTTGAGAGGCAGCATAAAAATTAGTCTCCACTGGGGCTCAGGATAACAAAGGTTTGTCACAACTCTACTAAGTATGTGACAAATTACTTATTTGTCCGGGTTAAAATATTTTCATCTGGAATCTTCTGGAGTCCAATTTGACTTAGTATCTTTTAAGATAAAATTCTTTAAATTAACTTTATGATGGTAATACCATACGTGTTTTCAGTAAATGAGCCAGGGATTTTGTAGCTTTAACTACCCATTCCATGCTTAGATTTTTAACTTCCAGGATGTCAGATTTTACAAAAAATCAAGGAGAAAGTATATATATTCCATCATTCCATATGACTATGACAATGTAATTTTTTGTTACCAGCATCAGTTAAACAATTTATTTAACATTATAATTGACTGTGTACACACAAGGAGCCTAAAATAATCGTCTGTGCATAAGGATGGCAGAAAAAGAAGCAAGTCTTTGCCCATAGGGTATCTTGTTCGACAGAAAAGACATTTCACATACATGAATACAAGTTCTTAACTCCCTTCTCTTACTTCATATTGCAAGTAGATCTTGTAATCTTAGTTTAGCTTTGGTCATTGGTGTAAAATAGACTAGTATTTTTAAATCATATTACTGAGGCATTGTTTGAAGAACTAGTCTATTACTATGCATTGTTTGGTTAATAGGTTCTTGCATTCTTTGAAACAGTCACTGATCACTTTGCACACATTTATCGTGGATAGCTATATCACAACCCACAACTCTTTTAAGAACTATAACTCAACTCTTTAGTGTTGAGTTTATACAGTATGTGATTTTAATATGCTACATTAACTTTAAGGACAAGAAATATTTTCTTTTTATATGCATGTGCTCTCAGATTTACAAAAATATCTGATACATAAAGTGGCCATATGTTCCAGTTAACCTAAGACAGCATTGGTCTATGCCCATGATTCTATTTTAGTTTTAACTAGCACCCCCTTTCACATATAAGAGTTCATGTTAGATGATAATTATTTGGTCAAACTACTTATACATATATGCTCTTCATAAATCTTTGTAAATGATGAATCCCCAGAATAATGCCCCTCCCTTGGGTGAGTTCTGTGTCAATACTAATTTTCTATCTTACAAGGTAATCACAAAGCAGTTCCAGAGTGCAGAAGGCATGGGATGAGAGCAACCAGGAGAATTACTTTAGGAATTATAAAGATTGTGCTTTCTTGGAAATTCACAATTACCAAAACCATGATACCACAAATGGAAGATTATGTATATTTGGAAATGATTTAATCTTCTATGCAAGTAGTTTCTTCTACATAATTTTCAAAGGGGTCGTATATATTTAGTTTCTTTATGAATGTAATGCATTTATGTGTCTATCAGACTTTGTTCTGAGTGCTGAAATGTAGCAGCTACTAGAGCAGATGTATTGCTTACATTCAAGAGGCACAGAACTTAGTGGAGGAGGCAGACAGTATACAAAAACATCAAACACATACACAGGAAAGTGTCATTCATGGTGTTATGAAATCAAATATTAAGTTCTTATGAAGATAGAAATGAAGAGAGGTCTGCAAGTCTCTTGAAGGATACAGCATTGATATTGGGTCTTGAATAATCAATAAAAGGTTTGCACCTCTTAGTGTGGAGGAATAGAGTCCCTGGATGACATAATAGCCTATAGCAACGTTCTGAGATAGTAAGTAGCTTTGACTCTAAAGAAATGGAAGGATGGCTAACCAAACATGGTAGAAGCTGGTGATGAGGATGAGAGCTGTTGCAAAGCAATAATGAAATGGGAAGACAATGTCAAACATTGCCTGGGAAAAGTCTTTCTTGTAGCAATCCATTCTCTATTTCTGCCTGAAAATCTGGTCATGTTAGCAGGAATATGCCAGACATGTGATACACATATTTACCTTTCATAGTATTTTTCCACCTTTAGTGTTTTCTTAACTTTGAATATTCATTCATTGAAAGGGGTGGGTCAGGGACCTGGGAGTAGAAGAGTGACAAAAATAATAGGGGGAGCCAAATTCATTATCTCAATGACAACCACTCCAATCACTAGGACTATCTATTCATTCCTTGCTTGCTTTTCTTCCTTTTTTTTTAATTAAAAAGGGCATTTACATGCTAATTGGATCTTTATTCCTTGAGAGTCCCTCTGCTCTTGTAAAGTCTTCCTCTTCTGAAGCATTTAATCCCCAGCTTGAAACATCATTCTTTATTGCAGTGGAAAGGCTGTGATGTCACAAATGGGGGATTATGACTTCACAGGGGAAATAAGAGAGCAAGACAGACAGTTTCAAGAGACCAGATCTTTTATTTATGAGAATGTCTCTATTAATCAAAAAGGGTGAGAAATACCAAACATATAGAAAATGACAGCAGAATTGTAGCTAAATAAAATGTTCTTCAAAATTATCGTGGCAATGTCACTTTCTCTTTAGAGGATTCATGAAAAATGCTATTGCAGAAGATAGGTTTGAGATTCCAAATCTCCATACACTCAACACTTGAGAAATACTTAGCCCTAGGGTAATAGAAAGTATAATCAAGCCACAGAGCAAGCTCTGCCATATTTCGCTTACAATGTAAAGAGTAACGTCACCCATGAACTTTGGTCCCCGAAAGAGAATTCTCCTCCATTCTATTTCACCACTGAAATCATTTGGGGAGGGAAAGATTTTAATAGAATGAAGGCATTCAAATAATACTTTTGTGTTTTTGAGTGAGTTTAAGTAATTGTGAGTGAGTGAGTTTAAGTAATTGTGTTTTTGAGTGAGTTTAAGTAATTGTGACTTTCAGTGAAGTAGTCCATTTCATCAATGACTGAAGTTAGGAAGATAAAATTTGCATAGCATTGTCTTACTATCCTTTGTCTGTAAGCTCAAAAATGATGCTTCTGTTTTCACCCCAGATAGTGACAAAAAGGGTTTTCTCTGTATTGTCTTCATCATAGTGACTAAATAGTAATTAATCTTATTGCTCTCTTCAAATGAATGACTATCATCTCTATTGGTCAACTCTATTTTCTATTTACAATTCAATTTATTCCTTCTTTTACAGTAATTTCTTTGTGCTTGTTATGCTTATCTTGATCATATGTTTTCAGTTCTGAGTTTGGTAGCTTAGATTAGAGATTTTATACCTTCTTTTCTAACATATGCATTTGAGACCAAGTTTCCTGATTATTCTATTTTGATTAATTTTACTGTGGTTTGTATTTAACTTAAACCATTTATTTTTCCTTGATATGTCTACTTTGTACTCTTTACGACTATGTATAACTATGCTGTTTAATTTATAAATATTTTGAAGTTTTATAGTTATATTTCTTGAAATTTATTTCCAATTTAATTTGGAATTTAATTAATTTAATAAAATTAATCCAAGTTAATTATGTTTGAGAAGATGCTTCATATTATTTCTATTTTAAACCTTTATTAGATATCTCTTGGATTCATCATAATCACTTGAGAAAATGTTTATTCTGTTGTTTTTTGAGTAGCCTATTAAATATCAAGAATCAAATTGGTTGATTGTTGTTTTAGGTAATATATATCCTTTTTCATTCTGTTGCCTATATATCCTATCAATTGTGGAGAGAAAAAATATTGACGCATTTGCCTATAATTGTGGATATTCAATTTCTTCTTTCAGATTTACCTGTGTTAGTCTCATGTGCTGTCCTATTTTGTTGTTTGATTCATAGACACTTAGAATGTTCCTGCTATTTTTTTAAGATTTATTTATTTATGCATACAAGCACTAGGGTACAGGCCAGAGGTGTGTGGGCAGGGGGTGGCGAGAGGATTCCTTTGAAGTAAAGTTCCCATTATATAATTATATCATATATATATAAAGTCCCCATTATATAATTATATAATATATATAATATGTAATATATAATATGTATATATAATATGTATATATAATATGTAATGTAATTATATATTTGGTCTCTGTGATATTTTTCCTTATCTGAAGTCTAACTTTTCAGAATACATACACCAATTCTTTATTTTTAGCATAAGAGAAATAATAGTTTTTACTTTCAATTATTCCATTTTCAAGTCCTTCTTTAAGTTATATAGATATGAGCTTCTAACCTATATTATTGCCTTTCTCAAGAATCACTTTTAAAATTTCTTGAAATACATATATACTGAGAACAAATTCTCTTAGTTTTTGTATGGAAATTTATTTGCACTTCATTTCTGAAGAAATTCCAAATACAGAATTTCAAGTTGGTGTTTTTTGTTTCTTTTTTTTTTTTTTAATCTCTTGACACTAGGTATTTCTCAATATACTTTCTTCTTGTTTTCATGGTTTCTGAGGAGAAGTTGAATGTAATTTTTGTCTTTGTTCCTCTATAGGTAGAGTATGTATCTAGTTACTTTCAGAATTCTTTCATTATCTTTAATTGTCTATCTGGCTTTAATTTGAGGAAAATCTTAGTCAAAATTTCAGGTATTTCTTCTCTTGCTTTCTCTCTTTCTTCTTCTGGTACTCCACTTTTGCATATGTTATACCTTTTGCAGTTGTCTTATTTTGATGGTCTATTCTGACTTTTTCAAATTTTGATCAATTTAATTTTCAGTTTTTGAGGATCCTATTAATATAATGTCTAGCTCATTGGTTTCTTTCCTTAACCATGCCTAAGTTCCAGCATATTAATAAAAATGTTATATTTATTTCTTCTATAATTTTGTTTAGCTTTTATCCCTTTGGATAAAAGGAATTCCTCTCATTCTTAGCATTTCTATCTCACCTTATTGACAATTATTCTTGGACACTGTGTACTACTTTGTCCATTAGATCCCTTAGCATTTTAGTCAGGCATATTCTGAGTTTTCAGTCTAATAATTCCAAAATATGCCATGATTAGTTCTGATTTTTGCTCTTTCTTCAAGTTGTCAGTTTCTGTTAATGTTTTTGCTACTATTTATTTTGCTGCTGTTATTTTTCTTTTGTCTTTTCATTTTTCTTGCTAGTTGTACATGATGTACCAATCAGAAAAGAATGCTGTAAATAACTGAATTATAGCTTAAAATTTGGGGTAAGGTATGGGGTAGGGGAAACATCTTAAAGACTTGAGATGAGTTTTCAGTCTTTTGATGAATTTGTTCTTCTGGACTCCAAACTTCAGAAATGTATGACCTTACTGACTGTATGACTGGAGTGGGCTGGTTTGGATACTTATAATCCTCTGGAATATTTGGAGGTAATAATAATGCAATAAGTTATGTTGTGGTTAACTATTTTTCCCTGAGAGTAGGACTAGTTAAGTAAAGAGTTCTCTCATACATTTAAAAATGGTTTCTTTTCCAGTTCTTCTTCTGCTGGAAGCATGAGAATATTTCCTCTGAACTAACTGTATGTATCTGATCAACCTCCTTGCGGTAAATCTCACAATATTTGTGTGTGCGTTGAGGATGGTTATTACAGGATTCCCCTAGAAATTTCAATGTTTAGAAACGTCCACAATGAGTCCTTCTTCAAATGCAATGCAAGTTTTCCTCTCCTAGTGTTGGTTCCTTTGTTTTTCCTTCCTTAATATCTGTCCTAGTAGCTGTAAATCTTGTGTGTATTTGTCTGTCTCTTACAGCCTTGGAGAAAAAGGTTTCACCTTTGTTCTCTGCTCTCTCAAATTTCAAGAAAAATCATTGAGTTTCCTAAGTTTTTATACTTGTCAAGATGGAGTGCAACTTCTAAGTTTCTTATATGCAGAAGTAGAAAGTATGTTAAGTGCCTTGTCTTTTGATTAATGTCTACATTGTTATGTTTCTCTTTCCTTTTACTTTGAGATTATCTACTTTGAATTTATAACTTTTTGTAGACTGTAAATAGATCTTAAAAATTTGGCGTATGGGAGTCTGTTCCTTTGATAGTGATTCATTCTGCATATTTCCTACTCAAGTCATAGAATCAGTCATTTTTTCAAGAAGTTGTTTTTAGTGAAGAATTGTATCTGGGTGCTAATTGTGCTAGACTGGCACTAGCATTGCTAGCCTTTGCCTTCAAGGATGCATAACTGTGGTTATGGACAATTTCTTTTGCCTTTACACTTATGGAATCCACTCGTTTCCAAAGTTACTTATGTTAGCACATAAGTTTTTTCACACCAACTTCAGTGATAAAGCATCCTAATTTTGAATGATATTTTAGAGTGCACTATTTAACCAAAAATCAAGAGGCCTCCCTGTATTTCTAGCTTGCTAAAATTTTTGTTTATGATCATGTATTGAATTTTGTCAAATACTTCTTTTGTATCAATAGATAAACTTATTTTTTATTCATCAGCCTGCAATTGTGGTAAATTTCAGTGATTTATCATCAAATGTTCTACTAGTCTCAAATACTTGATTGTGTTAGGTAATTTTTTTAATATATTGTTGGGGTTTTATTTGAAAGTTATTTTCATTAGGTATAGAAATCTCTTCTGACATTTTCTTTCAATACTTTAAAGACATTTTCCAAATTTTCTTGTTTATGGACATACATTAAATCTACAATAATTATCTTTTTTTTCTATAGATAATGTGCTCTCCCTACAAATTTTCAGGCTGCCTACAGGATTTTATTTTTGTCTTTTCTTTTTTTAGATTGTATGAGTCAGGCATCATTATGATCATTTAGCTAGTTATCCCTCTTGGTTTTCTCTACATCTTCTTGAAATCATGGTTTAGTGTATGCCAGTGCTTTTGAAAAAATTTTGGCTATTTTTTCTCAATTCTAGTTTTATTTTATATTACCTCTTTTTGGAATCCCTGCTACACATATATTAAACAGTTTTGATGTTTAATTTCTAGAAATATCGTTCTGTATTTTAGTGATCATTTTTATCTTGTTTATTTCTTTTGACATATATTGATGTTGTCTGATTCTTTCTTTAGATGTGTGAAATCTACTGATGAATTTGTTAAAGAAATTAAAGAATTTGTTACAAATAAATTGAATTAATTTATGGAATAGAGATTTTGATTCTAACACTCCTATTTGATATTCTATTATAGATTCCTTCTCTCTATTAATTTTAAATTTATCTGGTAGTTCCAGAGCCATATTATACTTGAAATTTATTCTAACATTTGTTTTTTCCTCCCAGAATGTGTGTTTTTTTTTTTTTTTGGCCCTTTACACATGCATATATCTTTCTCAAGCTGTATCTGTTGTAAAGGATAATAGATACTAAAATAAATAGTTGTATGCTTGCAGTTGAGAACATCATTCTGTTATGTCCTTTATATAGATGTGTGTGTTTGTGTGTTATGTGATTGTGTTGATCTAGTCAGGAGATGGACTGCTTTTCAGATTTGTTATTGCTCTAGGGACTTTCAGTGTACCAGATACTTCAGTCTTCTGTGATACTTTTTGTTTCTCCACCTGATTTGGGTACTTCGCTTTCACTGCTCCCCAGAGAGAGTCTGTCTCTTCCATTTCTCCCAGCTACATTACACTTAATGCTAATTAGCTAATTAAGATCTGTGGAGAGAGCACATTCTCTAATATTTTGATTAAGTCTTCACCTTAAGCAAATATTATAAACCTGTTCTTCAGGATATGGTATGCACAAATGTCTTGTCCTTCTACAGTGATGACCAGAACATTTATTCTGCCCTACCTACTCAGGTAGAAATTTTGGTTCCATTGACTCTGTCCCATCACACCCTATTTTTCTGTTAGTGCCTCCATGATATAATGTGGTACCCTCCCTCCTGTAATTAAATCTTTTTTTTTTTTTTCTCTCAGTCATAATAGGGGAGATGTACCTGGAGAATTTTAACTGGCTTCTTCCATTCTCTAACTCTATTTGCTAAGGGGTTTCACAAATGCTCTCAGACTATAGATGAGAATGATCTTCCTTCTGCAAGTTAAGACTCATGTTGCTAAAGAACAATAGGGAAAAGAGTCTGTGGATTTTAAATGATGCTTTCATTCATATTCCCTTACTTCAAGTGGGTTCCACCATTGCTCTCAGGCTACCCATTTTGCAATTCTCCCCCATGCATTTTTTTGTTTTGCTTCTTGGAGAAGACAGAGGAAATAAGTGTGCAAAGAATTTCATGTCTAGTCTCTATTCTGTTTCCCAGTTGCTCTGGGGCTTCACCAGTGGTCTCTGGCTAGACGTTTTGATGTCATTCTCTCTCCAGAAAAATGTGTTTATTCCATTAGGAGAGATGGATCTTAACAGAGGTGAGCAGTATCTGATTTTCTCTTCCACTGTAGCATCATGATGGAGTTTTCACAGAATTTTCTCACATTTTTCCTGTAGGTACCCAGTAGGGTTCATGGAGGAAAATCTTGCAGAAGTTTGGATTCTTTCTGTATCTATCACTCTTTCAATCTCTATACTCTCACAGCAGCACACTCTAAATTAGCTGTTATTTCAAAATTTATATTTGAATTGATTTACAGGCTTATGTATTCTTAGAGGAAATCTGATCTAGGTTAAAAATTTTTGCTTCCATTGGGTGCTTTGTTTCCCTATTTTATGTTAGTTGCATGCTGTTAACACAGTTTACTGAAAGTTTCAGGAAAAGATAGTAACTTTCTATTTGTCAGTTGTTTATTTGTTGTAAATGTAGGAATGATGTTTATTTAAGTTTTCAGTGTCTCTGAGTTAAAATTATAAGCCCCCAAGATTATGCATAAACTTTAACTAATTGAATGAAAATCCCTGCTGCGTAACATTTCAATCAGCAACGTACTGCATATACAATGGTAGCGCCCAAATTCCTATTGCCTAGTGATACCGTAGCTATCTTAATGTCATAGTATTTTACATAGGGCAGCATTCTTATGCATTCTGTGTTTATCATGTCTCTTAATAGCATCATTTTCCCTTAGGCTTAATTTAATCTCCTATTTGGTTCATTATGACACTTTAACGTGAAAGATCCACTACTAATATCCTGTTCATGCAATGATGAAGTCACTTAATGATGCATCTCTCTGTCATGAAAGGACACATGACAGTATATGACTGTTAAATGTTGATTTTTTTTTATTTTTAAAGAATTTCATGAATAGTTTTGTTGAAGTTAATTGACACACAAAATATAAACTGTGTTAAGTTTTTATATGTGTGTACCCGTGAACAAGTCCACACTCAAGATAAAGTAAATAAACATCATTTCTAGAATGCTCCTCATTCTACTTGGTAATACTTCCAATCTTTTTTTCTATTCCTTTCCAACTCTGTGACCAAAGGAAGCATCTCATTTATTTTCCATCATTATAGACTAACTGATGCTTTCTTGAATTTTATATAAATAGAATCTTATTTTTTCTCTCACTTATTTCACTTGGTATAGTTTTTTTTTTTTTTTTTCAGATCATCTGTTAATCCCTTTGTGTGTGTGTGTCAATTTTATTTTATCTTAATGAAGTAGCATTGTCTTATAACATTAAATAAGTATTGCGTGTACATCATTAAAAGTTAACTTCTGTATATACTATAATAAATTCACCATTAAGAATCTAATTCTACCCTTCATCATACAACTGTCTCTTTTACTCAGTTTACCACCCCATCCCTTCTGGTAACAACTAATTGACAATATAGTCTAAAACTTTACTATTTGTTTTATTTTGTTCATTGACTTGTTTTCTGTATATAACATAAAAATGAAATCACATGTATTTCTCAGTCTCACTTATTTCATATAGCATAATAACCTCTGTCTGTGTTGTTGAAAATGAAATCATTTTATCTTTTGATGGCTGAATGGTATTTTACTGTGTGTATGTATATATATATATATATATACACATACATAATGTTATGCGGCAGATATATATATATCTATATTTATACACACCACATCTTAATTCAGTTGTTTAACAATGGGTACTAAGTTATTTCCAGCTGTTAATTATTGTAAATAATGCTGCAGTAAACATGGGGATGTCTACATTTCTTCAAATTAGTGTTTTTGGGACAAAATACCCAGAAGAGGAATAGTTGGGTTTTGATAATTTCATTTATATATTTTTTTGAATCTCCGTTCTGCTTTATATTATAAGAGCACAAATTTAAAATCCCACCAACAGTATACATGGGATTCCCTCCTTATCCTCTCCAACAGTTGATGTTCGCCTTTTGGATAATAGCACTTCTCACAGATATGAGATGTTATCTTAGTGTTGTCTGATTTGCATTCCCCTGATAATTAGAGATGGTAATATCCATTCACGAGCCTATGGGTCATCTATAGGTCTTCTTTGGCCAAGTGTTTGTGTCTTTTCTCACATTTTAATCAGATGATTATTGTTGAGATTCATGAATTCTTTATATATTTTGGATATTATTCCTTTAAAAGAATGAAAGTTTTATCATTCTCTTTAGGTGGGTTTCCTTTGAAATTTTTTTTCAAACTTACTGCAGTTTTATGTGCTCTTGGCTTTGATGAACTTTGGCAGATGAACAAAGCAGGAAGACAAAGAAAATAAAAGCCTAAGTCATCCTCATTTTATGAGAAAATAGTTGAAAAGCTAGTTTCAGCAGCAGTTTTCACAACCCAAGTCTTCCCTAACCTCACAAGAAGGCCATTCAATACAAATCCACTTCAAAAGAGCAAAAAGACAGATAAAAATGTAAGTTTAAAATAGGGGAAATTCTATAATAAGCAACCAATTAGGACTGATCAGTTGAAGTGTTGATCAAATACAATCCTAGAATAATAAGGATTTAAGTATAATTAATTAGACAGCAATAGGTAAGAGAAATAATATCTACAACCACAATAAGAAAAATGTTATTTGATCTTCATCCCAAGCTTACTAGTTTATCCCAGTTCAAATGAAACTCTTAATGAAATCTTCCCTAATCCTAACTGAAAAGAAATAATTGTTTTCATGTTTAAAACACTTATCTTCTTTCCTGAACCTAATCTTAATATGAATCTAATGACATTTGATTCAAAGGTGTAGAAATAAATGAAGACCTAACAAATGAGAACAACATAGTTTATTTATTTAGAACTTGCTATAGCAAGGAAGTCAGCCACCATCACTCATGTTTGGTAAACTTTCAAAAGCAGGAGAATGAGTGGGGAAATTTTGTTCTAAAAAAAAGAGATGGTTTCAGGATATCATGGTTTTGGGTTTTGGCATGTAGAAGCTGCTTGTGGGATACCTGGAAACAAAACAACCTTTGTGGTTGTTTGGGATGTATTGCTACTTTCTGTAATTGGTCCTATACTGGAAATGGGGACAGAAGCCATGAAAGTTATTAGTTATTAATCAAGTCATAGTGATTCTGGGTCAATTGTGATATTATTTCATTGCTTCCCAATTATTACTATAATAAGTGGGCTGTCTTATAGAGAGATTGTTGACTGCTTGCTGAAGAAATTGAGTTGGTTTACTGGGGTGTCTGGTGCAGGCTATGTGTCAGACTTCTAGTTTTATATATGCTCCGGTTATTGTCCACTTGCATATTCAGTTTCTCAAAGGCAATGAAATAAGAAGTGAGGCCGCTCTCTGGCCTGTTCAGATCACTTATCTATCTGCACTTCTCCCAAGTAACCCACAATCCCAGGTTTCAAAATTAAATGAATTATCCTCATTAAGATGTTTGCTGAGAGTATACAGGGAAATGTTTCCAGAAGTCCTAGTAAAGTAAAAAGGTCTGCATACCTATGTTAACAGCAAAGTTGTATTAAGAAAGCCGTCAGGTCTTTGGTGATAGACAACATGACTAAAATTAGGTAGTTTCCTAACTTTTACTGGTGGCTTTTTTTTTTAATTTGTAAATGAATTAAATGAATTTGGAGAAGAGGGTAATTTTGCATTCAGACTATAAAAGTTGCTGGAAACCCATTGATTATTTTCAGTAGATCCTATCGCTTAGCAGAAATAAATACTGCAATGAGACAACACAGCTAATAAAAATATTACATGCCATCATTTTTTAATGCATTAATATTAATTATACATGATGGTATGCATTTTTGACTATTAGTAGGTTAGGCTGATAATTCTTCACAATAAATAAGGAATTTAGACACTAGTTCAAATAAGCAGCCTCTAGAGTATAAAGGACACACTATTTGAGAACAAAATATTGAGAAACATCTTGACTAATAAACATTAGAATGTGTTTTGAGTTCTATGATTTTATGAAAATAACACATGCATGTTTCTAATGTTTTATAAGGTTATTATAAAAAGGATCGTCTTTAGTTATATTTATTTAATACAATTAGAATATGTAGTTATAAAGAAATGCAATCAAGCCCAATGCATACATTCTAGTTTGAATTTATAAATTTGAATTTGTAATGAATATAAATTCAAAATTTATTTCTTAAAGGAAAAGATACTAGGTGTATGCAAAAGAGCATGCTAGTTTTTTTTTTAAATAACTTTTAAGGAAACTAATGAAAATTTAATATTTGTCATTTTTCAGTAACGAAATTGTTTCTTTGAAGAGTATAAATTTGTCACTCTAATATTTAAATATTTACTCAGATTGACTTTGTTATTAGTTTGCTTGTTGGATCTTTTATTAGAACATTAAACTGGGGACTTGTCAAATAATTGTAATTTCCTACTAGTGGTATCTAAATACTTTTATTTGTTAGCATGTTTCCTATTTACTATGACATATTTATTGGGCTAAAATGTTGAGGGATAATCTGTGCCCCTCCCTCTACTCCATTTAGCATTTGAAAATTAACATCAGTTTTTCAAGATGACCATTTTACATAGCCCAGGTCAAATGGGATTTGCTTTGCTCACAGAAAAACAAAAATTTAGTGGAATCTTTCCCAGGAAGGTTTTCAGGCTTCATGGCATCATCTTCTATGATAAGCCCAAATGGACAGAAATGCACTGAACACTAACTTTTGCAAATTGGAAGAATGGAGAATACAACTTGCAAAATCCCACTTCTAATCATTTTAATAAAAAATGTTACATGCAACTTTGAAACCATAATCAGGAAAATTTCAAAACTCAAGAGAATTGGTTTTGCAAAATATGCTCCTTTTTTTCCTGTGAGAGATCTAATAAAATGCCCTCACAGAATAAAATAATACATTTCCAGATACCACTTGCAATATCAAATCGTGTATTTTTATTTCATCATCACAGTTACCAATTTATTAATAAAATTAAAAACCCTTAAGAAACAAATTACCAAAGATGGACACAAACAGTGATTGTTCATATTTTGTTAGCTTTAAAAATGTCTTAATGAAGCCAGTAACTTGGTGTATGTACTACAGTTCTAGTCTACTTTACACACATGGTTTCAAAATATAATAATTCAAGGTGATCTTGTCATTGATTCATTATAGGAAACAAGGAGTTATTAAGTGATATAACTTGTTGGTGTGTATTTTACTCTGTTCATATAAACCAGTGAAGCAAGATCAATTTGTTTCTCGGTTGAATTAGTTTTCTTGTGGGCACCTCAAGCATACATTCAAGAACAGCTTCCAAGAAACAAATTTATTTTCCTGAAATGATGGTCTTTATTGGCAACATCTAGTTCTTTTAATTTTACAGTTGGTTTCCCAGTTATGATCTCTGTTTTCATGAAGCATGAGAAAAATCCTAGAACAGTTAAATGTGCTTACCATATAGTTTATGAATTAGTTGCTTCTTCAAATTGGCAAAAAGCATAGAATAAAACTGCATTCTCAATAAGTCTGTCCATCTTTCCCTGATTCTCCCTGAATGGTATTACAGTATTATTTGTCCTACATATGTCATATATAGAGATATATTTGTATATATTTGTGTGTACAGAGAGAGAGAGCGAGAGAGAGAGAGAGAGAGAGAGAGAAAGTGAAACCCACTAATTCTGGTCCTACTTCAAACAAAATGAATTCATTCATTCTGTATATTACAGATGTCACATGAATCCTGAGCCTTCAGAGTCCAAACTGTTACCAAAAAAGTCAAGTAAATAATCTACTCTAAACTTATCAGCTCCTATGTGTGAAGTCTGAAGAACACAGAGATAATAAATTATGCTTTGAGAGGTAGAGTAAGCATTGTACACGTAAGGGAGTATTATCTTTCTCTCTGCTATTACATCATCAGACAGCTCTCAATGAAACTAAGACACCTGTGTGTAGTGTTCAGTATTTCTAACAAAGGAAAAACTTCTCTCTTTGGGGTGTCTTGCTGTTGTATCTGAAGGAAGAAGTAAATGCAGGTTCATTTTAAATGACTCCTCCAGCTCAGCCCAGAAGGGCTTCCTCAGCCCGGGAGGGACTGGCATTATTGAGTAAGTGAGAAGTGACATGTTCTGTCTCTCAAAGGGTTTCTTCGTGTCCACTTTGGTAGCTCTCATTACATTGCCTGAATCCATTAAGACAGAAACAAGGTTACCCATGAAATGTTTTGTGACTAAAGAGGACATGCAGCTCTTTAATCAGTAACAGAACATCTCCTCTGACAAGACTGAGTGAGGCAGTGTGCTCTGGTCCCCTTTGTAGCTGAGAGAGAAAATCCCTTACAAGGGCAGACAATATTCTTATTAAATTGCCATTGGTTGATCTGCCAGGGAAAATATTATTCTGAGTATGTTTAATGTAAATATGTATGCTAAATGAAATTTCATCTTATACTGTGTGGATAGCTAATCCCTGATAATTTAGCTAATGTCTTGAGGTTATAAGATAAGCAAAGGCTGGTTTCGAATTTTCCAAGAGTCAAGGTGACATAAGGGTATTAGCAGAGTTGAAGGACAATGTCTGTTCCCAAAGCAGAAATTAACATGGCTGGGTGAGAAGAGTATGTCGCCTGCCCACTCTTTTCTCACCAACAGTTTCACACGGGATCTAGAATGATTCTGTAATTTAAGACCTAAGAGGAAAAATGGCCAGCAGCATAGGGCTAAGCAATAGGAAAGTGTTCCATTACCTAATATTATTTTGCATAAATATATTAAATTTGGAGAAAATAAAATCTGGGTGCAAAATTTGGGTGCAAAAATGCAGTGGAATTTAAAGTTCTTCTACTTCATCTGACTGGTGGGTATATGAAATACTCAATATCCGGAGGGCTGAAATGGCTAGCCCAGTGTTGCACCAAAAGTTAACACTTGTGTGTCTAAAGTGCAAATCTCTGCCCTTTATTGAAGGGTTCTATAAATTTTACAAGCCATACCATAATAATCAACATTTGCTTTGAAAATACAGCATTAGTGTCACTATGGTTCAGTGCAAGCAATAGCAGACAATGTTCTCCATCTCTACAGTGGAGCTGGTTACAGAAATTTCTCTGTCAAATTTCATCTAACTGTACATTGAAACCCCCACACCTAATTTACACAAAAAGTGACCTGTTCATATAAGGGATATGGAAACTTTAGGGCAAAAAAAAAATCTGAAAATATAAAAAGCATAACCTGTGAAAGTAATTAATAATTGTAATGTGCTTTAACAGAGAATATAATAATGGGGCAAACTCCAGGTATTTTCCCTCAAAGTTACACACAGGACCTTGGAAAGCCTATTTTCTCACCCTATGGACCTGTCCATGGTGCTGCTTGAGTGTGCTCATGACAAGGCATTTGGCTTCAAGCTGATCAAAGAGAGAACAAGGAGGAAACCATATACATTCCATGGTGTTGGCTCATATATCACACATAATTACTCCTGCCACATTCTATTCAGTAGGAGCTAGGCACTAAGCACAGTCAACACTCAAGGAGTGAGACATAGTTTCCATCTTTTTAAGAGAAGAGTGTCAAAAAATTTTGGACATATTTTAAAATCAGCACATAAATGACCTCACCTCTTCATATGATTCTGACCCTTGCTAAAAAAAAAGAGGCTTACCTTGTAGACCTCCATTAGATAAGCACAGATTTCAACAAAAAGGCACTGGCATTTGGAAGAACAAACTTCAAGTCATAAAGGGAAAGAAAAGTAATTCCCAGATCCAATACCTGGTGAAGCAGTGAGAAGTTAATAAGGCACTGGCCTAGGCTGCAGACTAAGGGGGTATCAAATTAATGTGTAATGGTTGCTTTGCAATAATTACTATTTTAAAACATGTTTTCAATAATATTCATCTTGATTACTGAATTATTTAAGTCTCCTTAAATTTTGAAGTAAATATCCACTGATCTGGAGTTGTTTGTCTAATCTTAGTCCTGGCTTCATTCTCTCATATACTTGCCTCTTCCTACGTTATAGTGGTGGTGTAAGGTCAGTTACATGCAGCACTCTGAAATGATTGGGTCCTCCGTGTGCTGGACTAGAGATAGCACAGGAAAATGGCATATATGGGCTGAATGTCAGGGGCCATGGGAGCCAGTCAAGCTTTACTATAACTTTCTGTGAGACCTTAAGAAAGCTAGTTCACCTCTTAGCATGTCACTTTCTCTACAGAATTTGAAGGACTTCACTAGATATTTTACAAAACCCAGTGAAGAACTAATATTTTAACAACAAAAAGCCTTAGAGTCTTGCAGGATGTTTTTCTCTCCCTTGAATCCATCATCTGCAGCTAGAGACCTGAGATCCATTATTCTTCAGGGTGAAGCTAATGCCTTTCCTGTGTGATTGTTGTTTTTAATTTTAATTTGGAATCGTTTTTTTTTTGCAGTCATTTGGCAGGTTTTCCCAATATTGCTCTCGGGTAGTAATCAGGGCATGATGCAGTATTGGTATCATTTTCTATTTTCATTAAAATGCCCTGAGGTCCTCCAGTATTTGATGCCAACAAATTTAAATTATTAATTTTATTACAACAAGAATTCTATAATGGAAGAGTTACTGAAATGCTTTTTAAATTGGTTTTTAACTAGAAAAATAAAGAGATAGAATTTAGACACTTGGGGAATAATGAAAGAGTGAGACAGCACTGCTATTGATTTAAAGTCAGGTAAGGGGATATGTTTTAAAAGTTCAATATTCAAAAATCATTGGCCTTAGATGAGATACTGAGAGTATTCAACAATCTCATAGGTACATGGTAATAAAGCAGAAACCCACAAATAATAAGCAAAAGCTGCGGCACTGATGTGTAAGAAAGAAACTGAGCTCACTAATTAATATACCTTTAATTTTTTTACTTCTTAATTAAAAAAAAACTATTTTAACATGCCTAGTTAAAAAATCTACAATAAGCAGAGGAGATATGTATATATAGATAGATATAATAATGTACAAAGGATGAACTCACAGATCCATTTCTGAAAATTTTTGGGTAAATCACAAAAACAATTTGAAACTGCCTTCAACTGAAAAAATGGGCAGGTTAAACCCTTCCCATTGGGGACTTTGCATGGCTTCATTAAGGTATGGTATATGTAAGCAATTTCTAAGCTATGAAAAACTGCACATATAAGGAATTAATAAATGTGTAGGTATTTCCACTTTCAATTAATATAATTGGAAATCCTATGAATGTGGTAGTGATGAAAGAACAGCAGAAATCCACTGTAACTTTATCCATTAGATGACTCCAATGTGACCCTGAAAAATAAATGAACATAGAGTCCACTTTCATCCAGAGTGATGTGATAGGTTCTGGAATAAATGACAATATAACAGAACTTTGAAAATTCCTATCATTATTTGCATTTATTAGATACTGTTGGCAGACACATCACCACATCAGTCAACAAATCTCATCAGGGTTACCCCATGTTGGATTTGCCACCATTGTATATGCTGTCCACTTCTTTTTTGTTTTTTTTTTTAATCAACATTATGAATCAATATGAGGGTGGAAAGAGGCTCCAACGAAGGGGAGATATAGATCGGAACTGAAGTATCTCCATTATGTAGGTTGGCTTTGTGGATAAGGACATAAATGCATCTTGGAAAGAATCCAAACATTTACTTTTCATGTAAAAAGACTTTGACTGGTATAGGTTGTAAGAGCATAAGGTGAAAGTTAGACTAGCATACGAGTTTGATGGAAATATTCATAAGTGATTGATGACTCAGAGATCATAAAGACTCCAGCACTAGAAGGCAGGATGAAGAGTGAGAAGCTTAGAACTTGCAAAGTAGGAAATGGCAAATACCATCTCACATTTTCTTTCATTATATGAGAATCCTGAGGGTCAGAATCATATCCTGGGATCTAAGACTTGTTATGACCTACTATATGGTGAAGGTGAAGTGGTATCTGATGGTGTGTTTGAATCTTGTGTCTGGTTTTGGTTGATGCTGTTGATTCAGACTCCTGCTAGAGAGATATGACTCAAGGTCATCCTGTTCCTGCAGAACAATGCCAGAGGCTGCTCACAGAAAAATTGATTTCTTTACTATCACTAAGAGAAAATGTTACATTTGAGTGCCATGATTGCTTAGTAGGTCATCATAGAAGAAAAACAGCGAATCCATATATTTGTGAACTAAAAATCTGAGAAGCCGTTTTCATATCTACCTTCCTTTTCCTTTTAGACTCTAGCTAGACAGCAATGAATGTCATGGAAATGGTTAGAATAATAATATAACCAATTTGTATAAGGGCCAGTCATGTGCTAGCCTTTCACTTATAAGCTCATTTAAGCCTCACATCAGTCTTACACAGTAAATAATATTATCTCCATTTTACCCAAGAAGAGATGGAGACCTCGCTATGTCTCCTAGATTCACAGCTCTACTTTATAGCAGCACCATGTTCTCTACTATTTTGCTCTGAGACATAGGGAGAAAACTGGATGAGCATGTGTTCCTGTGGAGTGTGTGAAGGTTTTATGTGGTGGGAGGGAGAAGTTTCATCTGTCAGTGATGTCAGTTTGTGGGGTGGTTCATATGAGCTGGTCGTAAATTAAGGGTAGGCAAACCATGTCAGGAGTGAGGGAAGCCTATAAAACTCCCAAACTTTCCAAAAGGCTAAACCCTGAACAACCTTCCTTAAGGAGGACAAAGAAAAAATCTAAGTTAACTAGATTTTCAAAGTATTTTCTTCTTAAACTATAAATACCTTCTGAAAGCATACCAGCCTTCAGTAAAGGCGAGTGTGACAATGTGACAGACTAGGCTGACTGAAATGAAGACGACAGTACACACAAAGGACATTGGGTCAGCCTGGTTCCCTGTTCTGGAGAGAGGGAAATGCTGAGCTTCTTACTGAACTCAAAAGGAAACCCCAGGAAGTCTTCGACATGCACAGAAAGATCTGCAACTTGGGAACACAGGAGATGGCCCATAACAAGAGAAAATAAAATCCAACTTCCAGGTTAATTAAGAGCCTCCTTCGATAGGGCTCACAATACTGGTTTCATGCCAACAGCCCAAGAGACTAGTTTCAGCAGTTTGCTGTGGTTTCCTTTTGACTTTTGAGCATCCATCTTCTGTTCCTAGAGGAGAAAGGGGCAGCAGCAGCTGACTACTTCATTTATTTCCTTCCATAGTTTAGCCTGAGATTCATTTTTTCTGATGACCGCTGAAAGATTTTTCCATGCTTCCTACTCTTGGGAATGCCCATCTGCCTGCACGCCATCACTTCCAGGTGGATTTGACACAAGTTTGTCACTAATAGCAAGTTCTTTTTCCTTGTTTTCCTTAATCCAAGACTGAACATCTGCCTTGCATCTCGGCAAGATTAATATATCCTACTTGAGCAAATGCAATCTGGTATTTTAGTGTCACTCTCAGAGACAGGATTTAGCTTGCCAATTGTGATAATTGTGCCATATTATTCCAAGGAAACATGTATACTCCATGCTGGTCTTGGTAAAGTAATGAATACTTGCACACACAAGGATACAATAATTGAATTTTTGAGGTTCATGCCACTGATGATGATTGCAGAGCCATAGGTGCCTTCGTCCTATATATAAGGCTCATATTTGCTTTTCTGTGGCAAAGGGAGTTCCCCACCCTATTGCACTTGAATGTCTGTAGTTATTTTATAATAGTTGATGCCTACAATCACACCTATATCTTGTGCCTATTATAGTCCCAATGTTTAAGATAGTGCCAGGGATTTTGTAGACCTCCCATGGATACTGGTTGACTGCATAAATAAAATATACTCAAGACCTAAATTTTAAACAGAATTTGAATACTGAAACTCTCTCACATGCTTTATTCTTTCTTTGTCAAATTACTGAGAATATCACTTTGGTTTATCATTAAAGAAGTTCATATCACTAAGTCTAGTGGGTGACTTGAGTTGTGCTAGTGGGTGAGTTGACAAGGTCTGAACACAGTCTAATAAAAATGAAAGTCTCCCCCAAAGTGATGTGGAGATATAAAAAGTGGTTTCAAATAGGAGTAGATAATTAATTTTTTTGAGGATTCCCAATTTTTATCATATGGAATAAAGAATTTCTAATCTAGAATTGATGGATAAAGTTTATATGTTCAAAGCCTCTGTCCCAGATGATTCTGCAATGACAGCCATCTGCTCTCTATGGAAATCTCCAATTTCTCTAACCTCAAATTTCTAGAATTATGGAAAGTTAAATTGAATTTTCAAATTCAGGCAACAGAAATACAAACAATCTTTGGGATGCTAATCTAAAATATGATCATTTCCCAAAGCTCCTGATTTCATCAGTTTTAGAAAGAGACTAATCCTAGGAGGAACACAAGTTACATGCTATTGCTCTTCACACATAAACCCCCTCCACCACTGGTGTGCCCTGAGTCCCAAAGCCTGGCCAATCCCATCACTAGTAATCAACCATCATCCCAAGAAGTGAACATAATCAAAAGCTAAATCAAATAAATATGTCTTACTCTCTGTTCTGACGTCGGCCAAGTTCCATTCTGGTGGGAGGCCAAGGGGAGCGGATGCCAAAGGCATATGGCTGTGGGCGCCATTGTGCCAGAAAGATGTCAACACATTGGAAAGGATTCAGAGAAGAGTAGCGGGGGTGATTAAGGGGCTGAGGAATTTACTTATGAGGGAGATTAAGAGAGTTAAGTGTGTATACATTGGCTAAGCAATATATAGGAGGCAGCAGAAATGCAGATCATTAGAAGTGCTGACAAGTCCACACAAGGAATTAGTGGCATGGGAGCCAGTAGAAATATGAAGGCTTAGGGAAGAGTAGTAAATAAGGACAAAATCCAGAGTCTAATTGTCATCAACATTTCTTGAAAATATGCTGATTGGAAATAAAAGCATTTTACAGCATCAATTGTAAGACTAGTTTTAGAGAAAAAGGAAGTTATAGAGAACATGAAAAAAGTCAGGTTGGCCTGGCACAAAAGGCATAAGAAACAAAGTATGTCTCCCCCATCCCCTCCCCTATTGGGGCATCATTACTAAGAACATGTTTACAGTCTCCTGTCAATTGTCTAGACTTCCGCAGCCACACAGACCAGGAAAAACAGCTCAGAGATCAACACTTCCCTTGCCCCTCTCCCCAGCAACACCCAATTCCTCTACCCCATAGAGTCCGTGGTTCATAGTGAGCACTCATTACAGTATAATTATATATATATATGTATAATTCACCCATTATATAAATCATGTAACTGATTTGTGCAATGCACTGAATTTTTGTGTACTTACTTAGAGTTGTGCATATAGCACCAGTATCAACTTTGTAATATAGTATGTCTATTACTCTAAACATAAAACCAGGCACACCAAAGCCACAATTCCCAAATTTTCATAACTCCCAAACTAATAGATGTAGTCAAAGCCCAATAAATAAAGGAAACAAACTCCGCTAATATAATGGCAAGATACATATTACTTTGATGGAGATCTAAAAGGTGGTTTATTAATATGGGTGAGTTGATTTATCTCCATCTTTGAATGTTTCACAACTTCCATGGCATGGAGGGGATTGTTAATAACCTCACAATTTTCTCTTTTCCATCCCTAGGCAATTTATGCTAACTTACTTTCTATCTTCATTGGCTTTCCTGTTCTGGACATTTTATATAAATGGGATCATATAACATGTGGTCTTATGTGACTGTCTTTAAATTAGCATAACATTTTTGAGACTCATTCATGTTACAGCACAAATCAGTATTTTTTTCTTTTTATGACTTAATAATATTCTATTGTATGGCTGTGCCACATTTTTGTTTATTCATTCATCATTTGATGACTATATACCATTAATAGAATATACCATATATTTTTCTCCCTTTGAAAATGCCAGGATTTTTCATTTAATGATTCAATCTGAGGCATTGAGAGCTAAGTATATCATCTCTCATGGAAAGAGATACACTATCAATAATCAAACAAACTAGTGATGTTAGCATTTGATGTCCTGGTCAGGTTTCCTTAAAATAACTGACCAGTTGATCTAATGTCCAGTAACATGGATATATTGTATCATCAGTCATTTAGCTTCAGAAGAATGCATAGCCACAGTTATTCAAAAGAACAATCCTACCTTTCTGTCTTTCCAAAAATGATCATGTATTCCAGCAGAGGTTGAGGTAGGCTTCTCAGATCTCTAGCAACAGTGAGTTGAGATGCCATATGATCTCTCTGGGTGAAGCTTTTCTCCTAAGAAAGCAATGGAAGAGATGTTTTAGAATATTCTACAATTGGACTCAAAATCACACTCCACTCATAAAGGTTTGACAATTAAAAGATGAGTAAAATCCCCAATACAGTTTACCCACAGGACAAATAATTTTAGAGAACTATCACAAACTAATCAAATGATACACAAAAGTAACTGACAAATAATAGAGGCTCAATTATAATAGTAGAGTTTGACAAGATGTGACCTTCCAAGCAATAGAGAAGTGGTGGGAGCATATGAAATGGAAAATGGCTTAAGGTGATTCACAATATCTAATCATTTTGTCTCTCTCCATGGATGTGTGTGTGTGTGTGTATGAAGAAACCAGCAATAGAAAATATTATGTAGTAGTTTTTCCTATGCTTAGCACTGTCCTCCAGCTCTTTCCATAGATTAACCCTTGAAATGTATGTGTGAATTAGGTATTGTTATTCATGTCATTTCTTAACAGAGGACTTCAGTCCCAGGTTATTCAACCTTCCAAAGATAGGACTTGCATGTAGGTAGCTGGTTTGGGGACTGAATTCCTAATCATCACATCCATTGCTGAAATCCTTATTCTCCTGTGAGTAGCCAGGTCAGGCATATCGCGCACTGAATGGCATATCCAGGTCTTGAATGTTAAATGAGCCTGTTCATCAATAATCAGTTTCCCGAAGGTCAGAATTGCAGCTTTCATATGCTAACTTTGAACACATTTTTCAAATTACTGCTCTTTTCTCTCTGTGATAACTTCAACTTTTACAACTCTCTCTTTCACCATGTTAAAGCCCAAGAAAAGACCTTGGTAAAAACTGAGCTGTTCATCTCTTTCAGAGTTGTCTTTTGTATGCCATCTTTCATTGCTATAAACTTGTGAAGAGAAGCAGGTGGTGAGTACAAAAATATGTTAGTATTCATACTTCTAGCCAAAAGGCACCTACATTTCTTTTGAGGCAAATAGGAAACAAGCAAAAATACCTCCCTTCTATTCCTATCCCTTCTATGCCCAACAGCCTAGTTAGAGTCTGATCCTCCATTCTGGATTACTGTCACATATTCTGGTTTCCCACAGTCTCTGTCCCTTTAAATTCTTCCTCTACATGGTCCCTAGATGAGTTTGCATAATACATATTCCCCACCCCTTCAAGAGCCTTAAATGCATCTTTTCTATCATATAGATCACATTTCCAGGCCCTGCACTTCACTTTGCCTGCCCCACCCTCCCACATATTCTTCTGCCTCAGTCAGACAAATCGTATCACTGTTCCCTAAGTGTCATCACCTTCACATCTGTTGTGATACTACTAAGTTTGCTCCCCCATTACACACACATGCACACACACACATAAACACTCACACATGCTTAAGTATACAGTAGTGCACAGAATAATAAGTACCTTGTAAATATTAGTGATTGTTTTTTTTTCTTTTCTTCAACTCTTAGGATAATCAATCTTCCCCAATTTCCCAGCCTGGAACATTCTCTTACTACCTAAACCCTTTCTGTAGTTGGTGCCTCATTGCAAAGAATTTGGCAGTTAATTATAAGTCACTTCTACCAGTCATTCTTTGAGCACTGGGTTAAGCTACATCTGCAAAATGAGGTTGGGTATTCAAAAAGTCTATTTAATTGATTCATCAAATGTATTAATAGTTGAGATCAGATATCATCTCTTTCATGTCGCCTTCATACATGAATCTAAATTTTATTACTCTTAGGAAAAAAGTAATTTTTTTGTTCTTTACTCCCATAATGTGTTGCTCACCGTCCTTCGACTGCAGAAAGTTCTCTACTGCAGTTACTGTCATAAAGCTATTTCCCCCAAATAGACTAAGCACTTCTTGAAGGCAGGAACCACTCACTTTCTACCTCTGCAGTTTCTGCATATAATTCTTACTAAGTTGCTAACCATATTGTAACTTAAAATTTAAAAAGAACTCTGAGTGAAGAGTATTAAATATGTTGAAATAAGTCCACGGGTGAAGAAGTTGTAGTTGCTCAGATGCACATGGAGCTTCTTCTTTTCATACATTGCATTAGATTTGCTCTTTATCCTGGACCCACTGTGCCAAATCAGGCTTGTGATTAAGATCAAGTCTACCGGGAAATCAGCAGAGAGTCAGAAACTGTTTGAAAAGGGCCTTGCTGTCCAAAGTTTGCAACTCTGAGAAACAGCTGTTATGGTTCTATTGTTTTATTTTTGCTTCTTTTAAAGGGCAAGGTTTGAAAAATCAGGGCATTTATAAAAAGAATTTCAGTACAAAGTGAACACTCCAGGAATCATTTTCTCTTGAAATAAGGTGAGTTGCCAACTGCATTGAATCCTGTGTATATGGCAGCTGTACCAGCTTCAAGGGCCACTTAGTCCAAAATCACCTTTTTCAAGATGTAAAAGACCTATCTACCTTCAGGCAGGACTGCAAATACACAGACTCTATTTCTGAGAACCATTTTCAGATCCATTTAGAGCTTCACAAAGAATGTGTATCCCATTCTATGGTGAACCAAAAGTATTTCCTCACTGGATCAGAGAATATTAGGGCTGGAATAGACCTTTGAGGTCATCTAGTTTAAATTTCTTGTATTTTGCTTTTCCTTTTTTTTTTTTCTTTTACACTTTTAGAGAGGAAACCAAAGGCTAGAAAGAGAAATCACACCACCAGTTATCACAGAAAAAGGCTGTACTATCAAGTTCAGTTCATTCTTTGCTAGTGTTTGTTTCTGCACTGGTTCATACCAACATGTCAAAAGGTCTCCCTGAACAGTTATATAAACAAGTTAATTGGTCACACAAAAGCAAAATACTTCTTAATTTTCTATCAAAGTATCCATTAGTTCTAGCCTCATTTTATGTGAATAGAAGCTCCTGGACTTCTTTATTCTACTTGTGCATCTGGATGAAGAAAAGGAAGTGAGAAGTTTATACTTCAAATTCTGCATTTGTATACCCAACTTTATGTGTGTTTGTGCATGTGTGTGTGTGTGTGTTTGAATATGTTTACATGAAAAGACTGGTAAGTTTCAAGGTAATGAACTGGTGGGGAAGAGAAGTAAAATAGGCATTTGGCTAAGAATGCAACATTCTCAGCTACTATCTAGTGACTGTAGTTACCTTGACAGGAGAGAGGTTGATTTCTAGAATTGACTGAGGAATAGAGAACTGTTCTTGGAAAGCAATATCCCAGGACTGAGGCTTCCCTAGGCATGAACAAGAGGCATTTCTGTAGCATTGGCTGGGATTCACACAGTGCAAAAGTCAAGTAACTAATCCAATGGCTTGCTTGGTTCCACTAACCCTCTGGTATCTGCCTAGGTTACATACTAAATAGCAGCAATAATTTTATGATGCCTTTGAAACAGTTGATGTAAGGAAAAATATACCTTGAGAAGTATTAAGGGATTGTTAAATAGAAAAATTTATGCTCTTGACTGTAAAAAAGAAATAATCATTAAAAAATTACTTTTCCTTGTGTAGACTAGGCAAAAACTGGCAGTTTGTCAGGATATAGATAATTTGTACACGTGGAAAACTTTGCAATGGGAAAAAAAGGAGAATAAAGATACATGCATCTCCTTTAAACGGGGACCATCAATTGGGTCTCCCTAGTGGCGCAGCAGGTTGAGCACCACACTGTGAAGCACCTGCGGCACAGCAGCACGAGTTTGATGCCTGGCCAGGGAGGGGACCCACACGGTGCAGCAGACCTCTCCTGCCTCGCCCGCTGCTCCCCTCAGCAGTGTATTTTGGTCTATCTGCCTGTTCTGCTCCCCCTCTGTCTGTGATGAATCCCCTCACCTTCCAAGACTCTGGCCTGTACCCCAGCTATTGTATGTGTAAATAAATCTTTTTTAAAAAAGGGACCATCAATGTTATTCAGACACATATTCCAGTCCACTGTTCACCTTGCCCAGGTTGACTTAGGAGTGACTCTACTCTCTCCCTAAGTAAACACCACCACTGGAACATACCAAAAAAGTCCAATCTACGTCTGAGGAGATGTTTTTCATCTTTCAGTCAAAATCAGCATTTAGTTTTTGAGCATCTTGAAGTTCAAAATATCATGATAGTCTGCCATTTAGTAATAACATTAAGCATTTTATAATAATATTGCCAACAAAATGCATAAATGAGGGGTACATTTGGGGATTCATGGGGTGAGCATCTCAAGTGTCTATGGTTCTCCAAATGGTTTTGTTTCAAGTTAATCACATTGTGTCTTCAGCTCAGTCCACTTTCTAATTTTAATTAAACAAAATTAAAATTAATTATTAATGGAAACAATTTGATGGATTAGCTAAGGTGACCTAATATGTTTTGGTTGTTCTTTGTCGGGTACCACAAGTATATTCAGCATGGAAGAGTTAGCTAGCACAGCACTGAATAAAAGCAAAGTTAAAGTTCTAGCCCCAAGGAGCTTTCCTTCTACAAAAAAAATAAATAAATAAATAAAAATAAGAACAGCAAAAGACAGATCATAACTCAAGTTGAGTTGTACCTGACAGAATTTGTTACTTCCGGAATAAAAGTGTGTCAGTGGCAAAAATCTCACATCTCATGAAGGGAAACAGAAATGTGATTCTCTACAGAGTCTAAATAAGGGATCAATTTAGTGACTGACTCAGGTTTTATGAATATTTAGAGACACAAAATAAAGTTTTTCCTCAAGGTTGCTCCTGAACAACTGTTGGCTTGCTGTATGTCCATAAAGAAACTTCAGTGTAGATTGGTAATTAAACATATTTTAGTCCTCAACAGTTACATCTAATTCTTTATATTTCATTTAGTTTTTTTTTTAATCTTGCAAATTTCAAAGATTTTTTTCCATATATTTGGCAAATAGTTCTAGCAAATATGCTGTGAACCAGGCACTCCATGATTAGCATTCAATGGCAAATAGAAAAGGTACCAGGGAATAGAAGAGTTAACTTGGTTTTCTGAATCCTCTGAAGAGTATCCTTCTTCAATCCAGTATCAAAGTAAAACTGAGAGGGTTTTCTTCCTGTGTATTCATGTTGAATGGGTCTCTTTCTAAGCCTTGTAGTTCCCAGTTTTACGCAGAAGGGGCTTACTACCCCAGCTCCATGGCTGTAGGTGTTTTCTTCACAAGATCAACATGGAAGCTCAGGATGGTGGGTCAACATCCACCCAAGGTCCACTTGGGATCCAATTTATTTCACTGGAGTCTTGTTTTCTTGTTTTGGCTTCTGAAGTTGTCTTAATTTCTTACCAACTTTATAACATACTTAAAATGCACTGTATGATTTTATACTTAAAATTTATTCAAAATTTTAGTTGTTTTTGGCTACATAAGCATTTGTAGTATCAACTGTCATAGGACCTAGGAAAGGAAGTTTTGCTATTTTGTTATTATTTCCCAAACATTTTTGTTACCTGATTTACATTCATTGTGTAATCTAATCTGCAAGAATTCACTGGCAGTTCTTACCATAATTTTCAGGAGGAATTGAGTTTAGAAAAGATAAGTGAATTGCCCAAGGCAGGAGAACCATTAGTGTCTTAGTATTTGAACTCTGCTGCTAGGCACCTCCATTCTTATCTAAATGATTGTGGATGCTGGGATACTACAAGAACACTTAAGTTTGCTTTATCTTCTGTGCTTCTGTCTACTTTTTTTCCTACAAAGTGTCATTTTTTCCACTTCCCAGAATCTTTTGTCAAATCAATTCATGAGTCTTCTTTCTTAATAAACCAGACAATCTTTTAGTCAATTACTTAGCCTAAAATACCCTTTAACTCAATCTTGGCATTTTTGCCCAGCATCCACAGGTATCCCTCTGGTTTGCCTATCTTCACAAATATCCTAGACTCTTACTAGAACATAATTACTTGAACATCCGTAGTTCATTTTCAGTCAAGAGTAGAATAATCTTCTTAAAAAAAAAATTGTATCATTTCCTTTACTGAGAAGCAAGATGACTTTGAAACTTTAAGTAACAATTCTCTTCTGGGTCATGGCCTTTGTGATTCTATATGGTCTGGTCTTAGGTATTCCTCCAACCTTATTTTGTAAAACTCCCCTTTACTTACCATGTTCCAGCCTCACTGCTCCCTTTCAGTTACTCAAACCTACCAGGTCAGTTCATGGTTTAAAATAACTATATTTGCTATTCTTTGAAGTGATATGTTTTGCATATGACAAACTTTGTATGTCAGGCTCTTACCTGTCCTTCAGGTCTTTACTCAACATCACCCCCAAATTAAGAATTCCTATCCCTCTCTCTGTATCAGTGTGCTTAATTTTCATGCTGCCATTTTTCTCTAAAATCTTCCTATTTATAAATACATTTTATTTTCTTTTTTCCAAGCCATAATTGTGTGAAAGTTAGGGTTGCATCTATCTTATTCAAAACCATATTAATAAAGCTCAGAAAAGTTGTACTCAATGAATTTATTATTGGGTCAAAATAATGTGTGAAATTGGAACACATCTGAGTAGCATTATCTCTGAACACAATTCACCTCTTTAGGGAACTCCCAGACTGGGACCAAGAAAAATGTCACCATGATCAGAATATGAATCTTGGCCAGGAAGTAGAGCTGTATTTAGATAAACAAAGAAGCACAGAAGAGCATAAAGGGAAATACCACTGGCATGACAGAGTCCAAAAACAATCCTCAACAGAGATGATCAATAATCTGAAAGCCAGAAAAGAAAACCCTTGTCCTGACTGTCTCTAAGCCAGAAACTGATGATTGAACACTGGAGCAAGCGCCACACCAGCCTCACAAGTGCGATTCTTGTAACATCCGTGATTAGATACTAATCAGAGGCTGCTTCAGATAAACTCCAACTCCCCAGCGTTGCTAACCAGAAGCAGCAGCAAAGTAGCAGGAATATGGCTCCCCTTGCTTCTGCCTTCCAAATCTTGCTCAAGTGTGTCTCGTTAGAGGATTTTAAGGACATTGCTTTTCTCTAGAATTTAACCTTCAAGGAGAACTAGGCTATATTGTTCATAGGTTTTTAGAACATGGAATATAGTAGAGTACATCAGGAGGAGGAATGAATGGGTGTAGAAAACCAAATAACTGCAAAAGGACACCTATGTACCAATACGCTTCATAATCCAAAGAGCCCAGTATGACTTCACGAAACTAAACTGAGCTAGACTCCAAAAACCTATAACTCATCAGCTATGTACCTGTCATCTTACTATGCTTTGAAGCTATATTAAGGTACATATCGTAAGTTTTCATTAACACCACGGATAGGTTCTTGGAAACTGTAACTTTAAGTGAAACAACTTGTAAACATTGAAATTTTACCATAGGCCAATAGAAATAAAGAGTTTAGTAGTATGGCATATTTCTGGTCACAGAGTACCCTCAAAATCCTAAATAAAAACCCCAAATACTTCTTTTTTTCTCTTCAATAACATCTCTAATATGAAATAATTATTTATATTCATATAGTTATCCGTTTGTTGATTTCCCAACCATCTTATTCTAGTTTGGGTCACAGGTAAACAGAACTTATCTTGGCAACTCAGGGTTTAAGGTGGGAACCGATACTGGTCAGGAAGTTCTTCCACCACAGGTCACACTCACATCCACACCCACACTCATCCCAAAATGTGCATCTTTGGGATGTACAAGGAAACTGAAATAGCAAAAACCCATGCAGAATGGAGAAAATATGCAAAGTCTACAGAGATGGTGGCCTCAGCAGAGAACTGACTTCTTCCTCATCCACACTGTAATCTAACTACTTTGAATGAAGCAACATTATTAAAAGATTTGCTGCAGGTTTACTCATTCCCTCAGGGAGTTGAAAGTGACAGACTGGTCCTTCTAATTGTAAATGACCATAAAGTTATTTAAAAATGTATAACTTGTAATTTTAGATAGAGTAAACCTAACTTATATTATCTTATTTTCTAATATCTCCATTATAGAGAAAGCAACTTTTTATAGAGAAAGGATCTGGGACATATGGAGTGCTAAATCTCAAAGAACATATCATGATGAGCCAATTATTTTCTCCTTGAATGAAACTAGCCAATCTTGTCAGGTAGACCAGAGTTTACCTAGGTCATTTGTGGGACATCCTAGGGATGTCCAAAGACTCTGGACTATCACATGAGGAAACTAAACAAACATACAGGAAATAAAGAATGGAAAACAGCACCCATTTTAATAATTGGGTGGGAAAACTTGGTGTAATTTCTTCCTACACAAAGTAGACTGATTTTACGGAAAGCATCCCTTTTATCATCAACATTTATTAAGCATAGACTTGTAAACCAGTTGACTTTCTTTCAGGCAAGGCAAGGGAATACATGTTATGTTTTAGAGAAAAACCTTCTTAAAATTTCTTCCCACCTGTGTCTCTTCCAAGTCAGTAAAAAAAAAAACAAAAAAGAATATTAGGAATGTTAATGTCCATGAAATTATCCCAACCAGAACACAGTCATTTTCTTCTTAATCTTCTGTTTCTGGTTTTAATCTGTTTTTCCACTGTTGATTTATCAAACAGGTGCATAAACTAGATGATGAACCCATTAGTATTACTGAGTCCAATCTTATAAAATCTTTCCAAACTTTGGGGATAAGTGCAGATACTGATGAAAATCAAGTGAAGATAGTGTTTTGATCATGATACAAATGAAACACATTAAATAAAAACACCTTTTTTCACTGATAGACATAGACATGTAAATAATTTGTTTTGGCATGATCTAGAAATTTCTCCACTAAAATACACTCACTTAAATGTCTGAGACACATATACAAATTGACAAATAAGAAATCAAGGAAATCTCCTTTCCCTTCACTCTTGCCTCTTTTTTTTTTCCCCTATCAGTTAAAGAGGAAACATGCTAAGTTAACTAAGATTCAGAGAATCTAACAAAAAATAGTCTTAGGGTCACACAGTACAGTGATGGTGAAGTTACAACTAAGCCTTAACTGCCCTGTGGCTCCCAAATCAGAGCTAATTGCCAGCAAGTCTACCCCTTGGCATCTCTGGGGAACAGACTACTTAAAGGAGCAATCCCAGTTGTCTTTAACAATATGAATTATCATCTGCTCATTCATCTGTTCTTCATAATTAGAATATTTTGTAGGTAGGGCTTCCATAAGACACATTGCTAACACTGAATGTCCATGTCTTGCCTAAGAATCGTATATTGAATATCTCACCCTCAATGTGACTGTACTGGGCAGTAGGATCTATGAGAAGATGAGAAAGGTTAAATGAGGTCAAAAGGCTGAGACTTTAGGGCCAAGTGCTCTCATAAGAAAACAAGTCTCTCTGTCATGCAAGGTCAAAGTGAGACGAGACTTAGATGGTGGCCAGACATCTGTGAGCCAGGAAGGGAACATTCACTGGGATCTGAATTATCTGGCACCTTCATCTTGAACTTTTCAACTTCCAGAACTGTCAGAAAATAAATTTATATTTTTAAACTCTCCATTCAATGATACTCCGTGACATCATGCTAAAGATATTAATTTACAAAGGCATTTGAAAAATGTTATTACCTGATTATCAGCTTTCTTGAAGAAAGAGCTTCTAGTAAATTTAATGAAAAAAAAAAATCTGAGGAACTATGCCATTTGTAAAGTAAATAAAAAATATAAAGGACTTAACAGATCTTAAATTATGTTGCACTAAGATTTTTATTTTTAAACTTGCTATTGTATTTTTGCTTTGTTTTGTTACTTCTATTGTATTCTTGGTTTTAGACCAAAATCAGAATTTTTCATTGGCATAACTGTGATGATTCTGGATGATAAAGCTAAGGAAGCTGTACAGAGTGAGTAAGCACCTCCTGTTCATCCAGGAAGACCAATGAAAGACAATTTGTTTCATCTACATTTTTAATATCCAATATGAAATAGAATATTTATTAATTTCTATGGAATAATTAACCTGAATGATTAGAAGTAGAGTAAAATATTTGTTCCTCAAGTATATGAACTTAATAGATATTTGCATATCAAATGTTCCATATACACATATATTTTCCCCTGCAAAGTGTGTGTGTTTGTGTGTGGTTGTGTGTGTTCATAAACACTTGATTCAATTTCATTTTTGAGTGATATTACAAGTAAAAAGCCAATTCTGTGCTGTAGGATTCAAGGCACCTTGAATGGTTGTTGATGGTCTGCCTCACCTTGACTAAGTGAATTAATGAGTGAGTTAATACAAAGTGCTTGCATAGAATTCATGGCTAGAATTATTGCCACAGAGGACATGTGAGTGTTTGAATTGTGTGGAACTCGGGGAAGGTGAAGATTATGTAAGGAACATGAGACTTGACGCCCTTGGAAGAACTGGTCAGGTTTAGTCAAGCAATGACCAACAATCAGAGTACTGAAAGGGCTTAAAGCTTTCCCAAGAGAATTTTGTAAGAGAGAACCATTTCCCATGTGTCGTTGCAACACATGTGACAGAGCTCTGAGGTAATCGAATCTGTTTGCATCATTCACCAATACCTCATTGTCAGGTGCCTTTTCCTGTGGAGAGGTGCTTGGTCGGCTACCAAATTAGTCACTACATTCGAGCAGAGAAGTGTTTTTCCCTGCAACTATGACCAGAAGGCACAGTAAGCCACTTCTCTGTCCCTACGTCAGTCCCAGGGTCAGTCCAGTCTTCAGCCTCTGAATCTCAAGTAAACAGGGAAAACATCCAACAGGGAGATCATCGGAGACCAGCATGTTCAGTACAGAGCTTTAGAATCACGTGTCAGCTTCAAGTATTTTCATAGTTACATATCAAAAAGTAAAATTGACTTTAATAACACATGTAATTTAACCCAATGTATTCAAAATAATATGATTTGATGTTGTAATTTATGTAAGAACTAATGAGATATTTTACAGTTATTTTGATAAAGTCTTCAAAATCCAGAGTGCTTTTATACTTACAGAACATCTCAACTGAGATCGTTCACATTTCAGATCCTCAATAGCCCAAGATCATAACAGTGTTTGTTAAACCTAAGCAATGCATGACCTACTTTTAAAGGAAAAAAAAAGTCATAGACGCTCCGAACTCCAAACTGGGTACAAATTTCTTATACATTTAGCTTGTGTACAATTATAAAATCAAAACAAATTATTATATAAAACAAGGAAAATAACACACAAATTAAAATTATTTCAACATGATAGATGATAGTTTGCTGAAACTAAAAACTCTCTGTGCAACATAAAAAAATAATTTTAGATTTGACCAACTATAAACCCTCCTTCCCATGGGACATGGCAGGATTTCATTTGGCCTTTTCTCAAAATGAGTACTTTATTTAAAGTCCTGAGTCTCTTCTCATTAACAAAAATCAAAGTACCAATACTTAGCACCATTGTTCAATTGTAGAGCCAGTGTGATCAAAAATATAAATGCAAAGGTAAGCACTGATTTCACTTTTACGCTATTAATCATACACAATTACTGTTAAACACACACACACACACACACACATATATCTATCCATATATTTCTTTACCTCTACCTCTCAATGCATTCCCAGCCAACTGGCATTCTTCAAAATGTGTATACTTACTTTGTTCAATTAACATAACATTCAATTTCCATACTTTCTACGATTTATATTACTTTTAATGGTTTTATATTTGATCAAGTATGTATCTATCACCAATACCAGATCACTGGTGAACTCTTTGACTTATCCTTGACCTCCGCTGTATTCACCAGAGAAAGCACTGCCCATGACACATCAGCTTCTGGAAAACATCTTAGATTGCTGAGGCTTAGGCACTTGCAGATAACTAAGGTCCTACCCCTTTTTCTAGACCTCTGCATTCAGTCATTGACAGTGGCCCATGTCTTCTCTCCTTCCACATTTCTCAAATTTCCTGTCATCAGGATTTCAGCTAACTCCTGTCTGCTGATAAAGCCATTCTTTTTCTTCCAGCCTCCAGTTTGGCTTTTCCTATTCCCTATAAAGCATGTCTACCAACTTGCATCTGCAACAAGACAAATTCCAAACTGTTCACTCTCTCTGCTCCAACACCTGCCCATCACCTGTACTTTTCTTTGCTAATGATAACTAGTTTCTTCTAGTAAACTGGACTGAAAGTTTGAGTTAATCCAAATCTCTCATTTTCCCTCTGCCCTAACAGACTCCTTGTGTTACTTACTCTGTGTGACATTTTCACTGTCATGTTTTCACTGTTTCTCACCTAAGGCTTAACGAAGTTGCCTCCTACATATCACACACACATGCCAGCCCTTACCTCTATCCCCCAAGCCAGTGCAGCAAAGATTAATTTCCTTAAAGCAGTCACCTGATCCTGAAAGTCTGCTCTCAGGCAACACTAGTGTTTGCACTTGCTGATAGAATCAGAGGCATTTTAGCTTACCATTTGAGACATTTCCTTTCTAATCTCAGAATATTTTTCCACCCTTACCAATGTGAGAGGATAACGTGAGAGTCAATTAACAGAAATGCACCTCTCCCTCCATTAGATTTTGCATTTTTAGGTTCAACGATCATGTCCCATTTTTACTGAATAGCCAATGATATTCATAGAGTGAATATTCAATCAATCAATCAATGAAGTTAAAAAAGACTTTCAGCAATTGGCATTCTTTAGCAAACGTGATCAAAATCGACGGAAAGACCATAGTGCCATTGAAAAAAGATACATGTCAGGAAAATGAAAAGCCAGCCAATAGGTTGGCCTGAGATAGAAAATAGAAGGATTGTAGGTCTTAAAGTAGGCATCTGAAGGCAATTCAATTTATATACTGTAGAATCTCATTATACAGAGGAGAAAATTATCACAATGTTAAGAAACAGTCTCCCTTACACTGTGTTTCCTTACTCACATCATTCCAAGCTGTACTTACTCCAAAATCGTTTGTCTTGAGGCATTAAGTTTCTTATGTAGGCCTTCTAATCTTTAATTGATCAGATTGAATCTATAACCAAGTCACCAGTGCCTAAAGGCCTCTACAAAAGGGAAAACTTGGCAGTGACCACTGATAAACTTTTGTAAAAGTAATTAACATCTGTTTAGTGCTTTGCTGTTTCACATTTGAAAGGCATGGCAATCTCTTGAGAAGGTCAAGCAATTATTATTATCTTATTTTGTCATTGATAAAATTGAGGCCCAGCTTGCTTCTGTGGCCAAATGTCATAGCACCGAAGCAGCAAGCCTAACAGTAAAGTCAGTTCTTCAGATGCCTGGGCCAGACCTTATCCTAGAGTTTGTTACTCACTCCTCTACTATTTTCCCAATGATTAGGTCTGTTTGAAAAAAAACAAAAACAAAACCCTGCAATAAATACATAATATTACAAGTATCATGTACTTATCTCCTCTATTGCAATACATTTCTCAAGTTGCTGGCCTAAGATTCTTCTGGAAGTTTCCATTTTGATGCTCATAGGAAATGCCACTGCCCTTTAATAATAGCTCACTTAGAAATAATGGTCTTTTAAATGAAACCTTTTTTTCAATATGAATTAATCCAATTGTAATTTTTCACTATTTAATTTTCTTCTGACTTTTTTTCATTTTCCACTGTGGATTCCCAAGCAGTTTATATACAACGCAAAGTTTATATTATAAGGTCCTATGTTTGAAGACTTTAAAAGCATTTCCTCTGGGTTTGGTGATAGCTTCAATCTGATCAATTAAAAGTAAGAAACCTACACTTATGAGACTCACTGCCTAAAGGCAGATGATTTTAGAATAAATAAAACTTTGGAATTCTTATCTCAATGAGGAGACACAGATTTTGTTCCTGTTATTGTTGCAGATTTTCAGCTTTCTATTTTATAACATAAGGAGCAGCTGAAGTAAAACATGTTTTTATTTTCATTTTCAACTTGCATATATTAACAAATTAAAGGCAGATCAAGCTGCAAGAGTAGTTCAAGTTCTCTCTCCCTTCCCCCAACTGCGTTTTAGGAACTTACAGTAGGGCTACCAGATTTTTTTTCCCTAGCAAATCTAGGGACACATATTTGCATATCTGTTTTGCATGAATTTGAATTTTAATTTACATAAATTTGCATGCTAAATGCAAAAGCTTCGACTACAAGTTTATAAAGTAAAATAAAATTGATTAATTAGTGCAACCTACTATAGTTGTACCCAATCCCATTAATCTGGTTGTGCTGCAAGACTTGTAGTCAATAGTGGCCTGAAGGCTAGTGAGCCAGCTTCCCAGCTGTTTCTTAAATCACCGCCAGCTCCATAAACAATGAATTGCAGAAAATGAGAAGACCAGAGTTAAAAACCGTTCTTGGAAAGAAACATACAAACACACACAGAGACACACAACAACCGCCTACACGCATCCTCATACAGGGAAGATTTATTTTATCTTAGGATCAATTTACAGAATCAAAGTTAGGTATGGATGATAGGTTTTGTCATCTTATACATCAGTGAACAGTCAGCAGAATAAAGCCTCTTTCAAGTCCACAGAAGTCACTTAACTCACAGGTGCATGGCAACACCAGGGACACTTGGGGAGAGCACCCAGCACTGGGTTCAGTCTCTGAGGCAATAATCTCTGCCTTGTCAGACCAGGCTCTTTTCAACATTAAGCTGCTCTGCCTACCGTCATCATCTTCTCTTACCTTTCTACCCCAATTTTTTTCTGATTTGTTCCTTTACTTATGCTAGCCACCTTGCCATCCTTCTCTTCCTTACTCAAGAGAGTGAGCCTTGGCTTGTCTGTATAAGGCCTTAAAGATCAATAAGAAAAACAATGACAGAAATTACTCTTCCCCCTATCAGGCCATAGGAAGATGTCCCAGGTGTGGAGATGAAAGTATATTATCCATGGCATCCAGACAGGATGCTCTCACAGGTTCAGTCTGTGTCTTTGGCTTATCTGGTCATAACAGTTAGTAGAACAGACTGACATACCAAGCACTTACTATGTGCTGTCCACAGAAGTAAGTGGATTACATGCAGTGTTTTATTTAATCCCCACAACAACCTGATAGCCAAATGACCATTTTAATCAACATTTTGCAGATTAGAAAACTGAGACATTAGGTAATTTGTCACAGTTCACTCCTCTGGGTATATTATCAGCTTGCTCTTCTACATTCAGCAGAAATGGGACTTAGACCTAAGAAGTCTGATAGCAAATACTGTTTCAAACTATCAGACCAAACTGCTACTCACTTAAATGCTTCTTGCTTCATGTTCCTCATCAAAAAATGCATACATCAACTTCTATCATAGATAGCATGAGAGAAATTTGTGAACTACAAAGACATACAAGCTGTGTTTATATTAGCGTATGCAAAAACATTTCTACCCTACTCTGTACTTTACTCTTCGTTTATATCTAATATTTCCTGAAATCATGAAAACTGAGACTTATTTTATTTTGATTCAAAAGAGCTCTCCAAACTGGCCACTTGTCAAATTGATGAGAATTTTTTTGATACCAGCAGGACACATACCTGGGGTCAGTTTCATAGGTTGCTCCAATTACATAGTTTGCTTCGAGTTGCTGAATCAACCATGAATGTCATCCTATTCCACACTAGCAAGTAGGTTCTATCTCTTTGGCCCTTGGCATTTAACCACGATGAATTATGAATGTGCTTCCAATCACACTGTTTGCCTTCAAGCTGGTCAGGATGAATGCAGAACCTTTTTTGGGGATTAGATTTTTAAAGTAGACTATGCAATTTTTAAAGCAAAGTTTATTCAAAAAGCTCTGGTTATCTCAAGATTTGCCAGATTATAGGAAATGGCATTGACTCCTGCATGAGCTCACAGAGTGGTTCTTTACAAAGCCTGTGGCTTTATTTAATATTAAACAAAACTAGCAGGTCAGGCCAGGGTGGGTCCTGTAAAATCAAACAGCTGATCTGCTGGTCTCTCTCTCTTCATACACAGTGCTCCAGGGAAATTTATGTCTTGGTTTTGTGTGAAATGAGACCTTTTCTTAGATGAGCATGAACTTTAGTCTTCTAATTAAGGGTGAAAATATTCTGTTCTGCCCAACAGGCAAAAATTAGCAATGTGGTAAATTCAGAAATGGGTCTTATAGGTTCTTCCCACTTGAGTGTATATGCCAATTTCTGAGCAATTCATGGGAACAGAATGGTGATAAATGGAAGTCAAGGCTTTAGACCTTTTACACACCTTTCCTCCATATGGGGGAGAAGCCAGGAAATGATTAGGAAGATTCTAAGCACATCTGACAGGAATATATAGGTTTTCATAAAACTTTTCAAGGATGGTCATAGTTTCTTCTATGGAAGTGCTGAGAGAAGTGTAAGTTAAAAAAAAAAAATTCTGCATCTTTATTCCTATGGATATGTTACCTACTTCCACCTATTCTTAGTGTTTCAACAGGTGAATAAAAAAAAAACAAAACTGAAGTTATATTGTTATAAAATTACTCTGGCTCTTAACCCAGGCTATGGAAGGAGAAACCGGTGGTACTCAAGGGTTTCTGGAGGCCAGGAACTTAATTTCACATTCGTATGAATATGAACCCAAATATGGACCTTTTCCAAAAATCTGGGCCCAGAAAAAAGTCTGGGAATTCCCTTTATACTTCACTATCTTTACATTGTTACATTGTTTCATGGGTATGGAAAATGTACAGAACCATAAGGTTGAAGGCTAGTTCCCAGAGGAAGAGGGGAGTTTTATAGGGAGATTATTTTCCAAGGACACAGACCAGCCTGACCTGTTATCTGATCCTTTAAAATGCAGCTCTGTTAGTAGTGCTGAGACTGGGCCATGGATCTAACTTATTAACTGTGCCTGCAGTGGGATGTTAATTGCACTTAGGCTAAAGTCTGTGACTGGGAGGTAGCTTCCACATCCATTTGTCTAGCAGCATTTCTTCCACAATATCACTTCCCCCAGAATAAGTCCCTTCTCCACTCTTAGATCAGGTACTATGTTTTGTATTGTGAGAAGCACAGGGAGCAAAGAGCATTTCAGAGAACCCTCTATTCACATCTGTATATCCACAGAAGATATACAGATGACAAGCACATGAGAAGATGCTTAACATTATTAGTCATTAGGGAAATGCAAATTAAAACCTCAATTATATACCACTTACATTTGCTAGAAAAGCTACATTCAAAAAGATAATAAACAGCATGGTGAGGACCTGGAGAATTAGGAACCCTCATACCTTATCACTTCATTCCTCTCATAGGGTCTCACTCTTATTAGGTAAAAACAAAAGTGTGTCATATAGGACTTACTATATGCTTTTTACCATGAAAGAGGAAAACTGCAAACATTCCACACTGAAAAATATCAAATAAGTAGTGAGGTAAGCCCTCTCTCCTATGTTCTGGTCCTAGAGATAGTTTCCATGACAAAGACAACAGAGTTTCAAACATGTAATAAAATCAAAGTAAGTTCTAGTTTAATGACTTTGAGTAACTTTATATTTTAACTTCCAGAATAGGAAACTAATTATATATGAATTTGTTGCTAGAAGAGATATAAAATATATGCCCATTAAAGCATTCTGAAAAAATGAAGTGATTTACAAAAATAAGTTAACACCATATAGCTAAAAAAATCATACTGCATATTCTTAACTTAATAACATAAATATAGAACACACTATGAGGCCTTATATGTAACATAAATTGCTTTAATTTTCTTCTTGCTATATTGGAAGGAAAAAACTCTGATTGCTTTAAAATTCTATAAGCTCTTGGTAGGATGTCATTAAAAGTTACCCTTAAGTTAAGTGGTTATAGAAAATGATATAAAAACCACTTTAACCTAATCAAGCCACTTCAACATTTAGAGTAGTTTTTCAAAAATGAAAACATTTTTGACATTTTTGATGAGTGTTTGGCCATTCAACATTTTTTAATGTTCAGAAAGAAAATGATTAGTTTAAGACTGCAGCCAATTGAAATGTTACTACTCTCAAGAACTGGGAATAAAATACAGGTGGCACTTCTATTTAGGAAAAGCTAGCATATGGAAATCCAGGTTTACAGAACAGACACATAAGAATATGATCATTTTCATTACAAAAAGATTCTCCACATAACAAAAGGCTTTTCCTCAGGGTTCCCTCTAAACATCAGGCTCTGTTAGTTCATTTAAATATGACTCAATTTGCACACCAATTTTCAGGAACATATTCATTATGGAAAGTTGAGTATACCTGCATAATGACATGTATCCACAAGATATTAATTCTCAACACCTAGCAACAGTGCTTGGGGCAGGCAGCAAACAATCTGTAACTGCTTGATAGATAAATGGATGAATGAATGAATGAATATTATATAGCCAGAGATCTCAAGTCAACAAATAATCCACTGAGAGTCTTTTAAGTGCCCAATAAAGTCTTTGAACAGTATGGAGAAATAGGTTGTGAGGGAGACAAGGAATGTAACATTCTTTAGAATTTTCAAATAAATCACACCTTATATGTTTTCATTTTTAAGTCAATGAACTAATGAACTTGGGCCTCTCTGGCGGCACAGGGGGTTACGTCTCAGCACTATCGGCAGCCACTACAGCACAAGTTCATTCCCCGGTCAGGGAGCTGACCCACAAGGTGCAGCTGACCTTTCCTGTCTTGCCCCGCTGTTCCCCTCAGCAGTGTATTTCAGTAGATCTACCTGTTCTGCCTCCCACTCTATCTCTGGTGAATCCTCTCACCCTGCCCCCTGCATCTCTGGCCTGCCTCCCAGTTCTTGTATGCATAAAATAAAGTAAATAAACTAATGAACTTATATTTCAGGCATATATCTATCATCAAGTCTTAGTTGAGAAAAGATCATGAGATGTTTAAAAAAAAAGAAATAGCACACTGTCTTTCTACAACCAGCAAATCAATTTTGGATTCTCACAGCTGTTCTGTTTGATGTTGAAGCTCAAGTTTTCAGACCATTACCTGGGGTATCTTTGTTCATTCTCTTATCCTAAGCTTTACAATGTTCGGCTACTACTACCACTATAACAAAAGCCAGCTTTATAACTCTTTTTTTTTCTTTTACCCCCTCAGACACAATCAAACAAACCATCGCAAACTTCCTCTTTTCTGCTACAATATTCAACTCAATTCTCCAGCCCACTGACCTGAAGCCACAGATGTCTAAATCCTGGCTGAGGAAGCCCTTTGCTAACTCACACAGAAGTGGGTCAGTTTAGCAGATGAGGAAGGTTCTCGAAGGGGTGGCCTCAGCCATCACATTAACCCCACTAATTCCTCCTGCTGAGAAGGTTTTGCTGCTTAAACAGCCTCATGCTGTCCCAGATTTTGCCATTCCCTTACATATTCTTTCTATTCCTTCACTCTGAATCCTCTACACAAAATCCTTTCAATTTTGTTTTCTCAGTCAACACTCCCCTCCTAACAACTGAAATCACAAACAACAGTGCAATGGAAAATGTGGTTTTTAACTCACTAAGGTGAGGTCAGAAGAAGAATTGAAGATAAAAAGGGTTATGCAAGTTACTTAATGAAACCACGCTCTGCTCAAGGGAAGCTGGTCAGGGAGGGACACAGAGACCCAGACAACTGCATGATGTTCAGATAAGATATTCCTCCATGAAGATGTCATCACCTTAGGATACACCAATGAGGGATAAACAGGAACAAGACAGCTGCAGGGGTTTAGAAGTTTCCAGGGTCTTCGGCTCTCCAGAGAAAGACAGCTATCTCAGTGTAGACAGCAGGAAGCATTGCTCTCCAGCTGACTCCTCAGTCTTGCTGCATCTCTACCAGTGCCCTTAGGAGGTAAAACAGCCTGTTTCTTGGAATGTCTTTTGATGTTTCTAGACTGTACATTCTCCACAGAAGGTAGTTCACCTGTAAAAAGTGGGACTATAGACCCAGACACCCAAAAGCTTCCATCTCCACTTAAGCACTGCTGATCACCATGGTAGAGGTTGTGTGGTAATCATAAAAGTCAGCAGCAGTTCCCTCTGTTGTGACAGCAATGATAATGTTTGCTCTGAGGGTAAAGGAGACCTCCATGGGGTGGTTATCACACCAGGGCTCACTGAAGTCTCTGGAGTAGGTGTGGTAATGGAATGAGCTCATCAACAGGCACAGGTTCGAGGATACCAATGGGGAGTGTCCATACTGGGCATGGGGCCCAACAGGAATGTAGGATCTCTTTTGAGTAGTTCTCCATCAGCCTACATAAGACCAGAATATCTCCTTGTATGGAAAAGGGGATAGCAGCTGCCTTCCCCAGTGCCCACTGCTGAACAAGAGGTCCCACATGGAGGACCAAGTGATAACAGGAGAATCAGTAACCTCTGAGTAGGTATGACAACTGGTATTTGTGTTTCTGTTGTGTCAGCGGGGTAGAGACCATGAACTGATGAAGCTAGTAGAGAATGGGATATTTTGGAACATGTCCTACAACATTATTTTCCCCCTACTTTAGGAAACAATTAAAATTAAATCACATACCATAATATTTTCTTTTAAAGTGTTCAATTCAGTGGTTCTTAGTGTATGGTAATATGAGGGTTTTGCATGAGTCAGGGCATACATATGTGGGAAGAGGAACCCATGTTAAGAATTCAGTCATGTAATATTATAGGGGCTAGTGGCAATTTCAAAAGCTGTAAGCCAGGCTGGTAAACTGGAAATTCTGGCATGAATTGTGAGCCCCAAAGCAGTCTTCAGACAGAATTCTTTCCTCCTTAATAGGCCCAGGTCTTTGCTTTAAAAGCTTCAACTCATTGGTTGAGGTACATCAATATTATGGAGAGATAATCTGCCTTATTTAAAGCCTGCTCAGATTAAATGTTAGTCACAGGAACGTGTAATTTGTTTTTTAAACAAAGAACTGGGTATCATAGCCTAGTCAAGATCCCACCTGAAACTAATCGTCACAAGTAAGGAAAGGACCCAGGGTGAAATAAATGGCTGTGCTTAATTGATGAAACACAAGATATACAACCATTCCTGCTTTCTCACACCTGCAGAGACAAGCATGTGGTCACGTGTCTTTTTCTTCTTCCTTCAGCTACAACTGGTAGCTAAATGGATAGCTTGTTAGATTTAGTCATGGCCACGGGTATGTTCTGAGTGTGTTGTGCAGAATATGCTTCATAGGAACAAACCAAAACACACACATACATACATAATCTTTTTAGAAAGGACTGAAATCCCATCGTCCTTTTCTTTTTTCCTTAAATTTTATATATTTTCCAATTGTTTATGTAACAAATAGTTTTAGTTCTGAAGTAAACCTACAAAAATATGGGCAGCTAATCTCTGACACGAAACCATGCTCTGCTCAAGGAGACACTACCATAGAGAAAGGAAAGTCTCTTTAACAAATGTGTTGGGGATCTTGACAGGAAAAAAAAGTAAGTAGATCATTGCCTAAACCATTCACAAAAACAAATTCAAAGTGGATTCAAGACAAGGATATAAGACCTGAAATTATATAAAAGAAAACATAGGTGATTTATCCCTGAACATCAACCATAGAGATGGATTTGGAGACATAACTCCAAAGACAAGAAAACAAAATAAACAAATAGGACTACATCAAACTAAAAAGCCTTTTGTACCCGCAAAGACAACACCACAAAAACAAAGACCTTTCTACAAAGAAGACACACATACAGATAGCAGCCGGAGGTGCCTGGAAAATGCTCATTCTTTGTTGCCTGTCAGCCTCATTGTCTTTCACATTCCTTTGTTACTCTTGCCACTCACAAAATTCTACCCATTTAGCCTCATTCTTCTCCTTTTTCATAGCCAGATTGCAAGGCCTACTTCAGGTTCCACTCTTTTTAAATCATCCTCGACTTCAGTGCTTCCTTCTCTCATATTGTTCTTGTTACTACTGCTCATTTGGATTCCTGACCAAATGTAGTATGTACCCATGATACCATTCCAGGGTAACCCCAATGTGAAATGAGTTGACCTGACTGTGGTTCCCCATCTACATGTTTAAAATGGGACTTAATAAGACTCACCTGCAGGCACACATACTATAACGTCAATAAAGGGTTTATTTACACAAAAGGGGAAAATGAAGAAAGGAATGACTCAGGGAGAAAGAGAAAGATAAACTGGTGAATGAGCCCTACCAGTTCTGTTGAGATAGGACCCCAATAACACGCTGAAAAGCCAGCGAAACACCAAGCACCCCAAGGCCCACAGGTCAGGATATATACCAAACCCAGCTGCTTAACTCCACCCTCATTTCCCAGCAATCCTTGCTTCAGTAGTGATGGCATTATGGGATTTGTAGTTCTTGTTGGTTTGGCTCTTTTTGGTCTGGGGTAGGGATGGAGTCTGTAAAACCTGTGTTTGTGGAGTAAGTTCAGGACATCCTTTCCCCAAACAAGACAATCAGATATATCCCAACAGCATTTCTATGGTCCTTATATATTTAAAACTCAGCATTCATCTTCTAGGTACTGTTTGGCACTTAGAATAAGGAGGACAATGCTTAAAGAAAATTAAACAGCCAACTCTACCCAGGACCCCAGGAAACACTTGCCAGAGTTGATAAAGCCCAGGTCAAGCCAAGAAATTCTGGGGGGCCGGAGAGGAGGGGAGACAGTCCTCCACATCATCCTTCAGGCAGCAGACAAAGCCCAAGGAGAGTGAGAAACACCCAGAGGAACAATTCCTCAGAATTGCTCAGTTTCTGGACAACTAGTCAAATTCCCTAAACAGGATAAACAATATCCTGACAACCCCCCCAAATGGTGCCCCCCTCCCAAGGGAAGGGCATTGTTGTTTGCTACCATGACAACTGAGGCCTGCCACATTTCCTGTCTTACCTGCTTCCTGGGTGGATACATCTCAAGTCATTTTTGGAGATGTTGGGTTTGGAGAGTGGGGTTCTTGGGTTCACTCCCGGAAAAGTTTCATTAGAGCTCCCCTTTAAACAGCACCACAAAGTTTCCCAGGCAAGTTTCTCCACAATACAGAAAACTTAGCTATATCCAAAAGAACAGGTTTATTATAGTAGTGCCAGCAAAGGCACAGAGCAAGTTCTGGATGATTCCAGCAGACAGGACAAGGAAGAGTCCTGGAGCCCTCGGTGGCTTTTTTAGTCTTTTATTGCTCCATTATATCAGAGGTGATCAGGTACACGGCAGGCATGGGTGCCGGGGGGCCAGGAGGCTGGCGGACCTCCTAGCCCCCAATGCATCTTCACTCTCTCAGCTGCTTTGCTGCTTCTTCTCCCTCTGCTTCTACTGCTGCTGCTCTATGTTCTCATTCTCTTCTGCTCTGCTGGTGTCCTCGTGACACCGTCCTTATACACCCGTGTCTAAACCTAGGTGCAGCCACTTGCGCATGCCCACTTAAGCCTACATGCAGAACCACTGGTGTCCAACATTATACCAATGGTGGGAGGGTGGAAAACCTGATAAATTTTCTCTGACCCTATAATTATGAAAAGGGAGAGAAGGAAAAGGATACTTGCATATACAACGTGGGCAGAAAGAGCTGCCCCAAAGGGACAGGTTTGCTAAAAGAGAGACCTGCATGTGCACAGGCCAGCAGCATTAGGAGGAGCTGCTTCTGCTGAGGAAGGTCAGTGCAAAGACACTCTGACACGGTCCCAGGGCATGGGCAGGCATTAGGCGGCTGCCCTGCCGAGGGAGAGTTGGTGCCAAGGAGCTCTTGCACAGGCACAGGCGTCCTCCTGTGCAAAAGGACTGCCTTCCCTGGCCAGTGCAGAAGTTGCCCTGAGATAGTCTTCTCTTTTGAGAGGGGCTCATTCATTTGTGGAGTGTCCTGTTCGCTTTTGATTTGGTAAGTGTGTAGAATTTGAAATGGACCTGGAGATTCTACAATGGCCTCAGTCTCTGTACCCTTACCTTCGGGCTGCATGGAGTGAGCAGTTGGGTCTATGTCTCTGCGCCCAAGGATTTTTATCTCCCACAGCTGGGATAATCCCTTCTAGCCCCACCTTCAGCTCCTACACTGTGTGGGCCAGGTTTCTGGTCCTGCAGGGCTTCCTTTGCAACTTTTCTATTCTTATCCTCCACCACATCTACTGCCTGGAAAGCACAGTAGAAAGAAGAGTAACTTACAAACTGTGGCCTGGACTAATAAACTACACCCCACCCAGGGGTATCTGCACAGTGCACCCCAGGAAGGAGCAGAGCAAACGATTCCTGCACCCCATATAAAGCCAGTGCTGCCACAATTCCCTTCCAGTTGTTCTTACCAAGAACTCTGGCCACTCAGAGAGCTGTCCCTGGGTGTTTTTATTCTGTCTCTAAGGAAACTTTGCTTTTGCTTCTGCTAAAGATGTGGCTGTGAAGTGTTCTTATGTCATAGTCTAGAAAAAAGGAATTCTTAGACACACGGACCCTAAACCAACAATATACTGATGTCGTTTTTGGAGTCAGTGGGTTTGGAGGACAGGGTCCTTGGGTTCACTCTGGAAAAGCTTTCTCCAGAGCATCCCATTCAGCAGTACATGAAGAGTTCCCCAGATGAGTTTCTCCACAATGCAGAGATATTAGTTATATTTAAAAGAGCAGGTTTATTAGGGAAAGGGGCAACAGAATAAAGGACGCTTGTATAGAAACAAGTGGGCAGGAAGAGCTGCCCCAAAAGGGACAGGTTTGATGAGAGAGGCCTAAATGGTCACAGGTGGGTGGCCCTGAGGAAAACTGCCTCTGCTGAGGGAAGTCAATGAAGAGAAGCCCTGGCAGGGTACAGGTCATGGGCAGGCAGGAGGCTGCTGTCCTGAGGAGAAGAGAGCTGGTGTCCTGCAGTCATAGCTGGGCAGAAGGATGACTGCTCTGAGCCAGTGCAAAGTCTGCACTGATAGAGTCTCCTTCTCTCTGAGAGGGGCGCACGGCTTCATGGAGTGGCTTGCATGTGGACTTTGAATCAACTATGTAGAATTTGAAAGGGACCAGAGATACTACACTGGGTTCTGGAGACAGAGCTCAATGTCCTATCTTTACTTTTGGTCTGATACTCCCCGAGCAATCAGATATCTGCTTGGATCTTATGCTTTGTGAGCTAGGCACTGGCAGCTAAGGATCTTTTTTATACAGTTGGGTTCATGGCTGTTAATCCTTTCTACCCCACCTCCTTGTGTGAGCCAGGTATTTGGTCTTAAGGTGACTCATTTCCAGTTTCTCTATTCTTTAGCCTCCATCAGTACCAAGTACTTCTTGAGAGTGACTGCTTCCAAGATAAAATAAAAAAGAAAGAGGGGGAGGGACACAGGAGGAGGTTTGGAATACCTATTCAGGCTTCTAAGCAGTGTGATTAAAAGGGAAATATTCACCTGGGTATAGAAGCTCTCTTATGTTCATTAAATACAAACAAATAAACATAACAAAATTAACTATACCCCTCTAAAGACTATCTTCTTAGCATAAGAGCCACAAACTCCTTTCTAAACTCCATAGAGTAGAACAAAAAGGCTTAGATGCACAGGAGGTATTTTAGTTCTTGTTATTTTTCAGTGAATGAAAGAAAAAAAAAAAAACTCCTAAATACACACACACACATATATTTGCCAATCTCTCTATAAAACTTTTTTTTAAGGAGCTTTAGGCCTTGTGCATAAAATATAGTAGATCCAAACCATTATTGACTTGTTCCAAATGAACTGTACCTTAGCCAGGATGTAAGAGAAACAACTCCTTGGGGAAACTTAATTTGATCTAAAAAAATTGTGCTATTGTTACTGTTACAAGAAAAATTGGAATGCAATTTCATTGAGGACATAACAATTCAGATGTAGAGGAACAGAACAAAAAAAAAAAAAAACACTAAAGGTGGTATTTACTGAGAAAATACCCTGCAAAAATAGAATATGATAGAATATGATTCAAGTCTGAATTTAAAAAAATGGAAATGGGGAAACCAGAGTCTTCATTATCAAAGTTGATAATGAAGAGTTCTTAATGTTCTGTCACTAATACTATTTAGAATGTTTCTCTAATTTCAATCTACATTTGACTGTTTAGGTTTGGTGTTTTATGTATGCTCTGTATACACAGGCATATAGCTAGTTATTTAAAGCTGTGTAACCATGTAAATGAATCAAGCAAAAGTCGAACAGTGTAGATTAAAAATCTAGTCTATAATATCAGAAAATTTCCTTCATGTCCTGCTTTACTTTATTGTGCAGAGGTGGGGAGGTGTATCCTCTGAGAAACTGTAACTTAATTTTGTAACAGGGTAATACCCAGGGGAAGGGGAAGTTCCAGTTTCCCTGCCCCACCCTAAGGAAGGGTGGAGCTGAGGAGGGAGAAGTCTAGAGAAAATTGAGAGGAGATCTAGAAGGAGACTTAGAAGAGGCACAGGAGCAGAGAGACACATAACGTCACTGTGCTGGTTTCTTGGCCTTGGATTTGTACCAGGGAATTAGGGGACATGGAAGGAGACACTTGAAAGAGACAAAGAAGTCGGTGAGAGTGTGGAGGCTGACCATGGCAGCCTTTAATCTTGATTTTGATTTTGCTCTTTTCCTTCCAGACTTGCCTGGCAATCTTCTGCCTCTTTCCTATGGGTCCCAACCAGAAGGTACTTGTGACAGCTTGTGGGCCTCTGCAGTCCTGCTTTGGCCAACCCACAATAGGATGGGTAACTTGGCTGTTTCATGTGGAAACTATTTTATCTATTCTTTTCACTCTCTTTATTGCATGGTCATTGTATTGAAAGTCCTTTCCAATGAAGGTCGTATGCTCGAGTATGTTTAGTCTTCAGGTGAATGGCGGAACCCATTTAGAGTGGGCAGGTTTTGGCATCCAGGTTGCTCCTTACCCTGCCCAATAACAATTCCTCTTGCTAGTCATTTCCTTCATGCAGAAACCTTTCGTAAGAGCTTTAGCATGAGATGAAGTGCAGAGCACATCCAGCTCCCTGAGGACCTCACTGGTTTCCTTCTACCTTGGGATTAATGGCCAACTCCAGTAAAAGGCAGTCTGGTATTCGCTGACATTGGGCAAAATGTCAGATGCATCCATACACATTGCATTATTTAAGACTCAGAACAAAACAAACACAGCAAACCACACAGAAAATATTCATTTTGCAGATGAGGGAACTGAAATTTAGAAAATAGGCAACTTGCTGACTTCATGTGAACACTCAACTATAAGTCCAAATCCCTTTGACTCAATGGTGCTTATTCTTCTATGGCCCAATAGGGTCATCATGTTCATCAGTTGAGAAATTGAAATCATATTCTAGATATTCTCTCTAGTCTGTTGATTTTGAGAATTAGTATATTTGTGTGTTCAGATTACTTTCCCAAATAGAAACTCTGCTTTTATGTTCTTACCTGGTTAACTGAGAAATAATCAAGGTGAAGTCTGAAATTGCCAGTAAGTCCCAAACATGGTGCTTCTGCATCCCCAGGGAGGAAGTGGGCTAAGGCTGCAGCTGAGCGGACCTGTGTCCCTGCAAAGCAACAGAGTTAAAGGTCTGAGGACAAGGCCAGGCTGCCCCACCCCAGGCATCCACAAGGAAGAGGAGTAAATATAACAGAGCAAAATGCCCTCCGCCTTTTATTCAATATTCCAATATAACTCCTTACCCTTTTTAAAAGATTTGTTATTTTATTTTCCTTCACCTCAGAAAAATTCTATATCCACCTGAAACAGACCACCGCCATACCTATATAAGCATCATAAATAAGTCATCGGGTAGAGTTCATATGCAATTTTTTGACTGTCTCCTCTCTAACTTCCACTTCCTAGAATTTCTTCCTTAAACTCTCATCACTCTGGAATTCAAAATTCCATTCTGTGGCAGTAATGTGTTATTGATTCCCTTTTGTCTATCATTCCTCTCCTGCATAGTGCCATTGTTTGCTTTTTGAGCTGCATAGCCCTAGTAAAATTACCTATGCTTCATCTGCAATAGCATGAAACTAAACTTCCTGAGGTTTCATGTTTTTAGCAGAGTTGGTGTGTCAGTATTCAAATGAACAAGGTAAGTCATCTAAGCCAATTCTATCCATTCTCCTGAAGCCAGGATCTGGCCTACTTTCTATGACGTTTCTTCCATTTCATTACCCCTAATGTTGTCATTATTCCTCTAAAAGTTTTCTCTGTCTCAACCCCCATTATTACACTTCTTTCTTGTCACCCTTATTTTCTTACAGTGTCTTTGAATTTTCTTTCTTTCCTTGCTTATTTCTTCATTTAAAAATATATTGCTTAAGTATAGTACTAATTAACAAGGTTATAACTTTCTTCACTTTATTGAGGAAAAAAAAAAGGTTTCCTTGGATTGCTTTATTCAAGGCTTCTGGTAGCTTCCAACAACAGCTAGGATTTCTTACACAATTCTGAGCAAAATGGCTTTCCCAATTCTGAATTTATGGCAGAATATTTTTCTTGTCTGCCATACTACGCTTCCTGTTTCATGACCAGCAAGGAGTTAATCACTCCTTGAGACATCTCCTGCTATATCTCCTAGCCATAAAAAAAGAAAAAACAAAGTGGAGGTAAAGAAGTATAATAACCTCTCCACAAGTTTAGGAACATATATAAGGAGGAAAACCATACACACCTCCACAAGCACCAAAGCTTCTAAGTATCTGCCTGTCTTAGTTACGTGAAGTTCTTGTCAGGATGCCATCTCTGCCCATCCACCTAAAACAGAAAACCCAGGGTGCTGTGCCCCCTTCAGTCTTTATTTCCTTCCTACCATGGCTAGATACATTATCACTTTGTTAGTTATTTATAATGTCTGTGTCCATTTACTTGAATGGATTTCCGATAATTTAAGGATTTTTTTTTTTTAACTACTCTACAATGAGCCCAGGTCTAGCATAGAGTAAATATGTAACAGACAACTGTTGAATAAAAATGGAATAGATGGTATTTCTCTATGTGGTGTTATTGCAACAGGATGGTCCCCAGGAAAAGGGGAAGTTCCAGGATCCCAGTCCTACCCTAAGTAGGGTGGAGTGGAGCAGGGATAAAAACATGCTGGAGAGAGAAGATGGGAGGACAGAAGGAAGGGAGGAAGAAGGAAGTAGGATGGAAAGCAGCAAGGAGACCTGGAGGAGGCACGTGGAGCAGAGGGACATGTGAAGAAACTGCACTTGCTTTTTGGTCTTGGACTGGTTGGAACAGATGTGGGTGAGAGACCCGTGGGGAGGTTAATAATGGCAGCTTTCATCTCGATTTTGATTTTTCTCTTTTCGTCCCAGATTTGCCTGACTCTTTTTGACCCTTTTCTGTGGGTCTCCACTGACTTGTGGCAGGCTTTTGGGCCTTGCTTTGGGCCAATCCTATTTGACTGGACTTTTACCCTCAAGAAGATGGGTAACTTTGGATGCTTGGCTTAGTAACTATATTCTTTGTCTTTTCTGTATTGTTCTCTAACTGTATTAAAGATCCTTTTCATTGAAGGCCTTATATGCTTGTCTTGATGCAGTGGATGGCAGAACCCATTTAGAGAGGGCAGGCTTGGGGCTTCTGGGCGCTCCTCTCCCTGCCCTGTAACATTATCACTGTCTCCATGACCTAACATATTTCACATCCATGAGCAAGTTAGTCCTTTTCAAATTAAAAAAATTCATGCACCCACAGACCTGAATCATTTCACTAGCTGAGCCATTTCAGTATACTTCAACCTTACTTTTTAAAATTTGAACACCCACTATTGTCTGATCTATATCCTACATCTTGAGTTTTATTTGACCATTACTTACCTACTTTAACCTAAACACATTTCTTTTTATTTCCTCATGTATCTTGGGCAATTTCTTTGAACTTTGTATTAATTCTTCCACATGTAAATACCTCTACACTTTCTTTTAATTTCTTTCATGGCTCTCAGCTGTTTTCACAATTTTGTGTGTTTTTTGAAGTTCAATATTTTACTCCAGCAGCCATGACTTGCTCATCTTCATTTCTCTATAATATCTTGAAGAAATCATTTCTCATGGCAGAGACTTTATAAACTTAGTTCAATAAAGATACTCCAAAGTGAACTGTATTTCTTGCAATGAGTGGGGGATTTGGGCAAGAAGACTTAATCAGCATTATAGAAGATTCATATCCTCAGAAAGGATAATTATTGGACTGATAGAGGAATAAAATTAGGATCTCCTGCTAAACAAAAGGAAGCCGGTAACTCAATGGACAAAACGGTAGTGTTATTTTAAGGAAGTTAAAGAGGGTGCAGTGACCAAAAAACAAAAGAAGTCACGTCTTATTGCTACAGTTTCCAGTTTCCTGGGAACACAGATTGAAAGCACAGTCTATCCCTTTAGAGAGCACCATCTCCACACTTGCTTTTACATCTATTAATTTTTGCAGAGACCCCTTTGGTTAGAAGAGTCAATATATACTGGGAAGGCAATAAAACTTTAGCAAGCAGTTCTACCAAACTGCAAAGATGAACCAGGGAAAAGAGTCTGGCAGCTTTATAATTGAAAGGGAGGGAGGTGAGTCAGACATTGTATGTCCTAAGGAATCACATATAGTGTAAGCAGTTCACTGATCTGTATCAACACATTAATGATTTATGTAGCTTTTAATTTACAACACAGACATATCTAAAATAATCAGGTAGAAGTAGGCATTAAAAATTCACTGCATGGGTCATAAAATGATTAGTTATTCAAGTGACTTCAGATTTGTATTTCATTAAGGAATAATTTTAATTTACTTTTAAACAGTTTATATACAGAGATTTAAGAACTCTTGCAAAACGATTATGCATCCTCCAGCTTTTATGTATCCAATATATTTGAGACACTTGCATCTCCTTTTTTCCTCCTTGCTAGCAGTATTAATTTGTTTGAGAGCACACATCCAAAAAATATGACCCAATAATTTAGTAAAAACAACTTTAATTTACAGAAAATGCTTGGCATTTCTTTCATTATTATTTCTATTATGTGCGGTTTATATGGATTTGGAACTGGAGGAGGACTCTTTCAGCTCTAACTGTGAAATGAAATTATCTAGACATCTCTATATCTCTTGGACACTCAAGGTAAAGGCTGAACATTTTATGTCATACTTATCATCGTGATATCCCAATGGCTTATTTTAAAAGAAACCTCAGTGATCATATGCTCCAATCTGTTCACTTATAGATTAAAAGTTGGACCCAAAAGGTAAAGACTTGCTTAAATGCCTACAGGTGGATGGAACGCAGGAATTCTGCTTCTTTAATGTATGTTCCTTCTCACCTTGAGGTTCATTAGCTCCATCTTCACTCTTGAAGCTTTTTCTACTGTTTAAAAAGCCAACTTGCTGGTTCACTGGGAGTGTTTATTTTCTGCCTCCTTCCTGATCAAATACTGCAGCAATCTGTAAAAACATAACCAGGCTAGGGGCAGTTTAACTTGAAATTAATCTTATCTAGGCTATTAAGCACCTAGTTTCTCTGGTTTCTGCAATTCTATCACAATAAACATTTTTGAGATGCTGCACTCAACTCCAAAAACTAACACAATTATATTAAAAGCTTAGCCATTATCAAACTTATCTGGAAGGCAATGTAGCTCATCATGTCAGCAGCAACTCTGTCCTTCACTGTTTTTTTTTTTTTTTTCTTTTTTTAAACTAGTTCTTTATTCACTCCCATGCTCTACCCTGGATCTCCTTCGCTCTTGCCTTCAGTGGATGGCTGTCATGTGGAACTTTATTGAGGGCCCTCTGAAGCTCATGATAAATCATGCTGCATGCATTGACACTGTCAACCTTGTCTATAACCTTCCCAAAGTCAAAGAAGTTTGGCAGATTTCTGCTCTTGACTAAATGAGGTTTTCCTCTATCTCTCTGTAGAAGATGATAAGTCTTATACCTTGCACGCTGAACAAAGTTTCTATTTTTGACACAAGTTATAAATGCCAAGTTAAATGATCCAGTGAACATTTACTTAAAATATGTAACTCGTGATACATAAGTTATCCATGCCAGGTGAATGTTCTCTTTCTTTATCTGTCAACTCCACATATTATTTCTGAAGTCGCCTGCTTCAGATCCCCATTTTGTCCTTAAAAATTAAGGCTAGCAAATGACAATTTAAACATTGAGTGATACATTAGCACATTCAGTGATGTGCCAAATATCCTAAAACTAGACTTGAAAGTCTCACAGCAGTTATTGCTATCTCTCCACTTTTGCCATCTGGAGCTCATCATCCCGACTTCAGTGATCATTCTGTGACGAGTTCTAGGACTCTATTCTAGTAAAAAAAAATTATAAAAGTAACTTTGCATAATTCTTTGGGTATGGTATTTTATTTTGAATGAATTCTAATTTTTACAGTTTGCTATTGTTTACTTAAAATGTATTATGAAAGATTTCTTATTATTTCTCATTCACTCATTTCAAAGAAACTTTTTTCCATTCATTTTTCATTGCTTTTCTATAACTCCATAGTATTCTCGTCTATGGCTGTACTACAAATTATTGAAAGTCTGCTTTTGATGAACGTTTAAGTTGTTTCCACTTGGAAATGGCCTTTTTTATCATGTCTGTCTCCTCTGTTCTCAAGACTTCCCTTTGCAAGTTCAAATGCAGCTTCATTTCTGCAATCCTTACCCTGGCCTTCCTTTGTATATCATCTTCAATCTGATTCCAAATCAGATCCAAATTTCCACTTTATCTAATGAAAGCTCATATTTTCTTATTTTAACTTTTTTGTTTAAGTCGTTCTTTTCCTACCAGTCTTTTGTCATAACTGCATTTTCATGTAATTTCCACTCACTCATCAGACGCTGCCATTCAAGCAGCTGTGCTTAAAGCTCCAGTCTGTGCTTAGTTGGTGGCCTCTGACTTCTTATTGCCCTGTTCTATGAGTAGCTCTGTGACAAGATGAATCAGGTCTCATCACCCAAGTGTCCAAGAAATAGTATCTTGAGAGCCTTACATTCAGCAGGCTCTCAAAACTTACATTTGGACTGCAATAACACTGAACTGGAACTTTCCTTTAGGTGATATCTGTTACTTCATGTCTTATTGTATTGTGTGTGTGTGAGAGAGACAGAGACATAGAGCACATATTATATATGACCTACATCTAATTTGTAATCCCATCAAGAATAGCAGCCAGGTCCTAAATTATATTATATTCATTCCAACACTAGTCCAGTATTCTGAACATGATGATGTTTACTAAATACTTGCTGATTGGCCTACCTAGTAAAATACTTAAAATATTTCATAATCGTAAGTGATATTTTACCAATCAAAATGGATGCTGGCTATAAACAGTCATTCAAAGCATACCTGTGTACACTGGCTTACTATCAGTTCTGGTTGTGTCCAGTGAAACTAAAGGAAACCTGTGTGTACACTAGAATCCAGATTGCCAAATAAATTTAGATCAGGAAATAATTTCAATTACTGAAAAATTATAACAATTCCACAACTATTTATTAAATATCCTTTCATCTTTTTTAGTCCAGGGATAAGTTAACTGCCCCTTGTTCTTCTAGTACACATTTTCTTTCTGTTCTTTTTATCAATAAGACATTAAACATGGACAGAAAAGACTAAAACTAACCAAATCAGAGTGAGAATTTGGCTTCTGGAATTACCCAACTATTTTCCCGATAGCTTCTGATCTTGGCATGCAGTAGGAATATGTTATGACTATGAGGATTAAAGTTTCTGTTAAGAAAACATCTTCAATTTTCCAAAATGTCTTAGTGTTGGTGTTTCCTCTTAATGGTTAACTGGGTTAGTTCCAAGATGCAATAGAAACTTGTATTTTAATCAGTGCAACTTGTTGTAGATGAACTAAATACAGGTGGGGAAGCTAAAAACCAAGATGGAGAGATGAAATACCAATGCAAACCTGAAGAGGGAATGCAGAATTGTTTTTGTTTGGTGGGATCAAGAGATAGATTCAAGTCAGAGGAACCTGAGAAGAAAATCAGCAAATACCTAGGTCACATCTCTGAGACATTTCTTATTTTCATCTCTATTTATATTTGGCTGTAAAGTTTTCCAGGGGTGACTGTGTGCAGGGAAGACATAAGCTTTCAGTCACTTGAATTTCAACATGATATTGCATTTCAGCATTTATTTCTTCTTCTGTTATTTACTTCAATAAACATTCTTCAGTTGTTACCATAACCCAGTCCAGATGGGAGGCAATGGATGTTCACTAAGAGTTTATCAGGTCATCTCTTCGCCCGGGGTTTTACTCATGTGAAAAGTGAAGTAAAATAGACATAAAACAAAGATTTTCATAAGTAAATAGCACAATTTTAGGTAATAATGAATTCTAAGAAGAAAAATGAGCCAAGGAATAGTGAGAGAAGTGGAACAAAAGCTATTTTAGCCAAGACCACTTGAGGGGACAAACTTAGAGCAGAGGGGAAGGGCCCAGGAAGGCCCCTGGAGGACTATGTTCCAGCAAAAGGTAACAGTCAGTGTAAGAAGGCCAGATCAAGAGCAATGTAGTGGTTCAGGTGTATGAGGCACAACGTAAGGTCACAGAAATAAAAGGGACAGAGTAGGACTTATAGAACATTCCACAGGTATTACTAGGAGCTACATTAATATTTAAGCAAGCGGATAAAGTATTATGACACTAACCTTAAAATGATCACTATTGCTATACAGAGAAGAGAGATAAGACTGTGAGTGGAAGAGAGAAGTCCATTTAGAAAACTAATGTTATTAATAAAATGCTTATTGGTTTACAATTTTTTTTTTTTTTGGTTTTGAGAGTACAGCTTCACATCTTGAGATGCATATATATACCGCACCACACTCATACCATTCTTATCATTATCAAATTGACCCTCTCTACCCACTTCTCCCCACCCTTTCTTCCCCTCTGCCTCTGGTAATTACAATATATTTCTCAGAGTCTAAGAGATAATTTTATTATGTAGAAATCTATTTGGATATTTGGCTAAAGATGTGGAGAAAATCAACTTGCTGTTGGGAATGAGTTAGGGGGAGGTACAGAAATGTGATCAGTTATAGTGTATACTTTAAGGAAAAGATGAGAATATTTGCTCATATGTTAACATGAGGGGAGTTAGGGTTTTATGACCAAAGCAGCTAAATAAATAGGAATTAGGAAGATATAAGCAAGAACACTTTTAAGGGAGAATAAAATAAAGTGTGGTTAAGAATACATTACGTTTGAAATGTCTGTGAGACATGCATAAAAACTGAGTTGCAGGTAGAAGTGTGAGACTAGAGCTCAGGTAAAAGTTAGAATAATTAGTATTTTCTATAATTAGTGTACAAAAATAAATATACAAGTAGTGTATTATAGTGTAGGATCTACAACATCTAAATCTGAAACTGTACTTTTGGATTGTAATTATAGTCTTTTTTTTCCCTCAATTAACTTAATGTGCTCTGTTATTTTCTCTCCTTTGGCCCTTATTTGCCTGCGATGTTTATTCAACATCCTAAAAGTATTTATTGAATACAATTTTGAGAATCATTAAGCAGTCCAATAAAACTCCATCTATCTTTTGGCACTCTCATATTCAAAACAACAAATGGGTGCTATCATTTTGGTCTCTAGATTTTTCGAAGTCCTCGAGTACTTGAAAATTTAGAGAGGAGTTATTAGAGGGGCCAAAATGTTAAAAATTAAACCTCTATGGAAATTCAGAGCAGTGATTCTCCACCCTATCTGCCTGTTAAAATGACTGGAAAGCTTTTAAAAAATGCTGATGCCTGGACAACATAAATACGAAGGTAAGGCAGATGAGATTCACTCTTGGTTTGGGGAGAGTCTGAAGTGATCCATCTAGACTATTTCTGTATGTCTTTTTGTAAAGATATGCATCTACTGTATGTTGTAGCTATGGATCTAGTATAGATGTTTGATCCAAGAGATAATTATCTTGCCCTCCTTACTCGTTGTATATAGTGCTCAAATATTAAGGACACTTAAAGATACATCTTACTATTTTACAACTACAAGCTCTTCCTTTCATAAAAAGATCTGAATTCAAACCCCTTCTCCAGAAAGCACTGTGCATCATCTAAAACATGGCAACTTCAGAGAGTAAAGTGTAAGACTATCAACATGGTGTTTGCCTTTGTTTTAGAATGTCTAATAAGCTTACATTTGCCCATTCAATGGGTTATTTTTATGGTGTTTATAAGAGGTTGACAATAAGCAGGACATTTGATTAAAGCAGATAAAATATAGAACTTGGCTAATACAATTAATAACCCTGACTGGTTGCTAACCACTCAACTATCTCATGACTGAAAAATGAACCAAGTAACTTCTGAGCTTCCCCTTCCAGTCTGGGATTTATGAATAAACCTTTTCTAGTCTACACAACAGTATACTGACTTGGCTTATATATTTTCTGGAGTTTTGGTGCAAAGATCTTGTCTGGTTATTGATATTTTTTTTTAATCACTCAATGGCAATTTTCATTAGTTTTTTTTTTTCTTAAACTTCTTCCAGTTTGGCCCTTTATATTATTTAGAAAATATAATGTTTTTGCCTTTGGCTAAGTACTTATATAAGAGTTAGAATTACTAATGATAATTAGACATTATTAGTGATGAAGATGTAGCTTTTAGTGTACTCTGTGCTTCACAATTATGATTGTAGGGTTTTCTGTCTCCCAAATGTTTCTAAGATAGTGTGTATGATCACAGGTATAGAAATAATTAGAGGCATAAAGCTATGGTGATAAGCAAATGTGTGTAATCCAAAATTCCTCTGAATTAGGGATTATAGAAACATCACATTTCACAACATTATAGAACATTACAGAAAATGCAATTCACAACATTACAGCAAAGCTAATTAAAATCCGGCATGTAACATTTCTAAGGACATATAGCTATCAGAAGGCAGAGGCAGCATTTTAAAAAACTTAGTATTGGGCTTCCCTGGTGGTGAAGGGGTTAAGTCTCGGTGCTATATATAGCTGCTAAGGTCTGGGACTGAGATCCCCCACTCTGGAGCTAATACAGTTGGCAGAACAGACCTCTCCTGTCTCATTTGTTGCTCCCCTCAGCAGTCTATTTCCGTATATCCCCTGTTCTGCTCCCCACTCTGTCTTTGGTGAATCCTCCCACCCCTGCCCTCCCCAAACACACATCTCCGGCCTATACCCAGGTTCTTCTATGCATAAACAACAAATAAATAAACAGATTTTTTTTAAAAAAATTAAGTGTCTTAAAAAGAGCTTAGTTATTTTTTGGGATAGTTTAAAATTATAAATTGTAATTTCTATTATTATTTCTGGGGAATATGTGGTAATTAACATTTGAGGTCTTTAAAAAAGAACTCTTTAAACTGTGATTTGTCAACATAAGTAAACTGATACAAAAGAGATCATGAATGGGAACAAACATGGAGGATGTGCCTAGTGAGACTGGGTGCTCAAGGAGACAGATTTGAATCTATATTTGGAGGAACCCAGGGGATCCAAATGTTGTGAAGTAAAGAATATGGAAAGAGAAAAAAAAAGTTTTCATTGAAAGGCAACATATGCATAATTGCTAAATTATGGCCTAAGGAATCAGAAGTCTAAATTTGGAATGGAATTCTAGTCAAAAAATGATGTAAATGACAAGCCAAATAGACACCTGGATTCTGACTGTATATATTTGGAGGTATCCAATGTTAGCTACAAGTCTGAAACTAGGTTTGATGACTGGTACATCAGGGCATATTTCAATTTATCATTTTAGTCATAGAAAGGAACTTAGATTTCTGTTAAGTCTACTTTGTTCAATTTTCAGGTGAGTCAACACCCCCAATGACGTCATCGTTTGGTCATGGTTCCCTGGAGAAGATCCAGCTGTCCTGACTGCCAAGTCAATGCACTTTCTACCTCCTGGTCCTGTTCTCTACTTCACTTCTTTGGAAATTAACCCTGAGAGGTACCCCTGCTTCTGTCTGATGTCAGCATGTCACAACTGTCTGCCATCTCCTTCCTCAGTTCAGCATCAAGAGGAGTGTGACTACACAGCTTCTTACTGAACAGAGGAAGACAGATGCCATCTGAGGAGGCATCTGTGAGTCTTTCCCCTCATTGGCACCAGGCACCTACAGTATGCATGCACGGGGCAAGTGGAGCCTCACTTTCTATTTGCAAACTTAGAGTTGGTCCTAACAATAGCCTGTGGTGAGCCCTTTCCCCAGAGGCTGTGATTCTCCCTCGCAGCAGTCACTTTTAAAACCAGAACTCTGCTCTGCTTTCTTCAAGGGAAAGGTCTTGGGAAAAATCCCTCTTAGGATCAAGGAAAGGAATAAGAACAACAATAATAATAATAACAATAAAGACACGAAAACCAAAAATGATGACAAGGACAAATTGGGGACACTTGGTGGGGAGGGGGGAGGGGGAGGGTTGAGGGCAGACTGGAGCACGGGGACTGAGGTGCACTGGTGATATGGTGATGGGGAATACATGGGGATTACAATTGATGTCAAATATATATAAATAAAACAGTTAATATAAAAAAAAATCCCTCTCAGAGGGACATTCAAGAACAGCACGTCACAACGGCTTCTTCATCTCAAAATGGAACTAGCCTCAGTCCAAGCCAAACAAAAGAGCGTGCTTGAGTAGCAAGGAATGATTCACGCAGTCTGGGGAGCAGAGCCAGCTTTCACATGCAGGAACTATATGCTTGCTATTTTGGGACAGCCATACCCTATTATATCTAACATGTACAGGCTATTTTTGAAAAGGAAGTGGTATGGTTGGTCAGGACATAATTTAAATACACATAAATAAATCAGGTTCCAGGAGTGGCAGGCGTGTCAAAACACGGAACGAAAAATCCAAAGACTTGATTTTTGTAACTAAGTGTAACCTGTGTGCTGTGTACTGTGTTATCTAACTTTGCTGGTTTGCATGTCAGTGATCTCTTTGTCCACCTATTATCCTTTAGTAAGACAGAGATCATAACAAACAGTAACTGCAATCTTTGTGCACATTCTCTGGGATCTCTTTGCGGTCTCTTCTGAGCAAGAAGACTGATATGACTATCAACATCTGCAAACGAGAAGACAAAATCCCAGAGAGATTTGACTGCTTAACCTCAGAAAGCAACTCACTGCCGCAACGGGACCGGATCCCAAGCCCTCTAGTGGTGGGGCCACTGCCTGCTTTAATCCATGTGTGTGTCATCAGGATGAAAACAGAGCCCATCATGAACAGCATCGTGTGTTGCCGCAGCTGGACCCTACTCCATACCTGCTGAGAACTCTGAGTGAACTTGTAAGTTGTCTGATGAAGGGATTTGTGGTATGCATGCTGAAACTAGCCTTGCAATTCTGATTAGAAGTCACTCTCTCTGGCACTGAACTGGACTGAGGGGCTAGAAAAAATTATAATTTAAAGAAGTGGTTAAAACCTCTGGTTTTATAGTTAAGCTGCCTGTATTTGAATCTTAGGTCTGATATTTAGTGACTGTGTGACCTTACATGAGTCATTTGTCATTTAACTGTTTATAGTTCTCAGTTCCTTAAGTGGATTTAACTATAAGATTCTCTTCTTGAGATATAATATTTTAACATGGTGGTGCCTACAAAGACCTGCACTGTATGAATACTTGATGAACATTTTTCTGCTCTCCTCCTCCCCTCACTCCTCTCCATCATAGTCACCTGGAAACTGGATATCATCAGAGGTGGTACAGGCCATATTACAACAGCAGCAGGATGTCATTGGAATCAAAGTTGAGGGGCCTCCCTGGTGGCGCAGTGGGTTCAGCACCACACTGTGAAGCATCCACTGCATAGCAGTGAGAGTTTGATCCCCAGCCAGGGAGGGGACCCACGTGGCACAGCAGACCTCGCCTGCCTCACCTGCTGCTCCCCTCAGCAGTGTATATTAGTCAGTCTCCCTGTTCTGCTCCCCACTCTGTCTCTTGTAAATCCTCTCACCTACGGCAACTCTGGCCTGTACCCAAGCTCTTTATGGGATGAATAAATAAATCTTTTAAAAAATAGAATCAAAGTTGAGCACTTAAAACATTTTCAAAGCATTGGTTAGACTTCCAGAATTAAAATCATCTAGATGCTGAACTTGTGACACGAGATGGTGCTGAAAGCAGATATCAAGTATAATATAACTGCTCCAGCCTAGATCAGTCTTGATCCTACAGTCTCCTCTCTGTGCCCACAGAAGGTATCCTAGCTGTCTTTGTCAAAGATGTAACACATTCCAATTTATGTATGTTTACACAAACATAGATCTACTTATATGGGTGCATGCTTAGCATCCATACCAGTTTCATTGAGATGACTCTTCCCACATTTCAACCAAGTGAAAGGAGATCTGGAAAAAGAAAACAAAACAAACCAAAAAACCAACCTGAGGACATCAAGTGTGGAGCTGTTAGGTCCTCAGTTCCTGTGAGATACATGTGTCTCTTCGTTTTTACATCCTGTCACTTCAACCAGGAAAAACCTAGCCAAATCATCTTTTCTGAGAACCCAGATTAGGGAACAGGCTCACAGAGAACATGTCTGTACATCCGCATCACAGACGATCTTGGGGAGAAGGCTGGGTAGGTTGGCCCCTCTTAACAGTATGTGCAAACACAGAGTCTATGCGAGTGCCTTACCTTGTGTGCCCTCCCTGGGTCTTGCCCTGGATTAGGGCACAGTTAATTTTTAAGATGATTCAAAATTCTTATTTCCACATGGGAAAACTACCACCAAGTTGATAGTAAACATCAATTTTACAAATTCTGGATACCAGAAGCAGAACACCAGGAACTGCTCATTCCATCTACCTAATTCCAGGCAAAATATCATGTGCGCGAATCACAGAATCATTAGCAAATAAAACTTGAGAGACATTTTGCTCCAAAATTCTCATTTTGAAAAATGAGAAGAATAATAAATAGAGAGATTAAAATAAATTTGTCCAAAATCAGTGTCTCACTCGTTAGTTTTAATTGCTTCTAGAATTTAATTTCTGTATGCATTTCCCCACAAGGAAGAAAACAAGGAATCACTTTCCTTTCATAAAGAGAGAAAAAAAAAAAAAAAGATGGAAGCAAAGCAACAGAATTTATCTTTATGAAAGCAAATTCTGTAGATATTTTGCCAAAAAGGACACATAGTGAAAATGGATTAGTTCATTTGAGTGGTTTGTGGAAAATATATATTTCCCGAAGCAGGTGGTGCTATCAAAGTGAATAGGGAGAAAAATGTCGTGTATGAAAAATATTTTTTTCAAAATGCTATTTTTCAAGTCGAAAGGGAAATGACACAAAATCTTACCACCAACTCTGACAGCATATTCTAATGGGTTCTGGCTGTATTTTAGAGAAACACACACCCACATACAAACAGAAACAAACATTTTCAAAAAGGATATGTATAGAAAACCCTGGAGGTTTTACATTTGTTAGATGGAAGAAAAAAAGAAAGACAAACGGCCTGCCAGATAATGAGATGAGTGAGCAAGTAAGTCATTGAAAACTCACAAAATGCACTTTTTTGAGACATTTCTACTGTTGCTATGTAGCAGGGGGACACAGATGGAATAAGAAGCAAACCCTGGCCACATGGACATGTTTATAAAATCCAGAACTCAACACTATGAAAAATTAACTCTCAGGTTTAATGTGTAAATTTACTTTTTGGCATTGTATTTATATCTTACTACCTTATTTTTAATTTTTTTAAATTGTAAAATTCAATTCAATAGGCATTTATTGAACTCTGCTCATAGACTATAATTTGAGTGACAGTGGACATTATAGGGCATATGAGAAGATTAGTAAACAGTGGGAGAATGTGCTGGCTTGTTAGGAGAATTAGCCTATTCCATTAAGTACTAAACTATATGGTGATCTGTAAGTGTCAGCCTCTGCTTTTTTGAGAGACCATGTAATTTATCATCCTCACCAGGATACTTTTTCCCCCATCTTTCCATTGAAATATAATCTACATACTGAAAAGTGCATATATCATAATTATCCATTTCCAGCCTCTTTCTCCTCTGTCCGTGGATTTACCAATCTGACTGTTGAAAGGACCAGCCCACATTTTCTTTTTCTGATGTGGTTGTTCTGTGTGTAACTGTAATATGAGACCATGGGTCCACTTCCATTCATGGATTTGCTGTTCACAAGAAGCACCAGAGAGCAGTAGACAGATTTCAAGCTCAGTTATGAACAGTTCTAAAGTTCTTCCCCCACTGTCTTTGTTTGTGGGACCCAACTTTATTCTGAAGGCTGCTCCCCACATTGAAGCATATTAAGAACTACAGTAATTCAAATTTCAGTTCCTGAGTGAAGTTCTTCTTGATTCTAGTGTCCTTCCAATGAATTTCTATAATTATTTTATTCTCTAGTTTTAATACTTTTATTATAATAAAGAACATAATAAACACACATACATGTTCCAATATATTAGAATAGTGTATATATGAGTACTTGTATATTTATGTTTAATAGTCTAATAAAATTGGTACTTCATTTAATGCCTATATTTTTGCTTTATCAGGAATTACTGGTCAATGTTGCTTTATAAGGAATTACATAATGCAGGCAGTTGCTAGAACATAATAACTACTCAGTGAGTGAAATTTGTACTTGAACTTGTTTCCTGGATCAAATCGAAATCTTGCTGGGACAGAGGGATTAAGTATTCTTCCTGGCAAATTTGTGCAGATCTTCCTCTTTCTTCATATGACTAAGACATTGATGCCTATGCTGTGGCTGAAGCTAGCATGCTAAGAAACATCACAAGTAGATCCAGCGAGGTATAACCTTCCTAGTAAAGTCTTTTAGTCTATATTTCCTCGCCATCATCCTCGACACTCACCCCTAGGTCAGTCTGCTAGTTTTCTTGCAGATCTTTAAAAGTCACCTATGCCAAAAGATCCTACATTCCAACCATTTTTCCACATCCTGTTGCAAGAGATGCCTTGTTAAAATGACAATGAAATTGACCCACAGTCCTGCTTGGCCCTTCCAATGACCCCTTTTTGGTGCCAGTTCCACAGTGTGAAATTCGAGTTGCTTCCTAACACCTTTGCCAGAATAGGTAGGCTCAGATGCTTACAAGATCATGATCAGAAAAGAGAGCTAGCTAGACATGCTGCTGAACAGCTTCTCGGGGAGGTGAAATTTTAGATTCAGGGGCTTTCTCTGCCAGTTTTTACTTAACAAGCAGAAACAGACTCAGTTTATGGCAATAAAGGCATTAATTAAGCAGACTATGGGAAAATGTCAATGAGAATTGACAGCTGTGACTTCTCACTTAAAATATTAAGTAAAAGTTGCCTGTACTCCTTTCTCCTCCGCTGTCTCCTCCTTCCTGCAACTCCAGTATTTGATTAAGTACACTAGAATGAAAACATCAATTCACTCTCGTTAGAGGGCAAGACATTGTGAATTAATGAAGTCAGAATCATGAGCATTTTGATTCAATTCTATTACTTTCAAGCACTTATGATAACTGGACTTTAATCTTTCTGACAAACAGATCATTAGTATCATTTAGTACATAGGATATTGATCAGCTAAAAGTCATCTGAAATCATCAAGTATACACATATATACATAGATGCATATATATACACACATATATGTGCACACATATATACATGTATACACAATGCATATCCCTATTTATATACTTGTGTGTCCATGTAGTGCTTATAGCAAATCGATTCATAATTATTACTAAAAGTAATTTTTAAGTTTACATGTGTTGTGACTGCTAAAGACTTCAGAGTTATTAACTAAATATTTCTTAAAATACTCTGTACTTTTGTGTGTTTAGACATGCCCTCTATAACAATGTCACACCCCTCAATCTCTCTAGAAAGAAATGGAATTTTGTTTTAAAATCAAGTTTCAATCCCACCTCTTTTCAATTCAGTGGGACCTGAATTAAAAGGTTTCACTACATGGAGTATCAAGTTAAAATAATGATGATATTTATTGCAAGAGGCCTCTAATGTGAGTCAAATTGCTTTCTGAGCTCCAAGATAAGAGTTTGGAAGCTGCATATTACTGGATGAAAATCTTGAGAGCAACGACGATACAAGCTTCATTACCTGGTGTCATGCTTATAACAGTGAGCCTTATGGTTTGAAATGGTATTTATTGAAAGCTAACCAGATTGTGAACATTTAATTGAATATATCAATTTTCAGGAGACCAGAATTGTTGTGTTTGCTTAGAAGGTTGTTCTAGAGAGTTTTCCTCCCAACAGTAGAAATATATAATAATTTTTTTTTTGTCTGAATAAAGCTTCAGGTAAAGCTGTAATTTGCTTCTGCAATCATATCAGTTACTCTGGCAAAATGCAACCCCAAATCTCACATGACAGTTTACAAATTAAAACCTGTAGAAATAATTAAAAAAGGAGATATGTACAGGAGTGTTACGTGAAAATGTAAAGCTTCAGCAGCCGCTCTGCTGAGTGATAACTAGACGTGAGGTACAAACTAATTGTACTTATCTGGTCCTCATAGTGAAGCTGCATGCATGGGTGTTCTGCAATGGGGAGGAGGAAGGACGTGCACAATATTTAGCTTTCTTAAAAGTTCATATAATAAAGGAGAACCAATGCCAGGAAAAATAGGAGCAAGAGCAGGGGGGAATGTTAACATTATGGTATTAAATAATTTATTGTGATTTTCTTTTTAATCTTTGCAATTGTTTCATCCTCCCTTGCTTCTTTTGTGTTCTACCCATGACTTATTCAACAAAGGCTTTTAGAGCAACTACCCTATGCGGGGCTCTACACCATCATCAGTAACATATTCCAAACTGGACTCCGCGTTCCTTGGAGCCAGACTCAACTGCTTCTTATTTTTGTTTAATCTTTTGCTTGTAGCCACACTCCTGCCTGTAGCTGACCCATGCCAGGGTATATGTTATACTCCCAACTATTTTTAAATAAATTAAAGGATAAAGCCAATGTGATTTTTCTGAGTCTAAAGATTCTCTAAAGTGCTGTTACTGAGCAACCTCCTTATGTATTTTTTCATTCATTCATCTATTTTTCTAGCAGCTCTTAACTGCAAGTCTACATACAACTCTTAGGTATTCCAGTGAGAGTTTTCACCCCAGGGGCCTGTACCCAAAGTGGAATAACTGTCAGCAGCGACATCAATTGCCCCCCTTCGTGGCAGCTGGGGTATGAAAATTGGTGTGGAGAAAGAGACTGAAATTTCTCTTCATCCCAAGAGGTAGTTGCTGGGGACTTGATGCAGCCCAGCAGTGGGGTAGCTGTGTGAAGACAAGTTTCATATGTGTCTGAACAGCTCCCATAGTTTGGGTAAATAAAACCTTAAATCCCTAGAGTCAGCACATATTTTGGGGACTTTCTGCTAATCTTATGGTGCTCAATTATATCTGGACCTGAGGTGTTTTCTAATTATCAGCAAATTTCTGTCAGAAGCTCAGGCGCCTACAGCTCAGTGAGTAGGACCACTCACGGAGTCCTTCTTAGATTGCTCATCCCCATCGTGGTTCCTTTCCAAGAACACTTTCCTTTGCCTCGGAGCCCTTATCTCTCCTTTAGGAGAAGACAAACAATATTTACCCTTTGAAGATCAACACACACACAAGGCCCCTTCCTGAGGGTTGCTTCCTCTGTGCAATTCCTCTGCGCTTCCCTTCAGCCTGACTGCAGATTGTTTTCCATGTGCTGCTTGGTACCTGCCATTGCATCTGTAACATGTTCTGTCTCTCCATGTTTCCGTGATCATATGCACTCAGAATTCATGTGATCCGACATCGTATGATGCAATATGAGATAGACAGAGGAGCTCACCCAGGGCATGGCTGGTCCCGTCTAGTCAGTCACTTACCAGGGGTAGGAAAACCAGTGTGACTTCTGCTCTCACCCATCAGCTATTTGCAAATATTTGCACAGTTAATCACTTTCCCCCAGAACTGCAAATGCTAACCCTTTCTTACTCCTTGAAGGGGAAGGCCATGGTGTCTCCTTGACAACATAAGACCCTAAAGGGAAGATCAGTTTGGGAAACATTTCAGACTAAAAGAGGCTAGATCAAAGGTATAGATTTATTAGTGGGATGAGGTTAGAAAGTAATAAATCCCTCAGTGGAAATTTCCAAAAAGAGGGACCCACTTGGGGAGTATAATTTGCGGTGCATGTGAAGATTCTGCACAACACTCCTTTAAGGAAGTAGATGAAGTGAGAACTGTCTAAGTGGGAATTCAGTCCACAGGATCTTCAAGTCCCCAGACTGCATGAAAATTTGATTCCAAGGTCAATGTAGTAGTCAACTTTAAGATCAATTTGATGGGGCCATGGGGTGCCCAGATGTTTGGCCAAACATTACTTTTTATGTGTATAAGGGTGTCCAGGATGAGATTAACATTCGACTCTCTAGATTGCCTTCAACAATGTGAGCTGGCCTCGCCCAACGAACTGAAAACCTGACGAGAACAGAAAGATTGGGTTAAGAGGAAACTTGCTCTGTCTTACGCATGACTGGGTGCTGGTCTTTTCTGGTCTTTGCAATTAGACTGAAATACTGGTTCTTCTTTGGTTTTGAGCCTGTTAGCTTTCAGAGTGGAAGTTCCATCACTAGCTCTTTTGGTTCTCAGGCTTTCATACACAAACTAGAACTGCACCATCTACTCTCCTGCATCTTTAGCTTGCTGACTGAAAAACCACAAGAACTTATAATCTCATGAGCCATATCCTTAAATATGTGTGTGTGCATTTATAAATATAATGCAAAGAGGTTTATCGGTGTGTATCTATGTACCTACATGTATATACAACATGTGTATTTCCTATTGGTCCTGTCTCCCTGGAGAACCCTAACTAACACATTCAGTATTGTCTGCCTTAGTAAGGGCTGTTTTCTGAGTGCAGAGAATCAAGACAGGAGAAAACTGGCTTCAGCCGCAGCCCAGGCCATCAGACAATGCCTCCAGCCTTCCAATTGGATTCTTCGCTTCGTTTGTTCTAAGAAGGAAAATAAGTTTTGTCTTTTCCCCCTCTGTTCTTACCAATCTGTCCTTTGCTATTTGGCAAGAGCTGGTAGCTTTTCTTGTGGTCTGACTGGATCTGGAAATAACATGGTTATTTTTGTTTAAACATAATAGCAAAGAAGAACTTGAGCTTATATGCAATTTAGCCTTATCAAACCCAGACATATTTGTTTGTGTACAATCACCATGCCTGAGTGATGTCAGAAGAGCTCTGAAAACAATATATTCTGAAGCCAGAGTTGTTAGTGGGTGGAACCCTCCCAAATAATAAGCATTGTACACATGATTGGAACTAGAATGAGTTATTTAGTCCAATACAGCCTACTTTAGTCCACACAGCATGTCATACGATTCAGAAACAAAACAGGAAAGGGGACATAAACTAAAGGAAATGGGCTAAACACGAAACAAATTATACATTGCTGTGGTTTTATAGGAATTCAGTTAATAGTTGTTGAATGAACTAAATTTTTTGAAATAAACAATGAAATCATATTCACATGTATGATATAGGTATATATAATATGTAAATATATGGAAAGATGGCATATTAGAGATACATATTAGAAATACATTCATATTAGAAATACATTCAATTAGAGGGTTTCTGTTGCTGATTAATTGCCCAATGCTGAGAAATTCAGATGTGCGAAGACCCCTGTTATAGTATTGGTCTTTCTCCTGGTCTCGTCTTCCCTTTATGGGGAGCTACCAGAACGCACTCTGTTCTGTATGTGTTTATATCATGCATCTTCAAACTCCTTTCAATAGAATGGGAAACTCACAAGCTTCCATGATGGAGGCAGAAAGTTCTCTGAACTTATTCTCAAAGAGAGGGTTACTCATGTCTGAGTATCTCTAGTAGCATTGCAAATGTTGTCCCAAATTACCTTTGTACACATATATAGTGAGAGAAAATAGAGAACCATGTCCATTAAAAATGAATATGTGCTCTAAAAATGACATTCTTTCCCTATCACTGGCATTGGCAAAATATAATATATTGCCCTCTATGGCTCCCTGCCCCAACCTCTCACCTTTAAACATACTCCAGGGGTTGACACCCACAGTTACATGACTGATGGATGCTTTAGGGAGGTTTTATATCTATTTTATATCCACTCTATAAAAGTGACACTTGCAATTCATGGAAGACATGGAATATTAAGAAGCTGAAAATTCACGAATTTTATTCTAAGTGATAGATTTGCAAAGAAAAGTATTCTTTCATTCTTGGGACTCATAAGGAAACAGACTATAACAATACATAAAGTTTGTGTCAATTTTTTCTATATTGGTAAATTTTGAAAAAAAAATCTATTTTAAAATTCTTAGGCCCTAAACTAGATCTGATTCATCTGGTCATAGTGGGGCTTTCTGAATTTTAAACAAACAAATAAAAATCCAGAACAATCTAATGAAAATTGTCTGTAATACCACACTTTGATTATAATTGCAGCCTGTATTAAGTCCCCCACCCCGTTTTTCACTTAGAATTGATTCAGAGAATTTCTCCTAGGATAAAGGATGGAGAGATATATCAACATTTGATACCAAAAGACTTCTGGACTTATTTTTAGAACCTCTCTTATCTAGTCCTAGGTTTCATTTGCTGATTTTTATTCTGGAAGAGTCCATTAACCAATCTCCAATCTCAGTCTCAGTTTCTTTATTTAATGATAGGGGAATGACATTAATTAGCTCTATGGTCCCCACATTCTTTTTTTAAAAGATTTATTTATTTATGCATACAAGAACTGGGGTGTAGGCCAGAGGTGCAGGATAGGGGGATCTGGTGTGGGGTAGCGGTAGAGGTGCAAGAGTTAGGAGACACAGTAGAGAGCAGAACAGGCAGATATACTGAAAAACATCGCTGAGGGGAGCAGCGGGTGAGGCAGAAGTCTGCTGTGCCATGTGGGTCAGCTCTCGGGCCTGGGATCAAACTCAGTGACTGCCAATAGGATAGATTCATAGTGCTAAGACTTAACCCCTTGTGCCACCAGGGAGGTCCTGGTCCCCACATCCTTCAGGGAAATAATGTTAGTAGAACTGCTTTAAAATTTGTTAATTATTAAAAAAAAGTAGAAAGCTACCCATGTCATGAATATGCACCCTGGAGATTCACTTAAGGAAGGCTTCAGGATTGGCTTGGTTCTTAGTACTTGGTAAGGAGCACTATGGGACATGGGCAGCAGAGATGAGATGAAGTTCTTCGCCCGGACCTTATGGTCCAGGAGAAAGACACAGTAAAGAGTCATAACAACAGTAACAATGAAAAGCAACATCTATCATTCTAAGGATTTCTAAAGTGGAGAGAATACTGAATTATGGTAATGTTACAGGGCAGGGGGAGGGGGCTGCATTGGGTGAGGCAGGGAACCTGGAATCGCCCTGCTTCTTGGGAACCACCTTCTTACCGGAAACCATGGATTTATGTGGGAGGACACTGTGAAGGAACTGGAGTTGAAGCTTCAGAAAAGGGTGAATTTGTGATTAGGTTGGGAGTGTAGTGGCAAGATACCTGGTGGATGAGAAAGTGAAGGGGAAAAAAACAGAGATTAAAAAAAAACACACCTGCAAGCTCGAGAAGGAAAGAAAACAGCAATAGGAATGGTTAGAATCTCAGGAAATCAGATTTCCCATCCCATCAAATTCCTTAATTTGAATAGATTCAGATTGTACCCAAATCTGCAAAGCCCTCTTATTTGTTTGATCAACAAACTGAAAGTACCAATCAATAGGTATAAATCTCTACAATAGCAGCATTTATAGCAATATAATACACCCTCCAAGGAAACCCTCCCATAAAGACAGAGTTAAGCACCACCCCATTAACAGCATGGATGTATTGATCTATTGATATGTTTAAAAGGTCTCCATTGTAAAATCAGTGAATATGTAAATAGCACTAACCTGAAGGAAAAGACTAACAGATTAAAATAACAAAACTGTCCTTGTTATTAAATTCACATGCTTCTTTTCCAATGTGTCCTGTTTTTGTTTCTGGTACATTCTTTTCAGTATCTCTAAACATTTTGATATAATGTTCTACCAAAAATGGAAGGGGAAAAAAAAAACCAGCCAGACATTCTAAACACCTTTTGTACTTTTCCGTATTTTACACAAAATCACAGAGGGATATTTTTCTCTACTTTGAGCATTATGATTTAATAGACTTTTTAAATAGAATGTCAAAAACAAAAGAAAAATTTTAGTACAATGGCATGAGAACTAAATGTATGGATTGATCCTCTGATAGGCTATTTACTCTCCATCTCCCTCTCATGTACTTGTTAAGTGATTCATGTAAGTGGCTGCAGTGTTAGAGACCCAAGTTCACTACTTATCAAACTGAATGGGCAGGAAGCGCTCAGCCCTGCTGCTCCACAATCCAAGTGGGGACAGCTAGGCAAGCACTCGGAGGACTTTTTCAGATCCTTTTTTTTTCTTTTGTTTTTAATTTCTCAGATGAGAAAGCAAGTATTAACTGACTGTTTGCAAGAAAGATGTAAGTTCCTAGATTAATGAACGGAGGACTGGTAAGAAAAAAAGTGAGTAGAGGTTTTAGGGACTTGACATCTGCATGCAAATTGCAAGGTGAACTGTTTCTTCCTGAATCTTATCACATGCATTCCTGATGTCTTCGTATTTTTTTTTTTATTTGAGTCAGTGGGTTTGGGTTTGGAGAGCGGGGTCATCACATCCTTGGCTTCACTGGGAAATGTTTCACCGGAGTTTCCCACTCAGTGGCACATGACGAGTTTCCCAGGAGAGGTTTTCCACGAGGCAGTCGTTAGTTATTTTAGAGAGCAGATGTACTAAGTAAAGGGGCAGAAGTGTGTGCATTGACACAAGAGGGCAGGAGGAGCTGCCCTGGAAGGGACAGGTTTGCTGAGAGAGGCCTGCATGGTTGCAGGTAGGCAGCCTTGAGGAGAGCAGCCTCCACTGAGGGAGGTCAGTGAAGAGAAGCCCCAGCAGGGTACAAGTCACAGGCAGGCAGGAGGCTGCTGCCCTGCAGAGGAGAGTTGCAGAAAGCACCCGCATAGCCACAGGTGGGCAGAAGGACAGCTGCCCAGTGCCAGTGCGAGACGGCCCTGACAGTCTTCTCTTTGGGAGAGGCTCGCTCCTTCATGGCTTGCTTGTTGGCTTTTTAGAACTATGTAGAATTTGAAGGGGACCAGAGATGATACACAATGGGTTCTGGGGCTTTACTTTTGGTGTGACACTCCCAGTAGCAGTCCTTGCGCCTGGTGATCTTTGTTTATACAGTTGGGTTCAGCTGTTAATCCTGTCTACCCCCACCTCCTGTGTGAACCAGGTCTCTGGTCTTAAGGCACCTCCTTTCCAGTTTCTCTATTCTTTTATCCTCCATCACTCCTACTGAGCAAAGGGCTTCTGAAAAGAAGCTGGGTGAGAGGAAGAACTGTAGGTGTCAGGAGATGGCAGCTCAAGGTTTGAGTCCTTGGCTCCATGGCATCATGCTTCTCGTTTTCCACATAAGCAAAGCAAAGCGCCTATTTCAAAAGAACCCAAGGTGCTGTTGCATGAAGTTCAGAGTAAATTTAACATTGGACTGTCCTGGTTATCAAGTTATTGTCTCACAGCCCCAAACTCACCATCCTAATCTCAGAGAGGTGCAAGGAGGAAGAGTCTCTGACTTGTGCTTTTCTTCAGAGATGCTTCTTTGCAAAAACTGGTTTCCTGTATGCAGTTCATTCCAACTTGATGTTTTCTTTTCATCTCTGTTCCCAGAACCAGCCCCATTGTGTCGCCTCAGAGATTCCAGCAACTTCTAAAAGGGCAGTATCCCAGCCCTACCTTGTCTGCATGTCTGAGACAGTAGCTAGGCAGTGTTGCCTCGTCAGAACCCTGGTTGTGGCAATGAGTGTCTCCAACTGTCTAGGTTCTAATATCTCCAAAAGCTTTGCTTAGTACTTAGGGACAGAAATTACTTCCTATAGTGTCTGCTTCTGTGTTAGCTCAGTGGCTTCTTTTTGTCTATTCCATCTTCCAGTATAATGTTTCATTAACTTGCTATATTGTATTCCATGAGTTGAAAAAAATAATTAAAAAAAGGTGTGCTTTTAGTTTTCCAAATTGAAAACTCATATATTCAGTGGCTTAAAACAAGCTGGAACATTTACAACGCAAACACATATTTCCAAACTAGCATGGGCACTACTGAGCACCTGTAAGGAATATACTGTATTTGAATAGAGGCCCTTGCTCTTTTACCATGGAGACCCCACCTAGATCATTGCCGCTGAGGTCTGTCTGTCGCTGAAGTTCTCACCACATGAGATGCTGCTTCTGTCTGCACCGAGGAAGCAAGTCAGTCTTATTATGAAGCTTTCTAGTAGGTTAAATCACTATTACTCTCTAATTGAGTCCAACAAGAGCCTTAATCTCTTTTCTGCTCAATAGAGGTAGATTCTGTGGATTAGAGTTGTTTTGCGACAGGCTGCCATTTGCAGGAAAAACTAACCAGGTGGCCATTATATATCTACAGCCAGGAATTAATGTGCAGCAGTCAGCGAACCTGCCTTACTGCAAAACAAAAGCTTTCTGAAATAATTGGCTTCTTGCTGCAGTGCTGCCACAACAGGTCGACAGGGAGGCATGTGGGAATTGGTAAGCTGAGGAGCACACATGCGCTCCATCTAGTGTGGCATTATTCATGCACCCTGAACCTTCTCTTCCAAATATTGGGTGATAGTTCAGGAAGATAATGGCCTCTGTCCAGGATCTGAATTCCTAGAGGACAAGAAACAGCAGCACAGGGATATCATTATAAGTTGGTCCTCTTATAAGTGGCTGCAGCGTGCAATTGGAGAAGACTTCTGCACAATTGACAAGAAACTTAGTTCATAATTCGCATCCAAGTTGGAAACACATCCCAATTTGATTCGTTCATACAATCAGTTTCTCTGTCACCAGATAAAAAGTTAAAGAGAGAAGGGCCATATAGCCTGAGTTATCTTGATGTCAGTGTGATTTCCTGTTCACTTCGTAAGCCATTTAGTTATGACTTTATGTAAATTTAAAAAATTATATTAAAATATGTAAATAATAAAATAACTTGAAAAAAATAATAAATAATTTTAAATTTAATTATGGTGATGCACTTTTAGGAGTTACTCTTTGCAGCTGGAAGGGGCCAAAATCATGTGTCAGATGTCCAAATATTAAATTCAGAGACTATGGCTGGCTGAATTGTTGGCATCTAACCTACCAGGCATCCTGTCCCTATTTCCTCTGCACTAGTCCTAAATCCATCATTTCTCTTGGCTGACAACAGCTCCCACTGTCCTCCCACACACCTTACTTCCTTGGTTTCCTCTGGGGTCTCACAAAAGTATTTATTTAGAAATGGAGTGCAAATGTATGTAAATATGATCACGCATACTTTGTTAAATTTCGTGTGACTCCGAAGCTCTTCCCTAGACCCGCAGTACTTGCAGACAGCGCTGTTCCTTTCCCTTTCTATGCCTTTAACCGCTTCTCTTTCCTTTCCTGCCTGTGTCAAGCTCTCTCCTACTTCAGGGCCTCAGAGGCTCTACCTGTGTTTCCCATTCTTAATTTACTTGTTATATGCTCAATGGAATTTCTTGGAACAATCCCAACTAAAATATATTTCTAGCGTTCTCTAATCCCTTTTTGACAGTCCTTTTTAGTAAATGAGGAGTTTGTTGTTTTCTTTTTCTTGCTTTTTATATGTTTTGCTTTGATCTGTCACATCCATTAGAATGTGAGTTTGAACAGGAGAGGAACTGTATCTGATTTTCCATGGTATCTTGACCCGTACAAGACCTTTTTTAAAATTATTTTCTTTTCTATATGGAGAGAGCCAACTTGGCCAATGGCTACTCTTACCTCTGCTCATCATTCTAGGTTGATCTGTTATCGAGAAGGGCCCTGAAAGTGGAGAAATGCTCAACATTTTCCATCAACATCCTTTCAGTTTGACATATACACCATTGAATGCCTCTTTTCCATGAGTTTTGCAAAAAGCAGTTGTTGCCTCTGGTTCCTCACACTTCCTCTTTCAGAGTCAGTGCGTCCACAGTGTTTGCAGTTAGGTGAGGAGATGCCTCAGAGCGCTGCTGTCCTGACTCACCACAGTTATAGAACCTCTGTGGTGACTCTGCCCAAGACCAGCATCCCTGGGAAGATGAATCAACTTCACTCCCCAAAAGAATTGCCTTTTGCTTTGAGATGCTGCCCCATCTTCTATTTCCCCACCCACTGCCCTCTCTCTCCACCTTAGGATTGCCACTAAAGAATTGTTGACAGAATTTGGGTCTCTCAGTGTGGGATAGACAGATTCAATTGCTTTCCATTTCTTGGTCATCCCAGATAGGTACTGTATTTTTAACATACCCACGTAAACTTGCTTCTGCATGCTAAAGACAGTGATATGTTAATCATTGAGTGATATCACTACTGATTGTGCATAGTCCAAAGTTTAATAATGTACATGTTGGTTACGAAGGAGGAGAGATTGTTTTGGACAATAAGACCTTTGATATGTGAGAAATCACATCTTGTTGCTGCCCATAATTTACCTGGGCCCAGGATCTCAAGCCCAACTTCACTTTTAGTCTCCTTATGCATAGAAAATTGGACTGGGTGCTTAGTTTACTTAAATACACATTTACTTAACTATATAAACTTAATATATATTAGTTTACTTAAATATGTTTATATTTACATATATACTTATGCTTCTATATGTATTTACTTAAATATAATAATACTCAATATATTTAAAGTTTAATACAAAGAATGATCATGTTATTTGGAGCCTGTGTTAAGTTAGCGTTTCTTAGAAGCAGTGTTGGAAATAACACATTAGGGAAGTGTTATTTAGGGAAGACCTCAGCAAAGACTTCAAGTTGAGGTATGAAAGTAGAGTTTAATACTAATGGAAGACTAGGTTTGAACTGGAATACAGTGTTGCATGTTCTGCCTTCTTTTTAAGTCAGTTGGGGAATAGCCAGCTTATGTGTGTTAGGTCAAGGGGCAGACAAAGAGACACTCTGATTCCAGGTCAAGGGCGGGTCACTTACGGCTCCACTAAGCACTCTCTCTCTGACTTGAAAAATGGTAAAATATATTTCCTGTAGAAGACAAATAAGGGTATAAATTCTTTCATTTTTTCATTAATCTACAGGATACGCATATCACTATCAGCTTTCACTAAGCAATAACGTAACTATGGGAGGACTTATATAACCCCCAAGAAGATTCAAAGCATATCAACATTTCTCTCTCTCTCTCTCTCTCTCTCTTAGCAGATGACCTCAGTTAAACAAGCTATCCTGACATTTCGCTACCTTTCCACCTGTTTTTTATTTTTTATTTTTTTATGTTTTCCCCAGAAAGAGATTTGTCACTCTTGCAGGCAACAAAAGACAAAACCATCTCATCCTCCTGTTCCTGCAGCATCCCTGGGGGATATGTGAACATGGCCAAATGTTTAAGCTTGTTGAACTGATGGTGGAAAGAGTGACAGAAATGTCTCTTTCAAATATAAGAGACTGCATGGAACCTTTAACTTTTATTATGTTGCAGAAGACAGTAGTGAAAATGAGATGGCTGCCTAGCCAAATAAACAGGAAAATTGACATGTGCCAGTAAGAAATCTCAAACCAATAGCAATTATACATTTTTAAAAGGCCTGAGAGTGATTGCTTTTTGCCTTCAACCTTAAGAAATTCTACCTTGCACATCATTAGAGATTCTGAAACTATGTTCTGGTATAACAAATGTTGATAATATCCATTAGTGGAGATAAACAGATAACACACGCATCTCACCTAGACATACTTCTATATCAAAAACAAAAGAGTATATAGAAGAAATTATAGCAGTATTAAAGCCATTAGAAAATTCAAGTCTTTGTGAATTCAAACAGGTTTTCCATTTTAAACATGTATAGATTTAAGCAGAATATTGATGAACCAACACACAATTGAGACATGAGTTTTTACTTAAATGCTATTATACTGAGCCTTTGTGTTAGATAAATTGAAATATGTCATGGTTCCACTTGCAGCTTAAATACTTTACTGAAAAACTGTTACCTAGTTGATACACAGCAACAATTAGTATTTTTTTCCCTTCTCATTTCATGTGTTATGTTTTACTTACACCTAATTTCTAAGTTCCAATTCTGTTTAAATTACTTATGGTGATCATTTGTTTTTTTTGTGTGGCATCTTTTAGGCACCTTCAGATTGGTGCTAATCATCTATTGATCCTATGCCTTCGTACAAGGTTTAGAAATATAAATGTGAATGTAAACAGAATTAGAATTCACCATGCATGACATTGGTATCATTTGGGAATCTCTAGAAAAGGTATTAATATTAAAATATAGTAATATGTTTTAATATGTTAAAAAGGTTTTAATGTTAATATTAAAATATATTAATGTTTCAATTATTTGTCACATATCTATAATGTGCTAATCCTATGAAACATTAATGCATTCATTGATTGAAAGACAGTAATTTCAAATTGACATAGTTTTTACTGTTGGAAGTATCCATTTTAACTTTCATTAGATTTTTAGTTTTTCTCCTATCTCTCTTATCCCATCTCTCTCATCCCATCTTGGGCTTTGACCAAGGGTGAATGAAAGTTGGAATAAAAGAGTCAGATTCAAAAAAAAGTTTGTGATTTTTATAGAAAGAACCAATGTCTAAAATTACAAATCCTATTTTAAAAAAAAAAAGTTTTTGCAAAATGTCCAAGGCAACTGCTAGACCAAACAGAGAGAAGAGATGATCAAGTTTGATTTTTTTTTGTTTTTATTTCTTTTTTTTAGAAAACATAATGAAATTCATAACTTTTAAAATTTCTGGTTTAAAGGAAACTTGTATCCTTTTATGAATCATGTTTATAAAGTGATGTACAGGCAATGCTGTTATAATCAATATGGTAACAGTAACTTAAGCCAGACACTGAATGAGGGAGCTTCTTCTAATTCTTCAGGCCATCTAAGTGACCAAGCAGTATTACCAATATTGTCAAGTTCCAAAGAGTCTAATTTGGTAGAAATTTGAAGATTTTTTTGCCCTATATTTACTGTCCGAAAATTTCATGTCTATTTTAAAAGTAAACCCTGATGCTAGGTTAATATATGACTGTAAGAAAAAGTAATTTATTCATTGTATTAGATGATTGTAGAGAGGTTAATCAATATAATACATCTCATGCACTTCATTTTCCAGAGTTAATAAAGTTCATCTAAAATTAGTCAAATAACTATTAATCAAACAATATTTCCTAAGCAGTGCTTTGTAAACTCTGTGGTAAGCACAGTGAGGGATACAAATAAACAGTAAAGACTTAACGTGGGCAAAGACAAAGGGTCCGTGGAATTAAGTAGCATCCTAACACAGAGTCTGTTCTCCCTCTATACTGCTTGGAATTTTGGAGAATCTGGAGACCCTGACTCTATTTCTAGAGACCATGTTGACCTCCCCCCGGTATTGTGCATGTGCCGACTCCTTGACCAGAAGGGCGATGGAGAGGCATTCGAGTGGAGAGCTCCAAGCAGCTAGAAAAGCAGCATAGACACGCTATGGTTCCCTCATAGTATCCGACCGGGTAGGGCTAGGAAGCAAAGACAGGTGGGCTGAGCTCCTAGGTTGACAGCCGCTTACTCCACAACTCCACCATTGTCCAGAACCCCCACAAGTCTGAGAATTTGTTTTAGAAAGATTTATTTATTTATGCATACACGAACTGGGGCAGAGATGCGGGGGTGGTGTGAGGATTCACCAGAGACAGAATGGGGAGCAGAACAGGCAGACAGACTGAAATACACTGCTGAGGGGATCAGCGGGTGCTGCAGGAGAGGTCTGCTGCGCCATGTGGGTCCCCTCCCTGACTGGCAGCAGGGATCAAACTTGTGCTGCACTGGCTGCAGCCGGCTTCAGAGTGTGGTGCTTAACCACTGTACCACCAGGGAGGTCCAAGTCTGAGAATTTTAAATGCAACCTAACCATCCAGGGTATTATAACGATACACGTATCGAAAGTAGATACAATATTTTATTTAACATTCGGTTACCTGATTTATAACCTTTAAATATATAGTAGACTTTGGGATGCAGTATCCTTGTCTCGAGTCAATCAAATATTTAGGAGGAGTTGAAATATATGTCCCTTTCTACAAGAAGTTTACTTTTAAGTAGATAAATTAAAATGTAACAAATATTTACTGTGCTTCTGAAGGAGTATAGAATCAGAATTCTTTAAACCCAATTTATCATACACCCATTTAGTCTTATTCTTTCAGTACATGTAAAGAATTCTTAGCCTGGTGTGTGCATGCTCAGATCCTGAAGAAATAATTTGTTGAGGGAACTGATTCTACTGGTTTTCTTTTGAAGCTATTCCAGGGTTAGTTCAACCTAATGCCTTTAGTTTCTTTGTAGATGTTTGTATTCATTAACATAAAAATCTATATTCTTTCAGATTTTTCAAGTGATGGCTGAAGGGATGTGTATCTATAGTCAATGCCATGCCCAAAATATAAACTTTATATTTGTCATTAAATTGCTTTATCATGTTTAAAAGTTAACAAAGCATGAGGTGATGCAAGAAAACTTTTACACTTTCACTTTTAGAGACGAACCACTATTAAGTGCTCCACCAGTGGCCACAATTCAGGGGTGTTGACTTCTGCGATTCACATTAGCAATAGATCCATTATTCCTCCCAGGAGATTTCTTTATAGTGACAGACTCTTTGATGACTAAATAATCCGATTATACCTACCTTGATTTTGATGGTCAAAACAGTCTGAATTACTTGTCTTACTTTCCCCCCAAGTCCTTCAGTGGTTTTGTTGTGGACTTACTTAGGGGCATCATGGGCCCCATATGCCTGCCACCTGAGGTGGACTCTTGGCCATAATAACTCTGGATCCTTCCTAAGCCCTAGAACTTTTCTAGAAACTATATATACATATAGTTGTGTTTGTATATGTGCATATGTGTATATATAGATGTATATGCATATAGAAACAAATTCAAAAGATTCTATATATGTATATATGTATGCATATATTCATATATAAACAATTTCAAACTATTCTATTCACATGTGTGCGTATATACATTTACGCATTTGTTTGTGTCATAGAGCTACACACAAGAAAGCAAGCAGAGCTTACATCCAAAAGACTTACCCACAGTCCTTGGCTCCATAATTGGGAGAATAACAGAATTCAAATTAGTCTCCTGCAAGTGTCCTCTGCTTTTCTTCATTCCTGAGACCTTCAGCAGTAGGCTCCAGACTCCATTCCTCCTCTCCAGATATTGTTTCTAAAAATGATTAAAGAAGATAATTCAGGTGATACAAACAAACATTAGCAATGTATGATGTGGACAGTCTCAGGGAACTGCAAAATAGGGAAGAAGGCAGGAGGTTTTTATGGAATAGAGAATAAGGAAGAGACAAAGGAAAAATACCTGATTTGCTAGGATTATGTTGTCAGTGGACTGACAGTGAGAAGTGAGAAGGCCCAGTACTGGTTTGGCATTTGGGTACTTTGGATTTGTAACTCCACAGAGGAGCATAAATAGGAATATGGGCATTCTCTACAGTTGGGTTGCTGAGCTGATATCCTGAGCAGGAGTCAACTTTGACTTGGGTTTAGTAAAAACACACACACACACTGCCAATAAGTTTGACATGATCCTATACTATGTCTTAACTACCACTGATGTTTAAAGAAGGGAAAATAATGAAATATCATAGAAATCACATAACATGAACATGGTCACTGACACAGAGCAAGAGCAAATATGACTGTCTTTATGTACTTCTTAGAACAAAGTTTAACATGCAGAGCATGTACCTACAATCTATGTTTCCATGCTAGAGGAGAACAGAACTAAAGGTAAGAGTTTTGCCTTTTAAATTTTTTTCATTATAAAAAGTGTATTTAAATTGAATAGGTCTAACATTCAACTATCTCCTAATGTCTTTACCTCATAGACCAGCTGTTCAGGCCTCTTAGGTAAATAACTAAATGTTTTAAAAAACCACGCAAATACATATTTAACCAATAGACTGGAACAAATAGAGCCTCAATGGGCCATTTGGAGCTTGGGACAATTGGAAGATTATTGAGCTGGTAGCCCACTGTGGCTCATGTGAACATTTTAAAGCAGGTTAAAAAATGCGAACCTGAGCTCACTTTAATGAAAGTCCTTAATGTGCAAGATTAAAAAGTCATAACGGAACATTATTATAGAGGGGGCAACCTGGATTAAAAGTAGTTCAGGTAATGTTTGTTAAACATGCCTTATCACACATAGGGGAGAGAGAACTTAAGATTAGTTTTAAAGCAAAACACAGTACATTAAAAAGAATTTTGAGCATTCTATTCCAATACATACAGGTTAATTTGTGTGCATTTATTTATCCTTTATATATCTCACTTATAGATGCATCAAAAGAATTCTTACAAAGCAATTTATTTAAAACATTGCTGAATTACTGAGTTTTTGTTTTATAATGTAGATGATGTACTAACTCATCACTTGTTAGTCTCTCAAGGGACCTCATTGGTAGAGCAAGATTGTTAATGATATGAGAAATAAATCCATATTTTAAATAGTTATTGATAATAATCAAAGTTTGGACCCCTATTTTATCACATTTGATAAGCCTTTCTTACTGTTCCTTCACATGAGTCTGAAGAAGATCTTGCATCGGGCATGAAGATTTCAGTTTGTGTAGAGACTATCTCAGTCTGCAGCTACTTTTCTAGAATCACTTGAAACCTTCTGTCTACCTGTGAAACTTAGTTTAACTAATATCAAAAGTAAAATCCCTCTACATAACCAGATAGATGGAAAGTATAGCTCATCACTGTGATGAAAGGTAGTGACACGCTGAGGAGGCTTCCATCATCCCTGCTGAGTCACAAAAGTTCCATCTTTCTCTGAGGGCACATCACCTCCTCTGTATGACATGTAACCATCTGCTGTATGGACAGACTGGGAACAAGTGGACATTTATATGGCAAATATTTGCAAAACTTATTTTCCTTTTATTGACTGAAATGCTTACACAGAGAGGTTCCAGCTTCTGTCTGTCTCCAGAGCACCTGTGTGCTTGCTTCCATGCCAGTGCCTATCTTAGCGACTGTTCTTACGGGGTCCTACGAGAAAAAGAACACTATGAAAAAGAGCAGGGACTTTATACCTTTATACCATACAGGTATAAAGATGCAACCGGATACCTTCAATGCCTTAAATTAAGAAACCATGAGGCTGAGGCTTTTACGGACTTTCCAATAACTGCTTTGGTGCTGTTTACTGAGGGGGATACATTCCATAGAGAGTGGGAATGCCAGAGAGTACTGCTCACCTTGTAGTCTTGAAAATGGCAGCACGAGAAATTGCACAGTAAACGGCCTGACTGGCTTTCACACCAAAGCTAGAATGTCTTCCATAGTCCTCCTAAATATGATAGCTTTCATTAAGTCACTTTTTTGAACAGTTACTACATGTAGACTCAAGCCAAAAAGTACGTCATCACTGGATCAAGAAGATGTGGTACATATGCACAATGGAATACTACTCAGCAATCAAAAATGATAAACTAGGGCCATTTATAGAAACATGGATGGAGCTAGAAGGAATTATACTCAGTGAAACAAGTCAGAAGGCAAGAGAAAAATATCAGATGGCTTCACTTTTGGGAGGAATGTGAAAGAAGAACAACGACCAAAAAAAAAAGAGTAAGCTCAAGAAAAGGGGCAATTACAACCAAAAACAAACAACAACAAAACTCAACAAGACCAAAAGGTCAAAGATAAACCAAAGGGACTGTAGGGTAGGGGGAGGGAGAGGAGAGCAAAGATGGGGATGAGGGCAGAAGGAGCACAAGGGGCTGAGGTGATGGCGCACAGGTGAAATGGTGATGGGAACTCTGTAGGGAATACAAATGATGTCAAATCTAATTAAATAAATGTAATTAAAAAAAGAAAACTCACTGAATATGGTGGTTGAGAAATAACTTGTCCCCCTTGGAGGCTGTCTCTGTGGCCACCACAATACTCTTGTATGAGAGAGGGATCTCAGGGCACAAGTGTCAAACAACTTGTGATTTTATCCTACCTGCCACTGTCAGATGATGGTAATCCTCCCAGAGAGCATACTGATTTAGAAATAGAGCTCAAAGGCATTATGCTAAGTGAAATAAGTTAGAAAGAAAAAAAAATACTGGGTAGTTTCATTTATAGGAGGACTAGAGGGAACCAAATAAAGGATCAGGGAAAAGAACAATAACAACAAAAACATACAACACAATAAACAAAAATTTATAGAAAACTATAAATCAGAGACATTTTACAGGGGAAGGGACAGGAAAGGGATCCGGGTGGGGGAGGGAAGAGCACAAGGCACTGAGGTGATGGTGCACTGATGAAATGGTGGTAGAAATTCCACGGGGATTACACCTGATGTCAAGTATAAATAAATAAATATATATATGTACACACATACATAGAAATTTTTAAAAATAGAAAAAAAAAGGACGCCATCATTCCCAAATAACTGAAGTTTCTGTACTAATTATGGTGTCTTTGTCAATTGGGAGATTCATTATCACCAAAGCTCCATTGGTGGCTTATAGTTTTGAAAGAAAATATAACAAGCACAATGGAGCTACAAAGATGGAGAAACTATGGACTTTCATGTGGCAGATAGAGGAGGTGACCATGAGTCCATCAACGCTAGACACCATCCAGTTGTCACCCCTTTCCCTGTGGCAGTCTCTGTTGTCTGATGCTTGGGGTGCAGCAGGGTCAGGGCTTCGACACTGCTATGGCACCATGTATGACATGGGACTTTCAGGAGCAGTGGGTGTTCTGCTTCTATGGTGAAGCAGCAACAAATATTTTATAAAAATTCTACTCTCAGAGTTACTCAGTTATTTGAACATGTCAACTTCTAGAACTATCTTCCTTCTGGGCCCCCCTGGTGGCACGGGGGTTAGTCTCAGCATTATCAAGCTATCACCAGCCACTGCAGCATGAGTTCCATTCTCAACCAGGGAGGGGACCCACATGGCGCAGCAGACCTCTCCTGTCTCGCCTGCAGCTCCCCTCAGCAGTGTGTGTTTCAGTCAATCTGCCTGTTATGCTCCCCACTCTGTCTCTGGTGAATCTTCTCATACCCCTCTCCCCATCCATCTCTGGCCCACATCCTAGCTCTTGTATGCATACATATAAAAATAAATCTTGGGCCTCCCTGGTGGCACAGTGGGTTAAGCAACGCACTATGAAGTAAACCGCAGCCACTGCAGCACGAGTTCAATCCCTGCTGCCCGCCAGGGAGGGGACCCACATGGCGAGGCAGACCTCTCCTGCTGTGCCCGCTGCTTCCCTCAGGAGTGTGTTTCAGTCAGTCTGCCTGTTCTGCTCCCCACTCTGTCTCTGGTGAATCCTCTCACCTCCCATGATTCTGGCCTGTACCCCAGCTCTTGTGTGCATAAATAAACAAATCTTAAAAAAAAAAAAATCTTAAAAAATCTATCTTCCTTTTCTAAAGAGTCCTTTATTGTAGGGCCTCCCTGGTGGTGCAGCAGGTTAAGCAACGCACTATGAAGCAAACTGCAGCCACTGCAGCATGAGTTTGATCCCTGCCTCTGGCAACGGAGGGGACCCACATGGTGTAGCAGACCTCTCCTGCCTCACCCATTGCTGCCCTCGACAGTGTGTTTCAGTCCGTCTGCCTGTTCTGCTCCCCACTCTGTCTCTGGTGAATCCTCTCACCTTCCTGGATCCTGGCCTGCACCCCATCTCTTGTATGCATAAATAAATAAATCTTAAAAAAAATCCCTTATTGTTGGAGGGAACTAATCTGTCCAATCCCTGCCCTCAGTTTGCATAACTCATTCAACAAGGACCTGATGTTGCTAGGGAACGCTTGGCGCTCTTCATTCTAGAAGACAGAGCTGGGGCTATCCCAAGGATGAAAACTTAATGTCGATTTGAAGAATTAAGTCAGACTTCACAAAAGAGGTAGGATTTGGTCTAAAATGTCTCTGAAAAAGATTCCATAAACCAGTGGATATGTTTTTCCTGATTCTTTCCATGAAAATAGAAGCTACAGAAAACTTTCTAATCTGTTAATTGTACCTCAAAGGAGTCCAGAGTGCATGTGTACATGCTGAAGGCAGTTGGACAGTTGAGTAATTAAAGGGACAATTTGATCAAGGAAAACCTCCAAACTGGATCATCAAATTTTAAGTATAGCCATCCTCAGGCCTGGTGTCCATTTGCAAATTAAGTAGAAAACAGAGAGAAGTAATTATTCAGATAATGCAGACTAACAAATATTTTACTTATTTTTTTAAGCAAAACCCAAAAAGTTCCAGAAGTTCAGAATCACTTGATTTAGTTAATTTTATATTCTTCTTCACTCAGACAATGTAGACTTGGGATCTGAAGTCACTTATCTGATTGTCTCAGCTCTCCATCAAACTTTTTTGTCTTATTTTGCTGTAGAGGTAAAATCTAAATTCTTATTTAGAAACCCAGAAAGGTGAAACCTAGAAAATAGTAGATTTTGTGTCTTCAAAGCTTATATTTAGGCTGTGACTCATACAACCTCCTTCTGAGAGGCCAAGGATAATTGTAATTGTCCAGCCAATTTCCAGAATAATTGCAAACTAGACAGAAAGTCTTCAGAACTCCTCTGCCCAGCTAACACAGCTGGCCTAACTAGAATCCCCATGAGAGGTATTCTTTCTTCCATCAGACTCTGCTGGTCTCTGGAAGTTCCTACAGTGGAAAACGGTGACTGAAATAGTTTTAAGTAGGGTTTTAATGCATGATAATGACTGGAGGTGTTAACCCTCCTCAGAGTAATCACTTCTTAACAGGTATAGCTTCCTGCTGTGAGAGCCCTTGAAAATTAGGGATTTTTTTCTAAAGTTTTAATGAAAATAATTATGTCTGGCAGTAGAAAGATATTCCTGGACACACTCAATTCCTTCAAATTCTGTCACCAGTTTTCTGCCTCTACTGAGAATGAGTAATGCTGGTACAGCTTGTAGAAAAACAGTTAAAAGAATTGAAGCTCAGTGCATCAGAGTGGTGAGACTGTGGTTCAAACCTTGTTTCAGTCAGCTGCTGGCACAGTGGCAAAGCTGTGGTAGCAAAAAACCAAGGGTGCATCAAGGACCATCAATAAAATGGAAAAGGTGCTTTCGATGACTATGTCTGTACACATTCTCCATGCTAAGATAAGGATTTTTGTGACTCTGGGTAGTAATGGCATCAATAATGAAGTAGAACAGGATGAAATAATTTTAAATAATATATCTAATACATCTACTCATTAGCATGAAATGTTCTATGGATGATGATAGCTTAGGGACCTGTGAAATTTGTCAAACCTTTCCCTATAGTAAAATTCTGGTCACTTGAATTCTTCAGTTAAGATGAACTGATTGACAGCTATAGCTATGGTAGCACTCAAACCAAATGTTTTGATAAACAAGGTTGCCTAATTGTTTTGTCTCAACTCATTTGCTGTCATTCTCCACATTCAGCCTTGTGATAGCTTAAGTTCATAGCATACATTGATTTGATTCTTGATTTTTCTTTCTCTTTAAGGCATTTTATTATGTGGCAATTTTCCTAGAGATAGCTATAAAAGAGAGGAGTCTAGAGATGCCATGAAATGACGTATTCTCTTATTCAGTCATTCAATCTATGTTAATTAAGGCCCTACCATGTGCCAGACTTGTGAGGTTAAAAGACATATTATAAAATTATACTAGGGTGTGAGCTAAGAGACAAATATATCACTTTCCATTAATTTATATACAAAAATAATTTTTCTGATAACCTGCCATGTATCTGAAACTGAGAGTCATTCACTAAAAAGTTATGTATGTAGCCTTGTTGCAGCCATATATGAAACTCTACAATTGTACTATTTATTTGAGAACAGAAGGTGATCTGTGAATAGTCACCTAGAAAGTGCTGAGGACACAGATACTGGCAATAAGAAAATCCATCCCATTAAAATGGTCATAATTGCTAGACACACTGAGAGTCTAGGAGAAACATTTGTTATGGCCTTGGACAGTCAGAGAAGCAAAGATAAATCCTAAGACCCACTACGTAATGAGCCTTCTATATACTCTATAATAAGCACATGTCACATGTTATCCCTTATTTTAAATCCATTGCTTGTGAGGTACGTATTCATATTATACTAATTTTCTAGATATAGAAAACTGAAGTAAAGAGAAGGTATGTACTTGCTCAAGATCCCTTAAGTGGGAAGATTCATATTTGTTTTCAAAATCAAACTACCTGAGGCCTACAGCAGGGCCTGCTAGTCATGATATGGCCCACTGGCATCTTGGCCCACTGAAATCAGTTCATCTCGCCTGCTCTCTGTTTCCACATATAAGGAAAAAGGACACTTGCTGTAGGATTTCTGAGTCTATTTTGTAGCACTGTGTATACAATGAGCATCTCCTTCCTCAGCGACATCTGCCTCTTTGTATCTCAAATTTCTAATTTTAGTGTATTATATTATAACTTTACTGTTACTAATGAAGTCTCATTGTGATGTAGGTCCTGTTAAATAAAAAGGTGAATTATGGTTGCATCAGATTCAGCAAACATGTTAAAAAATGCGGTCCCTTCACCAAGATAATAAGTGTTTACATATTTAAAATATATATTTAAGTTTCTCCTATCTTCATTTACCACACTAAATGAGTTGTTCTTGCCTCACAGTTTTTCCCTTTAACTCCTGACAGGCCCTATTTATCTTCTGAAAATAGAGAAGAAACCCCCTTTTTTTTTTTAAGTCAACCCTTTGTTGGTGGAGGTTTCTTGTCGATTCCTTGGAAGAAAGCAGTCATCTCTGGGTCATTTTGAGAGTACAGTAGAGGCCTGGCCAAACAACTTTAACACTATACACTATTGGTGCAATATCTTTTCAAGGTAACATCCATGTCAAAAGGACAAAAGCAATATCCAAGTTTGTGTGATGATTAATGGTGGGAGAATCTGCCTCACTGTTTGTGAATTACATCTTAACAATATTGATGATCTTGATATTCTGACAAAGAGAAAACAAACCTAAAAAATGTACACCAACGAAAGCTGGGGAACCCTTGATTGAAACCTCCTCCTACTCTTTTTTGATCGGAGAACTCATAAGGGAGCTAAATCTACTTTTGTAAAAGCAGAGTCAGGAGAAAGAAAATGCTCTTGGTTGAGATAATGGACTGTGGAAAATCCTCACTGTGAGGCAACATGTCTTCAGTTTAGTTTTGCTTATATCATTAATGCTGGGTGAGATTGGGGAAACTTTTGTATCTCGATGAGTCGTAGTGCTCCTGAAACGCAAACAAAATATGAAGTGTCTGTAGGGACAAGGTTTATAATGGCAATTGCAAAAACAATCAGATATTAAGTATTTATATTATTTGTTCTCACAGCAATCCTTTGAGAATGCAATGCTGCCATTATCAGCTGAGCTGATAATGGGGGAGGACAATATTGTTCCAATAGCACATAGAAAATCAAAATATGTGCTCAAAATAATTAATTTTTATTTTGGACAATACACCCAGATATTTTTTGCTATATTCTGACTGTCTCCTGCATAATGTGTATCACCATTTTGAAATGATGTACTAGGGGAAAGAAATGCATATTGTTAATGGGTCTTTTTATTATTCCCTCACTTTTAGCTAGACTTTGTTGCCTTCTGAATTTATTTGAAATTTGTTGACATTTCAAAACAAAACAAAACAAAACAAAAACCAAAATGGTAGCTTCAGAAGTGTAACCCTACTTCTCAATAAGTCTTTAAATTTTCAAGTTGAGATCAAAATTGCTAGAAGAAGCACAGAATTTTAGATGATAAACTTTAACTTATCTTCTTTAATCTAAATGAGAGTTACTGCATGAATTTACAGGGCTACTCAAGATGCTTTGCCTAACATTTAGAGGCAATTAATCATCAGATTGTCCATAGAGAAGAGTATTTTAACTTGTGAATGCCTAGCCTAAGGGTCTATTGGTGATTTGAATGATTGTGAATTAGCTAGATGTTATACTTGAGGCACATGATATATGTCAATGTGGTAGTGTATTGAGGGTATCAGCTAGATTCCACTCTCTCTCACAGTAGATATTAAAGATAAGTGACCAGGGGCCTCCCTGGTGGCACAGTGGGTTAAGCAACGCACAGTGGGTTAAGCAGACCATAGCCACTGCAGCATGAGTTCAATCCTTGCTGCCGTCCAGGGAGGGGGCCCACATGGCATAGCAGACCTCGCCTGCCTCGCTCGCCCACTGCTCCCCTCGGCAGTGTGTTTCAGTTAGTCTGCCTGTTCTGCTCCCCACTCTGGTGAATCTTCTCACCTCCCATGACTCTGGCCTGTGCCCCAGCTCTTGTATGCATAAATAAATAAATCTTTTAAAAAAATAAAGTGACCAAAGGAGGCTACTAATATCCTTATGTCCGGTGACTCCAGAGTTGCTAGTCTTTTTTCCCAAATTTTACCTATACCTTTACTCATTACTTATGCTTTAATCACATTAATTAGGGGTAAAGTCTACTATTGTATTATAGTGAAAAAGGCACTGGGTATCATACAAAAACATAAACATAAGAGTCAATGAAATGTAGAGTTAAACCCTTTCTTAGATTCTTGCTTACTGACTTACTTTTGAAAGTTGCTAAGCTTCAATTTCTTTAGCTCAAATGACAGGGAACAATTTATTAAAAGCATGAAATTAATTAATATATGAGGAAGTACCTGACATACAGAATATACTTCAATACATCCTAATTTTATACTATTTTGTTAACAATTTTCTTGGAATTATTATACACTTTCTAGGTGACAATATTGTTAGCTCTTTAAAGTGCACTTATAGGATAAATTCTTAATGGTTTTGCTGTGTCAACTGTCATATGCATTTTATATATTGACACTCCCTGTCTGTCAAATTGTCTTGAAAAGTAAATGCATCAATTTGTCTTTGTATAAAAAGTAAGAGAAGGTGTCATTTTAGGCAAGAATTGAGGTAGGTAAAGTATTGCTGTTTGGATATTATATAATAATATAAATATATATATATACACACATATATATAGAGAGAAAACCCTATGTACTCCACTATAAAAACAAGTTGAAACAGTAAATCAGTTCACAAAAGTGGCAAATTACAAAATCAATATAAAAATTCAGCCGTATTCCTAATGCTAACAATGAGCTAGCAAAGTAAGAAATCAAGAGAAGAATCCCATTTACAATTGCTTTAAAAAGGATTAAATATCTATAGGCAAACTTAACAAAGGAGATAAAGGATCTCGACGGTGAAAACTGTAAAACATTGTTAAAAGAAATGGAAAAAGATACATAGAAATGAAAAAATTTTCCTGTATATGGATTGAAAGAATTTGCTAGGAAGAATCTTACCAAAATCAATATATAGATGGAACACAATTCCTATCAAAGTTTCAATGACACTCTTCAAAGAAATAGAATAAATATAACTGAACTTCATATTGGAACCACTAAAAAAATCCAAATAGCCAAATCAATCCCAACAAAAAAGAGGTAAAATGGTGAAATCACACTCCCAGACTTCAAACTGTATTACGCTTCTGTTTGTATCAGGTAAGTGTCAACAATCCAATGTAGAGAGAACAGTGACAATGTCTATTCATTTACTCAAAAAAAATATTAAAAATCCATGCTTCTAAAAAAGTAATCATGTAGTAACACAAAAATAAGTGAATTTCTTTCTACTTTATGGTGTGAAGAAAGATGGGTTAGGTGTCCTTTAGTCAAAATTGCTGCTGAAAATGTATAACAAACACTAAATTTCATTGGCTTGCAATAAATGTACAATAAATGTATACTTTTGCTCTGAGCAGTTGATTTCAACTGGGCGTGAGTAGACTCATATAGATTTATTTAGACTTGACCCAGACTGCAGAGTAAATGCATAGATTCTCTGCTCCTTCTGCCAGTAGTGGCCTGGGACATGTTTTTGGAGTAGACTGAATGCATGAGAGAGCAAAGTAAATTATAAAATGCATTTGGTATCTCTGCCAAATCTGCTACCACTCAGTCTGGCAAAGTAACTCACATTATCTAATTTATCAACAATTTCTGAAAAATTACTCTGCTTATCTTTGATAGTCACACGGTAAAGAATTTGGCTATTTAACTTTATGACACAGGACTTGAAGACTTTGTAATACTGAGCCGATTTGCCACAGAGAGTAAAACTGAAGGTGAGTCTAACCACACATCTGAAATTTAGACTACATAATATGTATTCTTTTATTATTTGCATAATTTTATGATAAAACATGGACTATTCTTTTAATACATAATGACCTGACTAGTAGAATATTGTCATCCTGGTTAAAATGTGAAAGAATATGGAACTAAAATAATTCCAAATAGATATATGGATCTCAGGATCCTCAATTATATACCTCAGTAAAAAGGACATTATAGGAACACAAAAGAAAAACAATAAAATATTGGCAACTCTTTAAAAACACAATTTCAGGTCTAGTCTGATCTGCGAACAAAAAGAAGTCAGTCTACATGGCAGAAACTGGAGGTAAAATGATGCAACTGTTCGTCTTTCCTTTACCTATTAGCTATTCATGGTTTCTGGGAATTATATTTTGCACCAAATCTGATTTCATAAATGGCCAGATAATGAAGATAACTGGGAATAAATTATTTCTTGATCATTGACATTGTTTAGGCCGCTAAGAGTGGCCATGGGTTGTTGAATTGTGTGTCCACAAAATCCAACCAGAGAAACAACCAGTAGGAAACAGTCATTAGAGCTGTATTCCAAGGGTTGGTTTATGTGCTCTTGGGGCTGACTAGGCAAGTGTCAAATGTGTAGAACAGGTTCAGTATGGGTAGGCTGGACCTCTAAGCACAACTAAAGCTGCAACCAATGGCAAAATGTCTTCTTACTACAAGATTTCAGTTTTGCACATAAGTTGTCATCACTGATGCAATCAGGCCCACCCTGACTATCCAGGACAATCCCCTTGACTTAAAGCCAACTGATTATTAGCTTTAATCATGTCTGCAAAATACTCACAGAACCACATCGAGATTGGTTTTCTGTTGTGTGAATTGGTCCATAGCTCAGCAAAGCAGCTGGTACTATATAAAACTGACCACACAGCACTGTGACTATAGGGACAGAGAAACCAAGCTCAAAATAAGGAGAAGAGGGCTGTGAAAAACAAAAGTCGCTGTCATTTCAGCTTTGCTCAAGGCTGACCAGATCTGATTTCCAGATTTGGACTGAAATACAGAAGTCATTTTCTTGTGGCTTTTGTCACCACTTCTAAAGGCACTTCATCATAATCAAACTGACAACCTGCTTCCTTAGGAGCTGATAGGTAGAGTTCTCAGAGATCTGCTTAATTGAAATCACACTTGGAGATTCTATCTCCACTTTATAGTCTTAGACTTTGCTTTGTTTTTAAACTGGCACAGAAAGGAGGATGAATGGCTGGTATATTTGATGATACATAATCACATTAATACTTTATTGCCACATTTGTCAATATATTAGTGCAATATGTTATCATATACATTATTAACTGTTGCTATTAAATGTTTTATACTGATCTTTTACATTTTTTATTTCAATTGTGATAAATTTGGATCCAAGGGATCTTTTTTCTTTCAGAACAAGAGGAGCAAAAATATCACATTAAAAGAACTTAGAAGGAGCAAGTCCCATCACACAAAGCACACCAGCATTTTTTTCCCCACAGCTTTTTTTACCTGTACTTTTTTTTTTCCTGCTCAGCAGCTGCAGGTATTAGAACTTAAAAGCAGCAGATCAACTGGCACTACACAGAAGAACCCCGATAATTCCCCATCTTTGGCAATATCTCTGTAGTTCATCGACAGAGACTCGCACACTGTGTGATGGTTGTGGGGTGGCCTTCGATAAATCTGGATTTATAGCTGAGACGGTCTCTTCCAGTGGAGTATTATTTCTAAATGTTATCTCTTGAAGTTGGGATTATGTTCTTAGCTGTAATTATAGAGTGGTGCCACCATTCCTGAGCAGAGGCCAAAAATTAAGGCTGATTTATCACATTCCACTATCTTATTTATGGGTTTTTGTTTTTGTTTTTGTTTCCCATTGGGGAAGGTTAGAGGAGAAAGGAAATATTATAGAAATGGGATTTCTTTAAGTATGGTGATGTTCATACTTAAAGATTAACAAGGGAGTGACAATTTCATATCGTGAGTTCTTTCTTGATTGCCTCACAGAATACGCATTGTTTCATCTATTCCTGAGGCTATATAAATTTTACAGAATTACTAAATACTAAAAGATTTTGTGTAAGTAAACTCTCTGCATGCATGAGGTGAGTTTTCTGTTTAAAGATATTATATCATGTATCAATGAGTTAAACAAAAATTGCCCTTTTTTTTTTTTGAAAGAAGATTTTTTCCCAAATATCTGACCTCTTATTCCCTTCTGATAAACCCCTCTAGAAATGGGTTAACTTTGCTTAACCTGCCTACCATTTCGAACTCTTCTTATTATTATTAAATTAATTTATTTATATATATTTGACATCAGTTGTAGTCCTCATGGAGTTCCCACCACCATTGCAACACAAGGGACTGAGGTGATGGTGCACTGGTGAAAAAATGCCTTTTTAAAATAAATTATGATTGACACATATTAGCTTTGATTCACATAAAAATTATGAAAGATTAGCTGGGTTCCAGAAGGCCATCCATGTGATTAGAATGGTGAAATGGAAGTTCCTAGCCCTCCATGGAAAGAAGATGGACTAGTCACCAAGAGTCAATGATTTAATGGAATACATAGATGAAGTATGCCCCCATATAAGCTGTCTGAGCCTGACACTCTCTCTGTTCCTAAATTTCCCTTGTCACCAACCCATGATGTCTCCAAGCTAGATAAACTCAGATGGCACATGGAAGCTTTCTTTTCTTCATACCTTGCCATCTTCCATCTGGCTGTCCCTGAGCCCCATAGACTAAAGCATAAGAAAAGAAAAATGCACTATAGTTAGCATTTCCATTTCTATCATTTTTATTTTCGTCAAAATAAAATGTACTTATTAATCAGTATTTTTTTAAAAAATCCCTTTAACTATAACTAAGCAGTAATGTGTAATATGGGTCACTATGTAGAAGACATCAATACCTGCCTTGCCCAAAAGAGATGCTAACTAGGGCCTCCCTGGTGGCGCAGTGGGTTAAGCAACACACTATGAAGCAAACCACAGTCACTGCAGCATGAGTTCGATCCCTGCCACTGGCCAGGGAGGGGACCCACATGGCGCAGCAGACCTCTTCTGCCTCACTCGCTGCTCCCCTCAGCAGTGTGTTTCAGTTAGTCTGCCTGTTCTGCTCCCTGCTCTCTGTGGTGAATCCTCTCACCTCCCCCACACCTCTGGCCTGTACCCCAGTGCTTGTATGCATAAATAAATAAATCTTTAAAAAAAAAAGAGAGAGATGCTAACTAAAGTGCATTAACTGGAGATGGTTGGTACAGAGGCAGTCCCGAGGCCTGGCTGTATGTGGAGAGCCCCCGTGGGGAGCTTCATAGACAGATATCTGAATTCTACTCTAGAGCTTTCGACTAAATTAGATGGACGTACTAAGCATTAGATATTAAAATGACTGACCACTAGGCGTCAGATATTAAAAAAGATTCCTAATATGATGCCAGTGTTCAGAAATATTTAAAATGGAACCCTGGACCCAGAAGCTTGTCCTGGAAATTTAATTTGAAATTCGAATTCTCAAACCACAGAAGTCACTACATTGGAAATGTCTAGGTGGGGTTGAGCAATAGATTGACTCTAAGACATACCCAACTTTCAGAACCCCCGTTTTAGGCAGTGAAGCCAAGTCTTGCTGATCACTAGTCAAAGAGATTACTAAAAAAATAGACATTTTCAGCTCTTCTACCCCTTCTAGCTTCTAAACCAAAAGAATATCAATTCCAGAAACTTCTTTGTTTATTTTAAAGAAACCCATAGTTTGGCCAGGTTGGAGAACCCCCTTGGAAATATGTTCTGAAAAAAGCACCAACTTAGGAAAATTCAAGTCCAGTCCTGGCCCTATGGGTAACTGGCCTGGTACCTGTAGGTATACACTACTCCACCCGAATCGAAGCTTCCTTTCCACTGCTGACTTCCACATTTGGCACAAGAAATGCCAATGGCCAGGAGCAGGGTTCAAAGCTTCAGAGCTCTTGTACGTGTGCAATGTTACTATCAACTATCCTTAGAGTGGGAAAGAATGATTCTCCCAGTATTTCTACCTCCTGGGAGGTAGGTCCCCACTAGCAGGCCCCTTTTAGCTCTCCTTTAATGGAAAGCCTCCTGAAGGACACCTTGGTTCTGCTCTCTTCATTTCCATGATTATCTAGAGCTCAGCTTTGTGCTGGTTAACTCATGTTGCAGCAAAGCCTGTTGGGAGCACCTCTGCCCCCATCTTCCCCTTCTTTCGCCCACCTCCTTTTTCTCCCTCCTTTTCTTACCTCTTTGTCTCTTCCTGTCCTACATAATATCTGTCCATTTTACCCTCTTTTTCTTTTATTATTATTAAAGGGCCATAAAGTGAAGTCAGGTTGCTGAGCTTTCTGAGACAGATGAGGCCAAGCAGTCCTTGGGGAACGTTTGGCACCAGCGTCCCGCAGTACCCCGGCATATGGAGCTGAATCTCTAGACATTGACATTAACACTCCTGCTTCAGGTAACTCATTTAGCTTTGGTGTCATTTTACAATAAATATACCATCCACCGACACAAATTAGACAGCTATTGAGATTAATTTTGAGGCACTATCGGCAACATCTTAAATCAAAAATCATTCTTTATTAGCATGCTCGGCGGTATGGTGTGCCCGCCCTCCCCCCTCCTGATCCCTGCCACAAGAATAAATGAGGCCCCATGGTTGACATAGCGCATCAAGTGTTTTATAATAGTCTAATTGTAGCTAATGGTTTGTGCAGCTAATTAAGGCCCTATGAATTACAGTAATCAGTCAGGCTCATCCTTTAAACCAGATAGTTCTATTCAACCGTTCCTTTAGTAAGAAACAAAATATATCTATATATAACTATAACTATACACACGCGCACACACACACAGACTATAATGATCAGCTAGATTCATTTGAGCACAAAGAAATTAATAGGACTGATTTTTTCCCCCTTACTTACTACAAAATATTTATTTAAAGAGATACAGGTTTTCAGCAATAGCTGTAATCCCCAAGAGTGGGGAAAAGTCAGGTCCTTAGTGTGTCAGTTACCTGAGAACTAAGAATTAAGTAGATGCCCATCTAGCACCTCTCCCCTCAGCCTCCAGAGATACATCCAGGTTGCAGCCCAGAGCTACCCTGTGGCCTTTGTTATGTGTGGGGCTCCACATGCCCTAGAGAACAGGTGATGAAGAAACCACCTGAACTGAATGGTTGAAAGTTCAAGATGGAAAAAGCTCCGTTTGTCAACTGGATGGTTGAGGAAGCAACCAGCTTGACTAGGTATTTTGTTAGTAGTGACCAAAGATGCAGAGGAAGCTAGTGAGCAATTCAAGGGAAATTGAGAAGAGGCGTGGTATGGTTTTCTTTTGTAATGGGTTTACTTTGAGGAACATATTTTTATTTTTTTCTTTACTTATATATATTTGACATCAATTGTGGTCTCCATGGATTTCCCACCACCATTTCACCAGTGCACCATCACCTCAGTTCCTTGTGTTCTTTCTGCCTTCAACCCAGTTCCTCCTCTCTCCCCACAAACTGTCCCCGATTTGAGGAATGTATTTTAAATAGAAGATCTATTAGATTACATAAGAACTCTGAAAGACCCTAAAGGATACTTTATTTTTCAAGTCTATTTAAAACTTGACTGGACATAACAGGAGAGAACCTAGAAGCTTTAGAAGCAATTCTGCAAGGACTCTGGGGAACAGAGGAAAGGAAGGGTGCAACAGGCCTTTTCCAGTGGCTTGTATCTTTGATTCTTCGAAAAGAAGAAAAAAAATCTATTGAAATGTCATTAGCATGACCTTTGTCGGAACAGCATGAGCCCCAGTTCCCCAGAGTCCCATTGCCAATGAAAAGTGGGAAAAGAAATGGGGATTTTCATGAAGGGCACATCATTTCATTCTCTATAGCTTATAATCTTACAGAACTAGGTTGGACCTTGAAAGTTCAGCCAGTTCTTCACTTCTATGAAGAGTAAATTAAACTCTCCCAGACAATGGTCGGAGAACCATTTCTATATGTAAAATGTATTCCTGTGTCATATGTTTATTGCAGATTGTCATTCCAGCAACCACTCCCTTCTGTTTGTTTAAAATCTTCTAACTATAATGGGCGACCATTTCCTTATGATTTTATGTTTTTCTCAAATTATGTTTATGGAGGTAAAATAGGTTTGCATCTTTGTATCCATTCCCCGGGGTATAGGATCAAGCCTCTATAAATGTTTACATTCACACCTGTCCACCACCCCAAATATCCTCCATGTTCCAATGGTTCACTTCCCTTCCTCTCACCCATCCCTCCATCCCCTCTTCTGATTGCCTTGGTTTTGTGGTCAGACATTAAAAGCTTATTATTGGTTTGTTTTTAACTGACTCTCCCTTCATTTTTTCTCTAAATTCCACATTTCTATGAGACAATCCGGTATTTGTCTTTCTCCTGAATTATTTCACTTAGCATTATCCTTTCCAGCTCCATCCATGCAAATAGGAAGTCAGCCAATTCCCCTTATGAATCTTGGAACTCTCCCTCATTTTCCAGGTCAAATTATTCTTGTTTCATTAAATCCCTCCCTACAGATCATCTTAGTTCATCATATGGTACAATAGAAAGTTCATTGGTCAAGCAAAACGGAAAAAGTATGACTTGCTTCTTAATTAGAATTTTAAGTTTGTTATTATTGCTTATTCATTTAGTCCCCAGAAGAACTTATATAACTGACCACTAATCTACATCCTCCTTTTTCAAGTTTATCTCTAAACTGTTAGGAATAGATATTTATTTCTGAAATTGTGGCTTTCCAACAAAAATGTTTACATTTGTGCCTACTAAAAAATTCAGTGTCACTTGTTCCTAAAAGAAAAATATTTATTTACTTTGATTATTATTTTTGCAAGACTATAAATTCATTTTCATGGTCATCTGTGATGGTATTAAGAGTTTTCTTTTTTATCTACTATATACACCTTAAAAAGCATTAGCTGCATGTTGACATTTGATTACACATACTTCAAGGCTGTCTATGAAGTTTTTTTTTTTTTTCCCCTTCAAGATGAGCAGATGTCAGAAGAAATCGGATTGATGGAGATGAAGAGCGTGATTTGTCAGTTCTCATTACTAGTCATCTCTCCTCCTTATTCTGCTCTTTCAACACCCTTTCCCCTACAATGGTCTTTTCATTCTTTTTGTGGGGCTTAAGTCTCAGCATGTGCTGACCAAGGTAATTTTGAACTAGATGTTTCTGATTCAGGCCCAAAGATGCCTACCCTGTCCTGGGAAACCAGCGAGAGAATTGGGGGCTTGGTATCTGCTGTGCCAACAGTGATATCTGAGAGCAGCCCTCCCTCCCTTGCTATGTGTCTCATCTTTCAGGTCAGCATTCACAGTCCTTTGAATACGTACAATGACCTGACTAGTCAGTCTAGAAGCAACACATATTGCATACATTTGAACTTTGTCCTGTTGGATTTGGGCCATATATAGAGAATCTACCCGCCTCCTATCACATTTCACATCCTAAATTTCAAACACTTCAAAAGAAAAGACAATGATATATGTATAACTCATTCTTCTACCACCATTTCCATCAATCTCATGCCTACATAGAGGACAAAATAACTCTCTGAGGCCTCAAGGAATGTCAGATCTACTTGAACAAACAAACAGAAGGAAGGTCATGTAAATGTGGGTGAAATTGCAGTGTATTCTTCTTAAGTAGACATTAACCTACCTAATGTTATGGGCCAGCTGCAACTACAGGTCTTCAACTTCAGAACTCTGTGATTTTCTGTCCCACATATCTATTGAATGAAAGCTATAAAGCCCTGACTCTTTATAAATAGTCGACTGCAAAGTCCAACCAGCTACTTTGGATTGACTTAATGATATTTTTCTTGTGTTGTTTGATCCCACTCCAGAAAGTAGACACTATATTCTTCAAGATGGCTTAAGGTCTCTTTGTAATAGAGAAAACATGGAAGTTCCCTGTGCACATTCTATTATTTATCAAGCTCTACATCCATTAATCTCAGAATTCAGAGATGTAAGCCTTGCCTGCCAGTTCAAGCCATGCATAGATGTACCACTACTAATGCTCATGCCCACAGCAAATTTGAAAGAGTCAAAAGAATGTCTGCATTTCTTGGTTCAATATGTGAAGGTTCTTTATAGTTCCTGTGACTTAAAATGTATTTATTTGTCTATTGGAGTTTTTAAAGTTAGACCTTGGCCTATGTAAACATTGTAGGTGCTGAAGTATAAAATAACTGTAGGTAAAAAGAACGTGTATTTTAAGAGTCTAGATTATGTTGTGGAGAAAAATAGCCACTTAGAGAAAGTAGGAAAAATTATAGACTAGATTTATTCACACTTGCAACAATGCCCATCAACTTGAGCAGGTCAGTTACCATGTAAGTGTCCAGGAAGAATGGTTTGCAAGCTTTGCATGTTCCTCTCTACTCAGCACCCTCTCTCCCTCTCCCAGTAGCTAGATTAGGTATAAATTGGTATTCAGAATTAGGTATAAATTGGTATTCTGCCAGGAGGCATCCCCAAAACATGCCAGGTTATAACACTTTCCTTTTTCTAAACAGCAAAGTCTAATATTGTACTGACAACTTTTGAATTTAATCATGTGACCATGGATTTGTTTACCATTCATGCAATGGGCTGTGTAGGCTAAGATTAAAGTTAATGCATGGCTCTAGAATATACATGCCAGTTGACATGAATGAAGGCAACATGCCTGAAAAAATCTTGGGAGAAAATTTAGGCAAACTCTTATGAATAAGGAGAGATAATTGAGGTTGGGGAAGATACAATACAGGGCAGTAAACTGCATTTGACTCAAATACTCCAGAAAAGGAAACTTAACAACCAAGAAATCCAATTTATAGGTCATTGGAAAGGTGTCTCGATTTAACTTTTTTTAAATTTAACTTTTAAATTACTTTTCTAAAAAATACATGCTGAAAATGCTTATAATAATGGTGACTTAGATTTTCATATTGAGAAACAATAAAGTACATAGCCTGGAACCAAACAGCCAGACTTTGTCCCTAAGCTCTGCCACTAAAGAGCTGTGTGACTTTAGAAATGCTACTTAACTATTCCGTGTCTCTCTTTCTTTATTCATAAAACACTAATAATGCTCAAATCTACATCTAAGGGGTCTTGTTAGAATTACATGGTTAAATGGATTAATATATGTACATTTCTCAGAATATTTCCCATTATACAATATAATAAACTCAAGCATAAATTTTTGATATATTTTAACTAGTTGAGTGACCTCAGAATATTAGTTTAAATTAGTAAAACCTCAGGTAGAAAGTACACTAGAAGACCTGTGAGTTCCAGTCACATTTCTCTGAGTACATATTGACCCCAAGGATATGTCCTATTATTTTTATGGGATTTGGAGTGGAAATGCAAAATTCAATACATTTCCCAGACTTGCAGAGATAGAGTTAGACATTTAAACATAGAGATTTCCATAAAAATTTTAGTAAAATGATGAAACATTTTAACTTTACATTAGCATTCACTACCTACAAAATTTGTAATTAGTGTTTGTTAGAATCACAAAAGTGACAGGATCATTCCTGTGCCAAATGAAATCAGATTTTTGGAGACTAAAATTAAATTCAATGGGATGTGATTTGGATCAAAACCATGGTCATAATCAGTTTTGTTCTATGGCCATGTTTTCAGTTCTGTGCAGTTGAGACTTTTGTAAAGAAAGTGTAGGTACCATTTGATGTTGCAGTAAAAGTTGAATTTTAAGAGCGGATTATGTTCCTCTACTACCTCATTGCCTCCATTTATGAAATGGAAAGAATCACCTGGCTGAAAGTTAAGATAACTCTGCCACATTTGTACTAATTAATCCTAATGAATTTATCTTAATTAATGAGAAAGCATATGTAAAATTCCAATCACTTGTCATGTTTTCTATAACTCTGCTGTTTCCATAAAATATATGCAGATACTCATGTATTTGTAAATGGGTCTATATTTGTACACTCTGATCTCTAAGAAGAAGGCCCTGTGCTGTCTCAGATGGTTACTATTGCCACATTCCTCAACCGTGTGCCAGTACTCACGAAATGACATCCAGGTACACCTCAGAGGTGCTGTAGGTTCTGTTCCCTGACCCCGCAATGAAGCAAATACATGACCATGAAGCAAGTCACATGAATTTTTTTGATCTCCAGTGCACATAAAAGCTATATTTATACTACATTATAGACTATCAAGTGTCCAATAGCATTATGTCTAAAAAGGAACGTACATGAGACAGAAACACAAAGTGAGCATGTGTGGTTGGAAAAATGATGCCAATAGACTTGCTTGAGGCAGAATTGCCACAAATCTTCAATTTATAAATATGTAATATCTGCAAAGTGTAATAAAGCAAAGCACAGTAAAGCAATATTCCTGTATATTTAAGCAGATAAGAGAAATGGGTATTTGAACCAGACTTTTCTGGGCAAAAAAAAAAGAAAGAAAGAAAGAAAGAAATGAGTAGATACATGTATTTCAGGTCCTGTGATAAGCTTTCATAAAATAATTATAAAAGAAGCCTGCATATAAATAGTAGTAACAATAATAGTGATGATACTTATAACAATCACTTACATAAAAGATGTCATTGAGTTAAATCAGTGGCCTGAACAGCTTAAGAAATAGGTTCTGTTCTTCAGATGAGAAAACTGAGGCCCAGTCAGAGGTAGAGAGTTGCTATGAGTCACTCAGAATTCAAACCCAGGCACTGTTCTTGCTCCCAGACTGTGTGCTTTTAACCACAGCGGTATCAAATTCTGCATGGAGGATGTCTGAGCTTTAATTAAAGGCTCAATCAATCAAGCACTCCCTTATTTAATTAAATGAGAAAATGTGTGTGCCAGGCTTGGGGATATAACAGACTCCAGCCTTGCCTCAGGGAGTAAATGATGAACAGGGACTCGGGCACTTATAGTTACTACCTGACTATTTAATACAAATCATGAAAAAATTCTGTGAAGAAAAGCGCCAGGGATAAAATGAAGTGATAGAGAACAAAACATTTTAGAAGGGGTAGTTGGTGCAATCTACTGATTGTTCAGAAACAAACAATCAGAGTGTGACCTGAAGTCCTGGGGTGTAGCAGCAACCACTGTGCCTGTAGCTGCAGGCTGACCCAGAAACACATCCCAGCCCTGCCTGAGACATTGTTTGTATCACCAGGGTCACTTCAAAAGCGCTCAAAAGCAATCTGCATGTTCTTCTGATTGAGAAATTCCTATATTGTCAAAAACAGAGAGGGAAATAAAGATAATTCTTGCTTCATAGGTAGGTACTTATTGGCTTACCACCCTCAAATACTCTAGATTTATTAAGTTAAATTTCTTGAGAGGTAAATTTACAACTATGTTGGTGAGCTTCTTTGCTAGGAAGAGTTTTCTCTTGCCTCCCTCCCTCCCTCCTTGCTTCCTTCTGTGTTTCCCTCCCTCCCTCCCTCCCTCCCTCCCTCCCTNGTGCTTCCCTCCCTCCCTCCCTCCCTCCCTCCCTCCCTCCCTCCCTCCCTCCCTCCAATCTTTCTTCTCTGCCTCTCTTCTTTCTTCTCTTTCTCTCTTTAATTTTCAAAAACTATCATTCTCTTTTTTATTTTTCTGATGTGAGTTTTCAGGGATTTTTTGCCTCAATTTCTTTATTTTTAAAAGATTTATTTTTATTTATCCATGCATAAAAGAACCAGCTGTAGGCCAGAGGTATGGGGCTTGAGAAGATTTACCAGAGACAGAGTGGGGAGCAAAACAGGCAGATCTACTGAAATACACTGCTGAGGGGAGCAGCAGGCACAGCAGGAGAGGTCTGCTGCATTTGGCCTCAGTTTAAATGATTTTGCATGACCTGGCTTTGTAAATATGTTGGGCAAACTAGCCAATCTTCCAATGGGATTTTAATTTTCCTTATTATGCGAAAATGCTCCACCTTCTACTCCTTTGGCACTAATGGGTAATTATTCATGTGAGGAAACTTTGTGCATTACCTCAATGTATATCTATTTTGCCTTTTTCATTTTCATTTAAACATTTGGTCTCAGAATATATTCCCTAACACAAACTGTTTTCTCCAGCCAGTCACTTAACTTTTTACTTCTAAGCTTTGTGATTTCTGTTCCTAAGAGAAATGGTGCTAATCTCTACTTTCTATCTGACCATAATCCCATCTAAGAACTGATGGCAATGGGCAAGACTGCAATGCCTGGTTGCAGTACCTTCTCAGTTATAGAGATGTTCTCTGGAAGAAGAGCTGACCGTGAAAGGCACAGTGCATGGAGTCACAATATCTCTATTACCATGTGGAACATCACTGCCAAGGAGCATATATGGTTGGGTAGAAAATGAAAGCTGGTGCTTGAGGAAACATGGGTCTGGGTGTACCCAGGTGCCTGTTGGCACCTGCTAATATATAAGTACAGGGAACAGAAGGAAGCACAAGTCACTAGTCCTGCCTATCAGAGACCATTATTTAGAATAATGAAAGACAAACAGGGAGATCATTTAAATCTGACAAAGCAAGCATGTGTGCAAAGATTACTGAAGAATTGAGAAGTAGACTTAAACTGATTTGAATGAGGTAATCGAATTTCTATTTGAAGTTATATCTTGAATATTTGGGTTTGTGTTGCCCTTTCCTCTTTGTCAGAACCCACTTCAATGCAGTGGGTTCCCAAATAACCTAGATGAATACACAGCTTCTAAAATAGGGAGAGGAAAGTTGTCTCCCCTTAATGCCCTCCATATTGGGAAGGGCTCTGGAATTAGAGATGCTATTTCCTAAGTGTTATTTATGGTGCTTTTCCCATATTCTACATTATTTCTGGAACTGTTTAGGTTCTATCTTGGGAAAGAGAGTTTCTTCATCATATCATGGAGAGCTAGACTCACATTCATAATCAAGACAAAAATAAAAAAAAAAACCTTTTTTATTTTCATATGAGAGGACATAAGGAAGCTCCTGATTAACAAAATATTGTTGAGAATCCCTGGAAGACCAAGCATTAATCAGATTTCCCTTATCAGTTTCTAAGGCTATGAGCACATTGAGGTAATTGGTATAAATATAGAGTTTAGGAGCAAAGGTTGCCATCTCTGGGTTATTGTTGTCTATCTGGTTAAGTCTGAGGAAAAGTGAGTCCTTCCTAGTGATCCTGGATATACTTCCTTGAGGTTCATTTCAATGAAATGAAAAGGTAAGATTTTACCATTAGTAGGGAACATATTCATACATACCTCCATTTTTATCATTTAAGGAGACACTGAATGTTTTTAAGGCAGAATAGAAATTTTAGAATTCCCCCATATTTGGACTTATATACCACAAAACACATAAAAAGATTAACTTCTGAGATCAATCTACATTTTTTAAAGATTTATTTATATATACATATAAGAACTAGGGTACAGGCCAGAGGTGTGGGGGTGAGAGGATTCACCAGAGATAGAGTGGGGAGCAGAACAGGCAGATCAACTTAAATACACTGCTGAAGGGAGCAGTGGTCAACTCAGGAGAGGTCTGCTGTGCCACGTGGGTCCCCTCCTTGACCAGGGATCAAACTCGTGCTGTAATGGTTATGGATGCTTCATAGTAGGGTGCTTAACCCTTGTGCCAGCAGGGAAGCCCCGATCACTCTACTTTTTTATTTGGATAAATCTCTGTGGTCAGTGGGTTGTGGGTGACATGTATGTGTCACTCCAGGTCAGAATAACTAGGACCCCATGAAAGAACCTTTCTACAAAGGCAGCTGTGCAGCACTTGCTGATAGGAAGGTGTCACAAGTTCTTCCCTGGATACTGAGCCAACACACCAAGTGTCCCGGATAGTGCTCCACCCCCACAGTGATTTTGCTTGAGTGAGGAATACTTTAGCTGTGCTTAGTCACTGATGCTTTTTGTCTATAGGGTAAGCCTGCCTTGACTGGAACAATGGAAGAGTTTTCCTTAAGTGTTTGATAGTGGGTGAGAAAAGAAGAACAAATTTGGAGAAAGAAGGAGGCAAAATCGTACAAGTTGAAAAGTAATTTTCGTTGGGGACAAAAATGAACAATTAAACTTGATAGAGATATAGTGATAAGTAAAAAAATCAACTAGAAGACACAGATTACAAGGGTAGGGCCAGGTCATGCATAATCCTGTTGGCGGCAGATAATCATCTGTTGTAGAGAGATATAGATTAGGAAGAGAAATTAAAGCAAGAAAAGACTGGATGGTAAAATATATATATTTTTCTAACTTAGGTAACATTAATATCACCCCACCCGGTGTTACCACCATAGTGCACCCAGCACCCTGGCACATGACATGTTAAACAGACCTTACCTGTCTAACGATCTGGTATCATGTCTATAGTATACAACCCTCTGGGTTCTAAGCACACCACACTTTATTGCATTTTGCCTTATTGCAATTTGCAAAGATTGCAATTTTTTTTTTTAAATTGAAGGTTTGTGGCAACCTGTGTCCACCAACTCTATCATTACCATTTCTCCAACAGCATGTGTTCACTTTGTATCACATGAAATTAAGGCATATGCTTTTTTGGGACATAATGCTATTGCACACTAATAACTATAATGTAGTATAAACATAACTTTTATGTACGCTGGAACACTGAAAAAAATTGTGTGACTTATTTATCAGGATATTTGTTTTATTTTGGTGGTCTGGAACCAAACCTGATCTATCTCAAAGTGACTCTGACTCTGTACAACCTATTCTGAAAATCAAGCTACCCTCTCTGGAGAAGATAAATTTAGTATGTTCCTAAGTCTTCACTTTTCCTCAAACTATCCTTGCAATATTGATCCTTTTTATCTCCCAGATAATCTCAGTATAGCCCATATTGACTCATGTTAGCCAGGCTAGTTTTTCAGGCCAACATGTGCCTGGATTGTTAACACCTGGTTTCCATGCATCTCTTCCTGGGGTTAGGATGTACATGAAGTAAATATGCAGACCTTCTCTAATTCATGAAGGTTAAGAGAACAAAGGAAGTTTGCTGGAAAATAAAAAGCAAAAGCCCTTCTGGAGCCATAATGTGACTATAATATAAGAGATTGAGAAGATGAAATTTGGGGATAAGCGTATCTGCCTTTGAATCTCTGATCTGCCCATACAACTCTCTGTAAAGTGCTATTTTCATCTTTGAAAAAATAATCATTGTTGTTCTGGAATTATATGAGATGGTAGTCTCAAAGTCATCAGCATAGCATATTTTCCAAATAAGCACCAACGAGATTCACTTTCATGTAGGTCAGATCAAGTCAGTGTATGCTCAAGCCAGTGTCCCGAGCCTGCCATGATGCAGGCTCCCGACATCGCTCGCCACCGCCCAGCGCTTGCCGAATCTCATCCTCTGCTTGCTTGCTGTCCTTGCAACACACCAACCTCTTTCCCACCCACTCTTCTGTTCTCTAACTCCTTTCAAGACTGCTCCGGAGCCACCTCTGCGTCTTCCCCATCTTAGCCAAAGTAACCTCTCCAACATCTCACATACCTCTTCTCTCTTTACTTTCCTCCACAGTGTTTTTCATCTCAAAACACACATGTGGTTAACTTACTTACTTAATTTTACATCTTCCATTCATAAACTACTGTAAGTGCAGAGATTTTGATCAGCAGTGTTCCTGATGTGGAAAAATGCCTAGCATATTCTAAACACTTAACATTTGCTAAATGGATGTCTTTTCTGTATCAGTATAAGGAAGGTAGCACCAAGGAAAAGCAGGCACACTGTGTTTTCTCCAATGCTTTGTTCTATGGCCCTTAAACCACTCATAAGTACCATCTTCTCCCCAACTGTGTCTCTAATTCAACATACAACCCTGAGCATATGCTTTATATGTGAGCAATGCTTGGAATTCAGATACTTACACAGGTAAAAATAAAACATTTATTCCAGGGTTCAAATCTAGTTAAGGAGAAATAGAAGTTGAAAAATACAAGTCAGGTAAGAATCAGAATGGAGCCAGAAATTGAGGAAATCCTAATATGTTCAGTTCCTACTGATCGTTTCTACTTCTAGTTTTCTCAATGCAATAGACTTTATCAGATAATAATAAAAACGAACTCCTATCTGGCTCCTACCATATGACACCCATTTTTCTTACTCTTTGCATGGCTTAATTCACTGGGCCCTTGAGGGAATTGCTATTATCATTCCCATTTTACAGATGAGCAAATGGGATGTGGGCAGCTTTCCCAAGATTGCACAGCTACTCTGTAACAGATCTGGGCGGATACACAGGCAGCTGACTGTAAAAACCATGGGTTCACATTGCAGTAGGCATATAAAAGAAGTCTTTTCCTATGTGAGTCTTGCTAATATTGATGAGACATGCTAGTATTTCTAAGTATACACCTTGCTCTGATCCTGACTGGGTTGAAAGTGCTAAGAAATAAAATAAAAAGAAAGAGGCATAGAGCTGTGTCACAGGCCAAGCCCTGGTTAAAGGGTCCAGGGACTTGAATCCTAGAGCTGAAGTGTGAGCCTGTGTGACCTTGGTCTAACACTTCCATATCCTGGGCCCCAGTTTTCTTATTATGTAAAAATGGGGCTATTGGATACAATGGCTTATGGTCTCCTATGGAGGGAGGCCCTGTGTGGGCTGGCAGCCAGCAGCATTAATTTGAGAGTAGTAGGGAATGTGGTTAAAGGACAGAGCCATCCATATTTTCATTAAAAGTCAGATCAGCATCTCTGGGGGAATTTAAATATTGGAATTACAAGGAACAAACATGATCAAGCATAAAAGTTTGGAATTATATCCTATTGGAGAAGTGTCAAGTGTCTAGGAACAGCCAGATAAAGCCATTAACGGAACCCTGAAGTGACGATTTGTCAACGGGAGATAGCCAATCGTTCTCAGAAAAATGTCTCAAATGCGTAACAACTTCAATGAGTGTTGATGCCCCCCTCAACTCCCCTACTATCCTAGGGCTCAGGAAACACTCACATTTAAGAACAATGAGGCATCGAGTCACTCATTTTAAAAAACGTGCAATTGTTGATGGATTTTTGAAGAGTCAAGGTAAAGTCAAATGTAGTGAAGAAAGGGTCTTGTCGTGATCACGTTTGTCACCAGCTGGAAAGAAAGCAGGGCTGGCCTCTGACGGCTGGGAAGGAGATGTGTGCTGGTGTGGCACCAGCTCCTTAGGGGCGCCTTGTGACTGCATTTGGGAACAGGGCTTAGAGGGAGCGAGGAAGGGTAGATGAGACCAGTGTCTGAGCCTCATAGGGAGGACAGTGGACGCTGGGACTACAAGAAAAGACAACACTCGGTGGGGTGCAGCAGGCGCAGGCTTTGGGAAAGAGAGCAATGTCTTCACTAAGTATGTAACGTCCAAAGTGAACTCACGTCTCTCACTGGGAACACATCAGAGATTCCCAAGGCTTACAGGTATGTGCCCTTTCAAAATTTTTCGGATTGAGGTGGCAGGTCCAGGCACAAGAGAAAATAAGCAAAAGAAAAGTCATTGTGGGCCTCCCTGGGGGCACAGTGGGTTGAGTGCCACACTGTGAAGCACCCAGCACACAGCGGCATGAGTTAGATCCCCGGCCAAGGAGGGACCCACATGGTGCAGCAGACCTCTCCTGCTTCACCCGCTGCTCCCCTCAGCAGTGTATTTTTTAGTCAATCTGCCTGTTCAGCTCCCCGCTCTATCTCTGGTGAATCTTCTCACTTCCCGTGCCTCTGACCTGTACCTCTGCTTTTGTATGTATAAATAAATAAATCTTTAAAAAAAAGAAAAGCCATTGTTTCTTATCTTGATAAAGGTAGATGGCATTGTGATAAATGTAGAAGACTGCAATCTCTCCAATCAAATACAAGTTAACATAATGCACAATCATTAATATTAACAAAGAACTGAACACTAATCATAAAATCACTGTGTACGAAGGTTGTGACTCATTCACCAGCCTACAAATTCAAAATGGATAGGCAGAGTAAAATGGAACATCAGCCAGGATGTGTGTGTGTGTGTGTGTGTGTGTGTGTTTTCCTGTGTCATATCTGGATCTAGGGACTACTATGGTGGTACTTGAGCCCATGAATAGACCATCTTTTCTAGAATTTCTCTCAGTGTCAGTTTATCTGTTTCCACACATGACTTTCTCTGAGACGTGTATGAGAAGTCACAGATAAACTTGCCAGATTAATTAGGCAATTCTGTAGAATTCCACCCAAAACTTATTGGAATGGAAGTTCCTCCCTTTAAAGGCTGATGGTGAACAGAAGACCATGTATGAATGTTGTTTACTTCTCTATTCTCAGTATTCAAAACAAGTGATTATTGTGTCATTGATTATTTGTTCAATGACTGAACCAGAATAATTATCTTATGTATCAAACTCTCACTCTAAAACACAACTGATCAGACATTTTCTTCCATTGGTGTTGTATGTCTGTTCCACTAGACTTGAATGTTCTCCTTTCTAACTGCCTGCAATCCCTCTCTGACTCCCTCCCCCCTCTAACTAGCCATCTTTCATCCTTTCCTGTCAATCGCCTAGTGAAATAGTGGAGGGAACAAGGGAAAAATATTCCATCCCTAAAGCATTTATATTGTAGTATTATTCAAACCAAGTTGAAGTGGAATAAACTCAGAAAAATTTGAAATTCATTATTAAGAAAATGAGAAGTTATGTGTGATTTTTTTCTTCCTGTTATTTCCATACAGTTATCGGCACCTCCATTTTATAGTTGTTTTAAGATTATTGTGGTGGAAACCTGGCTACAAAAATACAGACTTGCTTTCCATCATCACAACATGGACCTCACTGTGTGAAGATGCAATTTGTATTTTAAAATACATATTAAATTCCATTTCAGCCCAAAAGACATGCTTCTCAGCTTTTCTCCATCCTGCCACATACAGATCTTCACTGCTTGAAGCAAACCTCATGTATGGAAATCAGAATTCTCTTAAACTCCAAGGTGATTCTTTCCTTTACAAGAGTATTCACCAAAATGTTGCTAAGAAATAGCTAGTTTTCCCTCTGCATTTAAATGATAATATGACATACAAAAATTCAGTTCACAAAGAAAGTTGAAGAAGTTCAACTATGCTTGTAAATGCACAAGGGCAATAACTTCCAGAGGAATTTCTATTTTTTAAAGTGTGATAATCAATAATCAACATCTAATTAATGAAATGATTGCCTTCTAAAAGAATAGAATGCTAGGCTAAGGATCCAGAGATAATAAGACACATAAGCTGCACTTTCAAGAAGTTTATATTCTAATTACAGAGAGAGCTAGGTAAATGTTTAGAATAGTCAGATGTGACCTAGCATAAAGGCATAGAACAATACAGAGGAGGCCCAAATGAAGTTCTATGTGGACAGCAAGATAAAACTGAATGAAGAAAACAATCACCTTCTGGATGGCACTAGCACATTGAATTCTTTCCTCTTCAGTTCCCTTGGAAGTTTCTTTCCCTTACTCTAATCTGTGTACCAAATACCCAGTTCTGTTTGAAAGCTGTAATATTGACTAGACTGTAATTAACTCTCCATACAATATATGATCCTAAAGCACCTGGTGTATTTTCCTGATGCACTCTCTCTATATAGTCTTAGGCAACAATTTGGGCTTTCTGGATTGATTGATCATATTGATCTCCTCAACAGTTGTGTGAGTCACATAAAATCCCTCCTTGGCCCTCTAATGGAGATATCAAACACCACTTGTTAGTAATCTGTTTTAGCCAGTAAGAATAAACCTAGTCGAATTCCCTAGCTCAGGTACAAGTTTAAGAAAAGTCTATGTACATGATCAACAAACAGACCAGTATGGTGCAGAAATTACTGGTGCTTAGGAGAGAGACTTGGAAGTCCAACAGACTTGTTTCTTTCACTGCCTAGATGTGCAACTTTGGACAAATCACTCTACCACACTTAACCTCAATTTTTAGCTGTGAAACAGAAATGGTAATATAATTCTCACAGATTTTTGAGAATGAAATTAGATCACTTACATAAAATTTTAACACAGTGACTGGCATTAACAAAATAGTCAATTATTATAATAATTGTTTTAATCTGAAAGGTTTTACTGTCTAAACCAGTATAGTTGAGAACATACTAGACTCAAGAGCACTATTTGAGGCCATCTTGGATGGAAGGTCAACCGAGACTCTTAAATGCTTTCAACAGCACTGTTCATTTCTAGACCCTGCATACCTTGAGTTCAGCAGTCATTGCCTATAGCAACTTCACTTTTTTTCCCTTTTCTTTATGATTCCTCTTTTCTCTTCAGAATTTTACACCTGTGTCCACTTTCCCTTCATCAAGCAATTGCTCTTGAATTCTTAGTACTGTTATTCTCCATTTATGTTTCCTGTATTTGATCCTCTTCTCTGTGATCTGGAAACCCAGGTGCTCACACGTAATGACTGAATCAGGGCTACTCCCCTTTGCTGTTTGACTTCCAGTTGGGTGTAGCTACCAGCAAGGGATGAAGGAAGTGAAGAAAAAGCTTTCGGGACACACTTTCTTTTCTTCCTCTTTGCATTATCTCCACTGTCTGAGAGTGTTGTCCATTTGTAACAGGGTGGTCCCAGGAAAAGGGGAAGTTCCAAAAATCCTGGTTCCGCCCTAAGTGGGTGGAGCTGAGGAGGAAAAAATGATTTCTGCAGAGAAG